>CP060303.1:600000-1085920 GCA_014826065.1 Anthracocystis panici-leucophaei
GAGCTCGAGCGTCAAAAGACCCAAGAGAAATGGAACAAGGAACGCTCTGAGCGTCTCGCGCAGGAAGACAAGGTGCGACAACTCGAAGAAGATCTCATCGAGCAGCGCAAAATCGCACAATCCAAACAGGACGAGATCAAGCGCCGACGAACCTTGGCCGATGATGAGATCTTGCAACTCACCGCCAAATTCAACCGCGAAAAGCGTCTTCTCCAAGCCGAACTCGAACAAGAACGTGAGACCGTCGTAGCGCTTAAAGCGACGCTCAACCAGCAGAGCACCAGCCACTTGACTATGGAGAGCACCAACACTGCGCTTCGATCGCAGATCCAGGTGCTTCAAGACGAGATCGAGTCACTTCGTTCCAAGATCGCCAGCATGGACAAAGACCTAGCCGAGACCAAGGAAGCCAATTTGCATCTCGAAAACGAGCTTCGCGAAGCCGAATCGCTACGACGCAAATTGCACAACGAAGTGCAGGAGCTTCGAGGCAACATTCGTGTCTTCTGTCGTGTTCGTCCTCCTTCCAACAACGACATCAACAATGGTACCGAGGCGCTGGCGACGATCCGTTTCCCCAATGAGCGCGAAGCGGCGCAGATCGAATTGCTCGCAGCCGGTGAATCTGCTACGGGAACCGTCACGATGCGCAACCACCTCTTCACCTTTGATCGCGTTTTCCAACCCACTGCTTCGCAAGCGGACGTGTTTGAGGAGATTGCACACCTAACGCAGTCGGTGCTAGACGGATACAACACTTCGATCTTTGCCTACGGCCAAACAGGTTCGGGTAAAACACACACGCTCGAAGGTGCACCCGAATCCATCACGAACTTCGGCAGTGACCCTTCAGCAGACGCTGGAGCCGGATTGATCCCTCGTGCAGTCCAGATGCTCTGGTCCACTGCTGAGAGCCTGAAAGACAAAGGCTGGAAGTACGATTTCGAGGGTAGCATGCTTGAAATCTACCTCGACAACATCAACGATCTGCTCGGCAAAGCAGATGTGGACAAGGCCAAGCACGAAATCAAGCATGAAAAGGGTCGAACGACGGTGAGCGATACGGTGGTTGTACCGTTGGATTCACCTGCTCAAGTGTTTGCTCTGCTCGAAAAAGCCAAGAAACGAAGACAGGTAGCGGCAACACTGATGAACGAGCGATCTTCGCGTTCTCATTCCGTCTTCATGCTGCGCGTTCGTGGTCAAAACGCAACCACCATGGAAGCATGCGATGCCGTCCTCTCGCTGGTCGACTTGGCAGGTTCCGAACGCCTAGCTAACAGTGGATCCGACAAAGATCCTATTCGACTGAAAGAAGCCCAGTCGATCAACAAGTCTCTCTCCTCCCTCGCAGACGTGATTTCAGCGCTGGGTCAGAACAAGACTTCGACAAATCACGTCCCTTACCGAAACTCGACGCTGACTTGGTTGTTGAAGAACAGCTTGGGTGGCAACTCAAAGACTCTCATGTTGTTGGCGTTGAGTCCAATGGCTGCTCATTTGAACGAGAGCCTGTGCTCGTTACGCTTTGCGACCAAGGTCAACTCGACGACGATTGGTACTGCTAAAGCGGTCAAGTCGATTGGTGCTTGATGGTGATGCCTTTTTGTTTGCTTTTCGACGTTTGTTTCTTCAGTATTTGTATACCTTTTTTCGATTTTGTCTTGTTTTGTTTTGTTTTTTTTTTTTTTTTTTTTTTTCAATCCAAGCTCCTGGATGTTCATCACGGTGGTTGTGCTGGGTGTTGGAAGGAGGAGCGACGATCATGCTGGAAATGAATGTGATTGAGGTGTGTGCCGGCAAAATGGAACACTAGAGTGGTTTGAGCTTTAACCAAAGACTCGTAATCCACCCAAATCCGCCTCCTCCTGCTCAACTTCGGGTTCATCTTCCACCTCCTCACCCTCCCTCTCAGCAACCACACTCATCGAACTCGAAGCCAACTGTCTGAACAACCTCTCGATCTGCTCCTCTCCCCACTTGACCCTATCCCTGATAGGCGGCATAAAGTTGACTAACTTATCATTCACCTCGTATCTCAACTTCCTACCTTTCGACGCCCTAGTATCCACATTCCGCTTCTTCTTGCCTCGACCCTGCAGCATGTTCGAAAGCATTACCGAGCCTCCTGCTCCCCCGCTGGCCGAGCCAGATCGACGCTCGATCAACTCTTTCAGTAAAGCAGAGTAGAAATCGGTATCGTCAAAGACTTGGTCGTCTTGAACCTCTTCATCCTGCGACGGTTGAGAGCCAAGTTTGGACGCAGCGTTGGAATCAGCAGACCGCAAAACCCGTGTGCGGGAAATGAGACGGGAAAGACCATCTCCAGCAAGAGCAGAGTCGATTTGCGACGAGGGCACTTGATTGACAGCGCGCAGCTGGGTGAACTTGTTACCGTTGGAAGCGGCGGCTGCGGTGACGGCAGCCGAGGTGACTTTCAAACTCCATTTGTCCAAGACGCTTCGACGGTGTGGTTCGAGTGCACGGGAGAATTGGACGACGTCGTCGACGGTTGCTTCGATCTGATCGTGCGATGTGATTTCGGACCATGTTCTTTGAGCTTCGTCTTCGTCTTCTGGTACGGTAATGTCAAAGTCTCGCTTTCGTTTCCTCGTCGCCGGTGCATCGATCGCACTCGATTCGGCCTCATCTGCATCCGACGCTGACGAAAGAGCATTGAGACGCGTTCGAAGCGAAAACAGCGTTTCCGATAGTTCCAGCAGCTGTTCAAGGACCATGATTGCTGGCTCCATCGCTGTGGGCGATGATGAGATGATTTGGGTATACAGAGCCGGATCAGGAAGACGGTTGACATCACGAAGGACGGATTGCGCCTTGATACGTGTCTCGAGCGTTCGTTCGTATGTCTTGATCTGCTTACTGACTTGTCGACCTTTGTCGGCTTCTTGGATTCGTCGTGCTTTGAGCGCGTTGGCTTGTGATGCGGACTGCGCGATTTGTGCGGCAATGCTGTTCGATGTTGAAGCGCGGGCGGAGAGTTCTTCGCTGCTGTCATTGTCGTCGTCATCTTGAGCGAATCGGAGCTGTTTTGTCTTTTTGAGTGGTGCGTCCTCCTCCATCTCATCATCATCCTCGGAGACATCCTCTTCAGTGTTTTCCTGCTCTTCCCCGTCCTCATCACTATCCTCGGTGATATCATCCTCATCATCCTCATCACTCTCCGCCTCCTCCGTCTCCTGATCAGCATACAACTGCGCCCTGCTACTCTTAACACCTTGATACCTCGGATCGTTGATCTTACTGCTCTCGCTCAGAGCTGCTTTCTTACGCATATCGCTAGTTCCAACATCTGCGTAGTGCGCTCTGGGGTTCATATACTCTTCGTCCTCCTCTTCCTCCTCATCCTCCTCGCTGCCCAAGCCGGAATCGGAAGCATTAGCATTTGCAAAAGTCGAAGAAGAAGGCTGATCAGTATCAAGTGCTTCCGGGTCAAAGTCGACGGGAGCTGCGTTTGTGAGTGTGCCTAGCAGTGAGGCTAGCGAAGAGCCTTTCGGTGGCATGGCTGCAAAGCTTGTGTTGATGGTGATTGTATGGTTGAGTGTGGAAGGTAAGTTAGCAAACTCCACAAAATTTTGAAAAAAAAATAAATAATAATAATAATTCGGCTGCACACGGCGACTCTCCTCGAAAATTTCCAAAACCGAGAAAAAAAAAAAAAAAAAAAAAGATCACGTAATCGTTATTCATCCCTGAAAGATGAAAACTGGACGGTGCGGTTCTAAGACAACACTTCGCGTCGCAGAAGAAGGCATTCTGCTGCTTCCATCCGCTCTCTTGCTGCGCATCCTCAAGGTACATTACCCGCAGCAGACTCTCAAATAAGGAGCGATCAGCAGCAACAATGTCTTTCGGCGGAGGAGGATTCTCCTTCGGTGGAGCCTCCAACAACAATAACAGCAACAACGCTGCCGGCGCAGGTGGGGCTGCCAACAAGCCCTTTCTTTTGGTGGTAAGTTTCACAAATCGACTTTCGGCATTCACTCTCATCAGCATTACTCACCTTAGAATTTGCATCCTCTTACCGCTGCAACGACAGGAGCCTCCAACACCGACGGCAGCTCGCTCTTCGGTTCTCCAGCAACCTCTGGCGGCGCAACTTCATCCACACCGGCTCCCAGCGGTGGACTTTTCGGCTCCAACAATAGCAACGCCTCAACAACTGGCGGCTTTTCATTCGGAGGAGCAGCCAAACCAGCCGCACCATCCACAGGCGGATTCTCGTTCGGCGGTGCTGCTTCTTCCTCCACCCCTACTTCGTCTGCACCAGCAGCATCGACTCCTGGGTCGACTGGAGGATTCAGCTTTGGAACTGCAGCAGCGAACAAGCCAGCAGACAGCAATGCTGCTGCTGCTGCCACCACAACTTCAGCACCTGCTGCTACGGGTGGATTCCCATTCGGCGGAAACAACACAGCTGCTTCAACCGCAGCGAAACCCGCAGGTGGATTCTCGTTTGGTGGCAGCTCCACTACGTCCGGCACTACTGGCGCGGTGAACTCGACTCC
Organism: Anthracocystis panici-leucophaei; assembly: GCA_014826065.1. Taxonomy (NCBI): domain Eukaryota; kingdom Fungi; phylum Basidiomycota; class Ustilaginomycetes; order Ustilaginales; family Ustilaginaceae; genus Anthracocystis; species Anthracocystis panici-leucophaei. The sequence continues at coordinate 604,527 of CP060303.1, forward strand.
TGCTTCAGGTGCCGCTAGTGGTGGTCTAGGAGGTTTCGGATCGTTCAAATTGGGCGGCGGAAACGATACGTCCTCATCCACACCTGTAGCCTCGACTCCCGCCGCTTCAGGAGGATCGCTCTTTGGCGGAGCATCCAAACCAGCCGGCGGATTCTCGTTCGGCGGATCTACATCTACAGCTACATCGACCTCGACTGCCGCACCTGCTACACAGACTTCAGCGCCCGCCGCTCCCGCTGCTGGAGGATTCTCATTTGGCAAGCCTGCGACTACTACCTCTACTCCAGCGTCCGCTGCTAGTCCGGCGGCAACAACACCAGCCAAACCAGCTCTGGGAGGTTTCTCATTCGGCAACAGTACACCCGCAGCAAGCGCAACAAGCGCAGCAGCAACACCAGCTTCAACTGGCGAGGCAGCCAAGCCGGCTGCTGCACCAGCGGCTGGTGGATTTTCCTTTGGTAAGCCTGCTGCAGCTGCTGCACCTGCGACATCGACGGAGGGTACGTCGACGAGTACGGCTGCTCCCGCGGCTGGCGCTCCCGCTACTGCCTCTACCGACGCTAATGCTAGCGCACCCAAGCCTGCGGCGGGCGGATTCTCGTTTGGCGCTGCTCCTGCCGCCACTGCTGCTAAACCAGCCGAAACCGCTTCCTCCACCACCGCTCCCACCACCTCCACCACCACCGGCGCAGCTCCTACCACCGTCAGCCCCGTACCCACTCCTTCTCTCCTCCGCGGCAAGTCGATGGACGAGATCCTAAATCGCTGGTCGACCTCCCTCTCCTCCTCCGTAGCCGAATTCACACGTCAAGCCGCCGAAGTATCCGCCTGGGACCGCATCCTTCTCAAAGGAGGGGACGAGATCTCCTCTCTCCTCTCGGCCCTTTCCGCAGCCGAGGAGAAACAATCGATCATCGACCGATCGCTCGACTACATCGAATCGTCGCAATCCGACCTGCTCGCGCTCGTGGGCGAATACGAATCGCAAATCGACCAACTGCTACCCAACGCTATCGCCGGAGTCTCGTTGACCAATGCCGATATCGAGCGTGAACGAGCGTTCGGTCTGGCGGAAAGTCTCAACGGACAGCTGGATGACGTTGGCAAGAACCTCGCTGCTATGATTGGAGAGCTTAATGGTACTGCTGGAAGCACCGGGAAGGATGGAGAGGTGGATATGGTCGAGAGAGACGGATCGATCGCGCAGATCGTAGCGATCTTGAATGCGCACTTGGGCAGCTTGAAGTGGATCGATCAGTCGACGGGTGCTCTGAGGGCCAAGTTGGATGGGTTGAGAAGGGGACAGGTGTGACAAAAGCAAAATCGATTTCAAAGATGGTGTTAAGAATCAAAACGAGAGTGTGTGCATTGAGGGTATACATTGTGTGTGAGTGTGGGTTAGAATCGGTCTAGATCCGAGATGAGTGGCTGCAGTTGGAGAGGTGTGAGTGCTAGCGAGAGTCGGAAGTGTGAGGATTGTTGGTCGAGTGTTTTCCCCAGCTGGATGGAAGGTTGGGGGAGGTTCTCCTTATCTTCTGCCTCCACTACCACCGTCGCTGCCTGCTGTGTCGGTGTACGCACCGCATCCAGTTTCAGCCGACCGGCATCCTGTGCAGCCCTCAAATCGGCCAGTACCGCATCCACCTCGACCTCTACCGGCGCCTGCTTGTCTTCCACCCACTGGTCCACCTCCTCCTTTTCCTGGTCCTCTCCGTCGACCACCCAGCCCTCATCATCGCCCACCGTTCGAACAAAATTCCTCCTTCGCACACTAGCACTCGAAGATCGATTACTACCACCTTCATCCACACGCACCGATCTCCGCTTACCCAGCGGCGCGCGCCTCAACCTCGCACCGGTTTCGGCATCCGACAAGGCGAGAATCCTCTGTACGCTCGCCCGTCGTGCAACTTTTGCCTCACGCTCTTCGACCTGCAAAACAGCCGCATTGACAAGACTAGGCAGAGGAGCTGTGAGACCCGAGCTCAACTCTGAAAAGCTCTGACGACGGGTCCAGCCCGACGTTTCGTTGGCGTCCTCGGTGAGCGTGGTATCGTTCGAGTCGGGTTTGTGGTCGATGGGTAGGGGAGGTGCGGGTCGGGTGGGACGCGGTGGCGAAGTGCTCTGTTGGGTTAGACTTTGTCCTTCGACTGCTCGCTTGTGGAGCGACAATGGAGCTGTATGCGCAGTGATGTTGGGCAGTGGTGCGACTCTGGGATGGGTAAAAGGCAGTCGTTCTTCCGCGATCAGATCGATACTGAACGGCGTCGAAACAATGACCTTTGCCTCTGTTGGACTAAAACGCCTCGTTAGCGTAGGCTCGGAACCTCTCCTCTCCCCCGTCCCAGCGCGATCCTCTGCTTGTCCAGCTTTCACACTCGTCCTCCTCCCCACCACCCCCGCCGTCACCGCTTTAAACACCGTCCTATTCGCTCTCGCAAAACTCTGCGCACTACTAGCCGTATCCATACTCTCCCTTCCCCCTCGCTGGTTGATCTGCGCCAACTTGGCCGCCCGCTTTCGATCCTTAGCAGCCGCCTTTTCCCGCTCCTTGCGCGCTCGATCATCATGCTGCTTCACAAGCTTGTCTACCCGCTCGAGCTCCTTGATGAGTGCCATTTCCTCCTTTGCTTTCGCTTTCATCTGTTTGCGAGAGGCGGATTTGGGAGGCGACGTAGGAGTAACGGGTGGCGTGGGAAGACCACTAATGGCTCGCGTGAAGATGTTGCGGGAAGGAGCCGACGAGCCATGGGAGGTGAAGATCAAACCGTCAGGTTGTGTGGACCTGTACGAATCGGCATAGGCAGCCGGAGCCGAAGTCGGAGTAGTTGGCGAGTGAGGTAGCGGTTCTTCAACGTACGCTTGCTCGGAAGCACTCGACGTCTTGCGACCGAACAGCAGCGGGAACGAAGGCTTACGACTCGACTTGGTAAGCGAACCTTTCGGCAGTGTAGAACTCGCCGAAGAAGCAACAGTAAACGCAGTGGCAGCAACCGAGTCCGTTGGAGACCCCGACGAACTGACGCTGCTAATGCTAGGTACAGACCCGCTGCGCGACATGCCGATACCTTTGATCTCGTCCGTATCGAATCGAATCAGTGGCGCAGGTCGACGATTGGACCCAGGATTGGACTTCTTGTACGACCTCTGATCGCGCAAACTTTCTTCACTGGTATCGCGAAGCATGTAACTGCGACGTTTGTTCGGTGGGATCTCGACTTCGACAACCTGCTCTTGACCTTCTTCCTCGCACGTGGTGACAATGACGTCGGGTATACTAAAGTGAGAGCGTTGACGAGCGTGCTTAGAGGTAGGAGCGAGGTCGGTTTGGATCCTTTCGAGAGCTCGCACGTTGGGACGCGCGGTTGCGACGCCTTGCTCTGCAGGATGTACAAAGGCTTGCAGGGGTAAAGAGTCGGCGCGAATGCGTCGATATTGAGATTCGACCTGGTCGTCGTATGGATCGTGATCCTCTGACGAAGACGCGTGGTGGTAGTTGCGAGGCAGGTTGCTCGACTCTGGGAATTGGTAGTGAACGGCGATTGCGCTATTGGCTTCTTGCGTAGCAACCCAAAGAGCGCTGTTCACGATACGGTTGGTTGACGAGGATCCATCTCTGACATTCTGACGAGCGGTCGACTGCGCCGAAGGGTATGTGTTGGACGAGTAAGAGTTTACAGCGTATGCGCGTGGAACAGCCTGTGGATCGTAGCTGTTGACTGTCTGAGGTGATGGAGCTGCAGGCTTAGATGAGGACTTGCCTAAGCGAAACAGAGAAAGCTTGGACTTTTTAGGCTGCTGTTCTTTTACTGTGACGACCATGATGATGAGCTGGGGGGCTGTGAAGGAGGCCAAAAAAAAGATGAGGATGGTTAACTGGAGTCTCACAGAGTCGGAAGTAGCGTTTGCATGCCGAGTCGCCGAGAGTCGTGTACGGTGGGAGAGATGATGTACGAATCGTGTCGACGTTGATGAGGCAAAGCTTGTGGTTTTGGATGATGGTGGTGGTGGTGGTGTGTGTGTGTGGTGAGCAACAGAGCCAGTGGTGGCAAGCCAGTAGATGTGCAATGAGCAAATGAAGAGGTGCAAGCGTCATCCCTCCGTTTCAAGTGTGGCTGCTGCAACGGCAGGCTAAAAGAAAAGCAAGATGAGGCAGGTACGAGCGGGACCAGGAGTACAACATGCATCTCTCAAGCAAGGGGCGTGTGATCTTTTTACTCTCTTTCGGCAAGAGGAACGTGCGTGTGCGTCGAATCTAAGGGTCAATTTGACACTCCTTTTGTCTAACTCTTGACAGCAACAGTGACAGAGAGAGAGAAGTGGGGAAAACAAACAAACAGGAGGAGGAAGAGGCTGAGACATGGATTGGCTTGTCTTGCGAGCACAAAAAAAAGGGGATCGTCGAGGTGCAGATTTGCCCCTCGTTCTGACAGGTGCAGCACAAGCACAAGCAGCAGCTCACAGGGCGGGCGTGCGTGTGTTTGATACGGCGTGCTTTCTTTCTGTGCATACTGTATTGCTTGTCAAGCGGAGTTGGTTTCAGTGTTGCTCTTTTGGCACTGATGTGCTGGCTTGAATTGATCAGACCCAAAACGCAATTCCTCGGTTGGCGTGAACCCCAAGCGACCATCCTCAAAGAATGCTACTTCTGCAACTCTTGGCTTTTCGGCAACGCGGGTCAACGTCCATGCATGCCCACAGTCTTGGATCCATGCAATGCGATCGGACGGACGACCGTTTCCGCAGCGAACACACGCTTTTCTCTCTGCAGAAGAAAACCTTATTGAACGGCCTTTTTGCAGCTCACTCTTGCAGGGTCGCTTGATCGGACCTTGGTTTTGGGACTGCGATGCGCAACCGGCGTTTTGCTTCCGTGTCTTCTCAGGCCTAGACCTTCTTTTTCCCTCATCTTCAACTCCGACCTGTCATGGTCGAACAAACAAGCGCTGCCCATGTTTCTTTTTCTACTGCCGCTTCCCGTTTCTTGTCGCTTGTTACTTCTACCTCTTCCATCTTCGGAATGTTTTTTTTTTCTTCAAGCGCTGCCCAAGCTCGAGTAACGTGAAAGAGTTTTGACTTTACCAACCAAGCATTTCATGTGTTCAATCCACCAACTCGAGCGTTCGTGTGTTTGATTCCGGAGCCGGACTCCAAAGATCAGCAGCAAAAACGGCCATGTCGTTCTCGCTAAGCAAAGCATCCTTGGCCAAGCCTCGATCTAAATTGCTACGCTTAGGCCTGAATTGTCGTTGTATCTACGGCTGCACGACCCGATCTCTCCATCGGCGTTGAATCATCACTGCTGATCCAAGATCCCAAGGAATACAGGCTGCAGCCTCCTCTCCCGACCGTTGAGTATCTTTACCTCATCTGACGACAGTCCTCAGCGATCGCGCAAGTCAGTCCGGCACACACACCACACCTTGGCTCAATTCGAACCAACACTGCCGATGCCGAGCATGACACCGTCCTGCGCCTGCTGTTTGTTTGCGCCGCTTCTCAACGCCGCGTTGCACAGCAGACACATCACACACTTTCCCACTCTAGGGCCAAAAAAAAAAAAAAAAAAAAAAACTGCTATTGAATGACAAATCGACCAGACGCCCCGTTCACGGCTTACCCAACCGCTTTCCATTCCTCCTCGGCCTCTCACGAACCACCATCTGGTTCCCACCCTTTGTACCCGGCTTCCTGGTTCGAGCACCCTTAGTCAAATGGCCGTAGATCGACCTGGGATGCATGTTACTCTTACTCTTACCACGACCACCACCGTGCGGGTGATCGCACGCGTTCATCGCCACACCTCGAACCTTGGGCCTTCGACCCAACCATCGGCTTCGACCTGCTTTACCCAGCCTTCGATGCTGATGGTCCTTGTTGCTCACCGTGCCGATAGCCGCACAGCAGTCGCTGGGGATGAGACGAACTTCTCCACTCTGAAGACGCACCTGTGCATGAGATTCACCCGCTCCACTTCGACCCGAGAAAGCAACTAGCTGTCCAAACGTACCCGCAGAGCGGACCATTTTGGCAGGTCCCAGCGGGTGCATCGTGATCGAGTGAATCGTCGTTCCAATAGGAATGAGGTTGAGCGGTAAAAAGTTACCCGGTCGAATAGCTTGGGTACGAAAAATACCCAGATCGAGCGACGAACTCGTGCTTCCTCCCGCAGACGCAGTCTGAGGCGCAGCAGGATGCGTCAAAAGCTCGCTACCCTCCGGCGACGAAACAACCTCATCCACCACCGTGCTGCTCAAAGTAGCCGCGGCAGCAGCATCACCCTTCAAACCCCGTCTATAGCTCTGCACAGTATCGCCAGCCCTCAACCCGTCCGGTGCCAAGATATAACTCTGCGCTTTGGTCTGCTTGTGTTCGACCAAAGCAATGTGCGCGCTACGTCCAGGATCATACTCGATACGCAACACCTCCTGCTCGCCCGACTCCCATCGGTAGAAATCCACCAGCCTAATCCTACGCCTGTGTCCACCACCTCGACCTCGCACGGTGACATGTCCATAATGATTCCTACCCGCCGTGCTTCGCTTGGCGATGGTCAGCGATCGCACAGGACCACCCTGATGCAGATGCTCGTTAAGCGGTTGCCTCAACCATCGAATCGAACGGGTAATCGGTTTGAAGGTCTTGAACTGTCGATCTTTGCGCACGAATGGCGAAGTGTTGGTAGTCGATACACCCAATCTCGCAGAAACGGACGATTCGGCAATACGACGTTTCGCATCTTTGCGCTGCTGCTTGATGGCTGTCCTGCGTTCCTTACGGGTCAGCTTGGTGGATGCTGCCGATGCTGGTTTGGATACAGGCAAGACTGGTGTGGCGGGTACCTGAGTGGTCGAGGAAACAGCGTGCAAAGATCGTTGACTGCGGAACGAAGCCTGAACAGCTGCTGTGATCCTAGACGAAGATGCGAGGGTGGAGCTGGTTGAGGAAGCACTTGCTCTCGCCAACGCCTGAAACGAGGCGCGGCTCAATGCAGATGCGACCATGACGTGTGTGAGCGGCTACTTGCTGCCTCTGTGTGCAAGGAAGCAGTGACGCTGGGGTGTCGGTCGTAGTCCCTTGAAAGTTAAGAAAACGGTGATGGCAGTAAAGGCGATGCGACGATGGATCTCGAAATGACTGAGTGTGCAAGCCAAAGAAGCGAAATTGCTGTCTAAAAAAAAAAAAAAAAAAATGCGATTCTTCTTGATCGTCTGGCCCGCATCACGTGAGCGTGCTTCTCTCCTGCTTTGTGTTGATGACATAACTACGACTCACAACCTAATATCTCAGAAAAATCGCTCAGCGCACCTTCCATCTCGATACTTTAGCCGTACAGAAACACACACACACACACCAAGACACTTACCTCTGACACAGCGACGCAGAACAACTTTACAAATACATTGATCGCCTGCCGAAGGGAGTCCCATGCAAAATGCAGCTACTTCTTGCTCTTCTTCTTTGTTGAAGCCATCGCCGTCGAAGCAGACGCGCGCTTCTTGCTGTCCGTATTCCTGTTCTCCTTGCCTCCGTTCTTGCGCGCCATCATCTCGGCCTGGATGCGGTCAAACTCTTCGTCAGAAGGACGCTTTTCCTTTACGCCCGCTTTGGCTTCGAGTTTGGCGATCATGTCGTCGAACTGTGAGACGCGGTTCTGATTCTTACGCTGGATCAGCGCTGCTAGACCGGCGAGATCGTCGTCGCCGTCATCTGCTTTGGATTTGGACTTCGAGCCTTTACCAGCCTTGAAGCCAGGTGTTGACTTTGATCCGTTAGCAGGCTTTCCTTTCCCCTTGCCTGATCCGAATAAATCATCCCAAACACTCAACTCTTTGGCCAACTTTTCCGCTTCCGCCGCCTCTCCCTGCGCTTTCTGACGTAACGCTTCCCGACCTGCTTCGTCCTTCTTGGTACGCTTCCATGCCGCAGTCGCTTTGAGCTCTCCCTGCTTGATCGCCTCATCGATGATACTGATGAAACGATTCTCATCAGCCAAAAATTCTCCGCAGGGGACGCGTTCAAAGATACCCGCAAGATCACCCTCGGTCTCGTTGTAGGCGTCTAGGATGTCTTGCTTCTCCTCTTCCGAGTTTTGGTACTTTTTCTTGAACTCATCGAGTGTCTGTCGTGAAACTTCACCTGTCCAGAGCTCTTTGAAGTACTCGTTCCAGTCGAAATCGGCATCTCCTTCGCCGACCATCAGCTCTTTAGTGGAACCAGTGTTGTCGAATTTACGACGTCGAACTTGGTCCGAGAGCACGGCGTAGGCGAAACCGATCTTTTGAAACTGTTGGATGGCATCTTGACCGCCACCTGATGTGGTGTTGGAGAGCACTTTGTCGGGATGGAATTTGAGTGCGAGTCTGATCACAGCACAGGGGGTTAGAGAACAGTCGTCAGCATAAGCATTCAGGATCATTCAGTGTTTGAATGGAGGTTCCAACTTACTTTTTGTATGCCTTCTTGATCTCTTCCTGCGTCGCTTCCTTGGCCACTCCTAGTGTGCCGTACAGGTCGACATTGCCGTCAGGAAAGAATTCAAGTCCGGGATCTTCCTCGTCCATGTTTGCCAAGCTGAAGTGGTTCGGTGGATCAAGTAGCGAAGGCAAAGGCAAAGGCAAAGGCAAAGGCCTCCAAAGCAACTCGACGCGTAAATTGAACTGCGCAACGCTCAGACCGCCCAAAAATTCACGCGCGTGTTGGTTCACGCTCAACGCATCTTCTCTCGCACGGTCTTCCTCGACCACCAGCAAAACAGCATTCATACGATGCCTACATCATGACGAGGCATACACCCGGATATACATCGTCTAAGGCATCCTGACCGACCGCTGCGATTCAGTCGGCTCAAGACCATGTCATCCACCACAACCGCTGCCCACACACCAAAATGGTGGACCCACTTGGATCCTCGCGCGTCGCACGGACAACTCTACCTCCTCCTTGTCACCCTCCGCTGCTACTCGGCCTTCTTCGGCCACGGCTACATCCATCCCGATGAATGGATGCAATCCGGCGAACCCTACTTTGGTCTCACTCTACCTGGAATCGATGCGCAAGTACCTTGGGAATGGAGACCCGATCGAGCATTGCGTTCGTTCTCCACCCTGCGTATGCAGTACATTGCGGTCGATGCGTTGGTTGCTATCGTTAGGCGTCTGGGGGCGATATCTGGTCGTTCGCTGTTCCTCGTTCAACGAGGAAGTATGCTTCTTTGGACCGTGGTGCTGGATATCAACGTTGCCCTGGTCCTACCACCTCAGATAGCCAGATACGTACATTACACATTCGGCATCTCGACAGCTGCAACAACTTTTCTCGTTCGGCCGTTTAGCAACTCTCATGAAGCGAGTCTGGTGGCTTTTTGCTTGCTGCATGTGCTGTCGTTTTACAAGGATCGAAGGTGGTATAGACGCTCAGCTCTGGCAGGATGGCATTGGGGAACCCTCCTCGCCATCTTGACCGTCGATGGATTCTTCACCCGCTTCACCTTCGCCATTTTTGTCCTGCCCATTCTCATCTCCTTTGCATACAACCAAACCCGCATCGCTGCTCAAGGCTACCGTCGACCCGCGCTCCTCTCGCTGGCTCTGACATTCATCGCCGGGATCGCATTCTTCGCAGGTCGCATCGACTCCGAAACCAGCTGGTATACAAGATCGGCGGAAGCAAACGGGATGCAAGTGGCCCGGTTGTGGCGCACGCGATGGGTTGTGCCGCCGATCAATGCGTTGTTGTACAATGTCAAGACGGAGAATGTGGCTCGGCATGGATTGCATCCGAGATGGTTGCATGTGGCGGTGAATGGGCCGATGATGGTTGGGGTTGCCAATGTTGTGGTTGTTGTGGTGTATGGGTGGCAGTTTGTTAGGGAGAAGCAGTATTTGGTTGAGGAGACTGATGAGAGGGGGGAGGAGATGATGCAGGACGAGCGGGAAGTGGAGCAGGTTATAGACGATGCTGCTGCGAAGTCCACGACGACCAAACCGGAGCCTGCAATATCAACAGCCACTTTACCAGCACCCATCGACGAAGCCATACCTTACGTCGACGTCCAACCCCTCGCCATCACCCTCTCCCTCAGCATCATCGTCATCTCCCTCCTTCTCCTCTCCATCTCACCACATCAAGAGCCACGCTTTCTCCTGGCGCTCTGCTTCCCTTCCTCCCTCATCATGGCGTACGCCCTCTCATCTCCCTCCCTCACCCTCCGACCCTTGCTCACTCGCGCCCTCCTCGTCCTGCACGTCGCGCAGCACCTACTCCAACTGCTCCTCTTCTCCTTCCTCCACCAATCTTCCCTCCTCCCCGCCCTCTTTTCCATCGACACCTCCCTCTCCCACCTCCCTTTCCCCAACAACCACCCATTCGACCGCCATCAACACCATCTACTCTACCGCACATTCTCCGTGCCCTTCCACCTCCTACCGCGCAAGGGAAGAGGAATGTATCCTCGCGTGGAAGCTTTTGATTCGACCACAACCCCGGCGGAGATTGTGCGGATCGCGGGCATTGCGTGCGACTATACGTGGGTGTACGCGCCAACTTGGACCGTGGGCGCGTTGCAAGAGGCAGGGGAGCAGGCTAGCGTGGAACTGGTCAAGATGGAGGTATGGAGTGGACATGTGGATATGGATCATTTGAGCGAGAGTTGGAAAATGGTAGGCGAAGTTGGGTGGAGAGAGGCGTTTGCTGTTCAAAAGTTGTTTGTGAGGTGCTTGACGGGAGTGAAGGAGAGAAAGAGGTGCAACGAGAGCTTGAAGCGGTACCACCACCGGCACATCAAGACTTGTAGGAACACAAAGACACAAGACGATCAAATCACAAAACTCAAAAATAATGTGCAAAAGTGTGCTGTGACAATGCAGGCTTCACACCAGAACCAAGCCGCTTTTCTTCATCCATCTCTCCGCCCTTTCCCCCCTTCTCCTTGCCGCCCATCCAACCCTCAGAACCCATCAATCCCAAACCAACCTGCCATTCAAATCAACACTCGCTTTGGCACTGGTGACCTTACTGCTACCGGGCACACTCTTGGGCTGAGGTCTAGCCGCCACCTCCCTCTGCTTGGCCGCCTCGTTGGCCTGCTGTCTACGGTGGTTGGCGAGTCGCTCTGCCTGCAGACGATCAGCTTCCTCCTTTGCCGCTTTCTTGGCTTGGGTTTTGTGAGCGTTGGAACGCTGCTTTTTGGTTTCTACAGCCGATCCTGCACCGTTGGTTTGGGATTTAGGCTTGGTGGAAGCTGAGGCGACTGTCCAGCCGCTGCCGTTGGTTGTGCCGTTGGATTTGGCGGGGATACGACGAACTGACGAGGTAGTAGCGTCGTCGGGGAGAGCTGCAAAAGGGTTGTTGCTGGCGATGGACGCTTTGGCTACGCCATTGGTATGAGCGACGCTGCTGGAGCCGTTGAGCTTGGCACCAGCGGTGGAAGAGAAAGTACCACCGACGCTAGACCATCCATCGTCGAGCTCCTTCTTGGAGAGCTTGGGTTTGGGCGCTTCGACCTCGGCAGCAGGGATGCGTGCTACAGAGCTGTAACCTGCGGGCAGAGGGTCGACATCAGCATCGCGCATATCCCCGAGCGAAGAAGTGAACGCGGTCTGAGCTGCATCTGCTTTGGCGCGCAGAGTGTCGTTGTCGAGAGCCGGGGTGGTTTCGGCTACAGCTGCGTAGCTGTCGTTGCCGTTAGACTGCTGCGACTGCGACTGCGACTGCGACTGCTTCTTGTTCTTCTTCTTCTGCGATATCGTCTGTGCAGCAGAAGCTTCTTCCATAGGTGCTGCTGGGGGCGGCAACACCTCCTTGACCGGCTCTGCTTTTGCCTTGGACTCCAGGATCGCACTACCTGCCGCAGCGGTATCCTTCTTTTTCTTCCCCTTGCCCTTCTTGCTGTTCGACTTGACTGCTATTGACGTCTGCTTTCCACTCTTATCCCCCTGCACCTGCTTACCACGATTACGCATCAGCGCATGAACAGCCAACCCAGCCGCCAGGCCGAGCGCAAAGATCTTTGCCGAGTCCATGATTTTGTTTTTCGCTTGCGTCCTGATCGATGTAGTGAAGGACGAACCACGTTTTAGGCAGCAGTGGGAAAGAAAAGGATCGGTGTTTCTTGAACGTGCGTTGCGTGATGAAACTGACGTGGAAGGTGGTCGGTCGGAAATGAAACGAGCGTTGTCACAACGGTGGTATAATGTTTGAGGCGGGATGATGATGAAGGTTGTCAAAGTCAAAGCTCTGCTGCGCAGTTGGCTCGAGCTTTTCCTTTGGCGTTTTTTTTTTTTGACCGGCGTAAGAGCCCCCGTGCCTACCTTCTGATACATCAGGGAAACCAGTGGGAAGAAAGGGATCGACAGAAGGCTCAGAACCAAAAAGCTCGGCTGGAAATTCCTTTTTCTTTTTTTGCACTTTTCTCGCCCGACACTCCAATTTGTGTTTAGTGGCACTGTGTTAGGTCGATGGAAATGAATCTGGGAGCGAGAAAACGAAAGAGAAGCGCCAAGACACGGTCCAAAAAGGCCAACCGAGCGGCACAGACAAAGAAAAGGCTAAACGCGCCACAACGTCACACTTTTGCAACTCGGCGTTGGCACTTTCTTTTAGCCCGTTCCGCCTCTCTCTCTCTCTCCATCTCTTACGCACACCTTGAACTGAACCTCGTCATAATCACACCCACTTTGCAGCTCTTGCTCAGGCACCACTCTCATTTAACCGCTGTCAAAATCCCACCTCAAAACGCATCAACAACCACTTCATAACTTTTCACCGCACAACATGATCATGGTTCGCGTCCTACCCACCACCACCACCACCGCTGTTGGTGCCGTAACAATGCTGCTGTGCCTTGTAACAGCCGCCGACGTGGTTGCGCAGTCTAGCTCCACCTCGAGCTCCATCGCTTCCTCCACGAGCGGCTCCTCAGGTAGTCTCTCTTCGTCTTTGGTCACCTCGTCGGCGTCGTCGTCGCGTTCCACAGATGCAGCAGCGACTCTGGGCACGCTGATCACGTTTAGTTTTAGCTCGGTCAATACCGAGTCTTTCACAACTACTTTGACGAACTCGACAAGCCGTTCGACGACTTCGAGTGTCTCGAGTACATCGGCGATGAGCAGTACAACTAGCAGCGCCAGTTTGACGAGTAGCTCAAGTGCGACTAGTGCAACCAGCTCGGGTAGCTCGAATGGCGCGATCGCGGTGCAGTGGGATCAATCGCACTTGGTGCTTCCGGCTGCCTCGTTGGCCGTGGTCCTTCTGAGCAGTGTTTGCTTCTTGCTCTAGGTTCCCACGTACACACATCACGAACACTTTTTTTTATTTTTTAAACACGTATGCCAAATACTTTTTTTTTTTTTCTTTTTTTTTTTCACATCGCTTCAACCCCTAAGCTGTTCCAACAGTTCTTTAGCCTCTTCGTACTCCGGCTCGTCCTCCCAGCTCTCCTTTGTCTTTGCTAGGAAGATTCGGACCAGGCTTCGCGCTTGGAAGCGGGGCGCTGGTACCGTTGCTTCCAGTTCGCCCGCTTGCTGTCTGGCGGATAGGTCGAGGAGTTCGTCGACGAGGTTGCGCAGGTCGTGGAGTAAAGCGATGAAGAGAGATTTGTCCGAGGTTAGCGTTGGGCCTTCATCGGGTGGGGTAAGAGCGTAGTTGAGGGACGAGTTGTAGGCGTTGAGTAGAGCGTGGACTGCACGACGGGGTTCCGAGTTCCATGCGAGCAGGCGTGAGTAGAGTTTCCAGATAGCAGAGCTGGTGGAGATGGCGTTGAGTAAGGTATCGTCGAACAGGCGGCGGACGGCGGGGTAGAGGCCGAGGCCCGAGTTGGGGTCGGTTTTGAGGGCTGCTGAAGGACGTTCCGATCCCTTGGTTGCTTCGTGATCTTCGACCTCGGCTAGCATTTGGGCTTCCAACTGCGCCTTGGGTGTGCGTGTAACAGCGTCAACCAACCGCGCCAGAACAGCGAGGTCGACGGTTTTCGCTCGTTCGTAGTCGTTGCTCTGGTTTCGTGTTTGGATCTCGGTGACGCGTACCATGGCACGTGTGGCTTCGAGGAGGTAGCCAACGTCCACGCAGACGATCATGTAGTTGTACCACACTCGCCAGTTGTCGTGCGCGAACCGGAGCGATTGTTGCAGCGAACGGTGGGCGAGGAGTTTCAGCGAATAGGCGGTGGTTGCGCTGGCCGTTCGACGGGTGTGACTGGCTCGGACTTCACCGGGATCACGGAGACCCATTTCCGTGTCTGCATCGCTATCAGCGACCGAACTCGTCTCGGACTCGCAAGATGAAACTTCGACTCCCGAATCCGATCGAGAACTACCACTCCAATCACTCAACCCTGCCTCCTCCTCCTCCTCCTCCTCCTCCTCCTCCTCATCGTCCTCGTGGGTATTGCTCCATACGCGCTCCGCCTCCTCCTCAGCCTCCAAGATATCCGGCAGCCCTCCTTGCGCACCCATCCTCTCAATCCCTACCGCCTGCTCTCCCGCACCCGCACTCTCGACCATCCTCAAATAACAACTCGCCAAATTGTTCCAACTCTCCATATCCTCATCATCCAACGCCGTGCAGCGCCGGAAACACTGCGCGCCCTCCTTCCATTTCTCCAATCGCATGTAGCAGCATCCCAAGATGAACCACGACCGTGTGTACAACGGGTTGATCTTGAGCGCGTACCTCAACCATTTGGCAGCTTGGGCGAAATCTTGCTGTGTGAAATGCACTCCTCCAAGACTGCGTGCTGCCCTGGCAGAAGATGACGACGAAACCTGCCACGCCTTTGAATAATGCGCAAGGGCAGAAGCCGGCTCGAGATCGCCCAGCAGACACCAAAGTTTGGCCTCCCTTGCCCGATCCAGCCGCTGATACATGACCTGCTGAGCTTCACTCCCACCCACCGCAACGTTCTTACGACGCCGAACGTTGACATCCACATCAGCTTCAACTTTTTTACCTTCCAACAACTCCCTCACCACCTCCACACCTTCTTCTTGCCTACCCAACATGCCCAAACACTGCACCACCTCTTCCCACATCTCGACTCGCTCGAAGATCTCCAGCGCCGACCGGGTCACACCTATGCTGGCATACCGACGTGCGAGTTCCGCCTGCATCTCCCACTTCGGCGGCAGATCCAGCGCGTGGAAGAACTTGAGTCGCTCTTGAATCGATGAATCGTTGGTCGGCATTTGGTCGATGAGCGCTTGCAGTTGGAGCACGGATCGTTCGACCGTTCGCGTACGTGTTGATTCGAGACGTGCGCGGAGGAGCAGGGCCATGGTGTGCACCATCCAGTTGCGTGGATGTGAGACGACGCGAGAGATGAAGATCTGCATCTGGTTGGTAGTCAGACCGTGGGCGGCTTGGGTATTGCGGATGTTGAGACACAGGGCGAGCAGCGTACACTGATCGAGAACTGCGAGGGGCGGTTGAGCGTTGGGGTCGAGGCTGAGGAGGTCAGCATCTGCGTCATCAGCCTGACCAGTGGTAGAATCAGAGGTTGATGTGCTGCCAGCAGTGATCGAAGTGAACTTGGTCTGCTCGAGCAGCGTATCGTCGTTGAGGGCGTAGGTGGAAGGCATACCTGCCACCTGGTCTTCGGGGTTGGCCTTCGATGCGAAACCTGTCTCGAATGCCTCCTTTTCCGTTGCACCTTCTGTCTCTGCCGCCGACTCTGCCTTCTCACCTTCATCGCCAGCCTTCTCACCCTCCTCATCCTCCTTCCCACCATCCACGACCACACTCTTGGCCAACAACACCAACTGCGTCTTATCCTCCCTCTGAAACTTGGTCCTCTTACCCAACGCACCAGACATGCGATACCTCAACCCATTCTCCTTGGCAGCATTGACAAACGTCTCGGACGCCTCTCGATCGCTTCCCAATCTCTGCAGCGCGATCCCACGCTCCAAAATAAGTCGCGAGGCGAGAGACGCCCATTCGCTTTTCGCTCGCCCTTCCTGAGCGGCAGTGGCGGCAGCACGCGCTACCAACACATCACGAAGCTTGTTGACCGGGTCAAACACCTTCTTACCAAAAGCGACCGGCTCATCGAGCACATGGCTGTGCACGGTGAACGCACGCAATCTCCACCATGCTAGCGTCTCGATGTGCGCTTTCTCGGCCCGTAGCTGGTCCGCTTGCTGTTGCACAGAAGCAGCCCACAACGCCTCGATAACCAGCTTTGAAAAGACCAAGAAGAACGGCACCTGGCACAAATGGTACGCAGGCTCACCTTTAAACGCGAGCGCTTCGAGCGATGATCGATGAACCAATCGCTTGGTTTCACTGTTGGCCTTGTCCTCCACATCGACATCCACAGGTCGAGGTGGGAAAGCATCCGGCGCAGACACCCGCAGCAACGTTAACGGCTCCAGCGTCTCCGGCAACTCGGGACCAGTCCAATTGATCTGCACAAACGCGTGTAAAGCACTGATGGCTACACAGAGCACTTCGAAGCTGTGCAACTCGCTCGTGACTTCGGCCGCTACTGCCGAGTTGATCTGCTTTTGAAGCGCGGTGAGGTCGAACGGTGCGTTGCTGTTGTTGCTAAGATGCTGACCGAGCTGTGAGCCGATCGGCTTGAGGATGCGAGAAGCCAAGTCGGACGTGAGCACGGAAGCAAAGTCGCCAAGAATGGTTTTGCGGACGGAATCGGGGACTGCTTCTTTGTGCTGCTGGTCCAGGTTGGCTAGCGTGTTGGTGATGAGGTTCCATTCGAAGTGCTGTGGCGATGCGTTGTCGACTTGTCCTCCTGCTGCAATCTTTGCTGTCGACGAGTCTGCACCTGCAACCAATACACTTTTACTCGGTGACCGACGAGAAGCAGCCTGCAAAGCACGATACATCGCATGCAGATCCGGGAAAGTCGGTACGAAAGCGTCAAAGTTGGGTGCGTTGGCTTCGTCGTTGTTCAAATCATCTTCGTCGTTTGCGCCTGCTTCGATAGACGACGTCGCTTGATCCTGATCTTGAAGCTGGAAGGACGATCGAGGGTTCAACCAGCCCACAGCGCCCAAATCCGCCGAGTTGGTCTTGGATTCCGACAAGTTGTCCGTCTCGAGTAGGATGGCTGTGAGCAACAAGTCTGCAAGTTCCTTCGTCACGATCTGCTGCGCTGCTGTCGATGCTTCCTCCGTTAGCCGCTGCTTGGCCCACAAAGCAACCAACGAAGCCAAACTCGGTTCGGCTTCTCCACTACCCCTCACCGCCTGTGGTGGGAAAAGCGCCACATTCAACTTTTCATTCACACCCCCATGTTCGTCATGGATAGACTTGGGCAATGTGTTTTCCGTATCGATAACACCAAACAGCTCCGCACCGTGCAAATCCAACCACGCATTCCAACCCTCCTCCCCCTTCTGTTCCGTCGTACCCCCGACCAACACAACCTTCTTCTTTGACGTGTACGCATTGATCCGCTTATACACTTCGTCATCTTCAAAGATCACGTTTTCCTCCGCAATCAAAGTCGCCTGCAATGCCAGAGCAAGTTCCGGCACGGCATCCTGGAGACACGCTTGTCTCGAAGCCGAAAGTACAGGAACGTATCGACGCTGAGTATACTTGCTCGAATCCAGTTGCTGTTCGAGGTAAGCAAAGCTGATCGCTGCTACCGCCTGATCCAAAGTGCGCGAGCGAGGGGTGACGACATAGACGATATCTTCGTTATCCAGCCCTCCTGAGGCGAGGAGGGATTTGGTGGTTCGCAGGAAATGGTTGAGTTGCGTATGCGGTAATGGACGGGTGAAGCGGGAACCTGGGACCGCACCGACGCCGCTCATTGTATGTTGGATCAAGGAGCTGTTGGCGGATTGCAACAGACGTATCGTCGATAGATGTGATCAGGTCGGTGATGGATGGTGGTGAGGACAGGAGAGAAAAGCAACTTTTTTCCTCCACTCTTTTCTCACTCAACGTAATTTTTCAGGGCAGCAGAGCTAGTCTCTGAGTTTTATTCGATTGATTTCTTCCCAAAACTCTTTTTTTTTTTTTTTTTTTTTTCAAAAGATTTTTCCTGTTCATCATTGGTCCGAGTCCCGGCTATCCACCTTGGCTCAGAGCTGGCTTATATCCGGCTGTCTTTCGCGACCAACGAGTTGACTCTGGAGATCATACAATCATGCATAGACACTATGATCATGATAAGCAAGATGGTTGGTAAATGATCATCCCTGGACAGTGAGAATACGATGTTTGTGAAGCATGACTGTGGTGCGCCCCCTCACTGCCCCATACGAGCAGCCTTGAACCGGCTCACCTTCTTAGGCTTCACCATCTCCTCCGTCACCCCTCCCTCTTCCACCTTCTCTCGCCTCCTCTCCACCGCTGGAGCCGCCTTCCCCTGCTTAACCATCTCCCTCGCCCTCTTGCTCTCCGCCAACCTCTTCGCCTCCTCCGGATTGTTCCGCTTCCACTCCAACCTCTCCAACCGACTGCGCATCACCATCTCGGCCTTGTCGTCGTCTTCGTCGCTCTCGCCTCCCCCCAGCTCTACGGGTCCGCTCGTTCTACCTTCGACCAGATCGCCGTTCTTGGGGAATCGAACGGGAGCCAGCTGTGGGATGATCATGACCGGAGCGTTGGGTGACGCGTTGTCGTCGGGAGCAGACCTGCCGTCCATGCTGAATGCAACTGATTTCGACGCGTCTGCAGAGGCTGAGCTCGAAGATGCGGTTTGAGACTGGCCCAAGTTACGAGCTGATGAGAGCATGTCTTCCAAGTTTGTTGAAGTGGTTGGTTTGCGTGGCGCCGGTTGCTGAGCGAGCGAAGCCTTGAACCGTGAGATGCGTGATTTGGAACCAGCACCGCCAGAAGTCGTGTTGCCTTGATACTCTGAATCCTCCACCGCTGCGTCCAAGGGTACAATGTCCATCTCGTAATCATCATCCTCCCCCTCTTCCCCACCAGCCGCACGAGCAGCAGCCATCATCGCAGCACGTGCATCCTCCCCGCCCTCTCCAAGCGGCATCGCCAGCCCCATCGCAGCCAGCTTAGCCCGTGCCTCTTCGTACTCCTTGAGCAGGTCCGGATGTGACGCTAGACTTTCAGTATCTGCACCCATCCTCGGCGCCAAAGCCATCAGATCCTCCGCATCGTAGTCAAAGCCATCGTCGTCTTCGTCAAAGTCAAAGTCATCTTCATCAACATCCCAGTCGTCTGCATCGTCATCAGCGTCTTCGTCAAAGTCGTCATCCTCGCCGTCATGATCACCATCATCCAACCCCGCCCCACGACTGTCCGCAGCAGCAGCCCGTCTAGACCGCTTCGAGAGGTACGAGTCAAAGTAGGCATCCTCTTCATCCGTATCCGCACCTTCACCTTCGATCTTGGGTTCTTCTTGCTCCTCGCCCAGCTCCCGTCCGTCGTCGACATCGAGATGATTCTCCAGCGCCGCACTCGGGTTGATTTCCGTCACCTCCTCCCGCCCCTCGTCGTCGACACCTTCATCCCCAGCCGCCGGCCCAAACCGCACCCGCCCAGGCCGAGGCACATCATCACCATCCACCGGCCGAGCCAACTTAACTTGCTTCCCCACCTTGACCTCCCCATCCCCCTCTCCGTCCTGACCAGCATCGACCCCTTGCTGCCTCTGCTTCATCTTCTCAGCATACGCCTTCGACGGCCTCGCATGCGGAACAGCAGCAGGAAGACCCATCGCCTGTCGACGCTGGCTCAGCTCGTCATCGCCCAACGAAGCCCGGTCTAGCGCCGACATGCCCAAGGACTCTGTTGGAGGTGCAGGCACGCCACCGCTCGCGCTTGCACCTGCCTTTCTCGGCACCCCTGTGTTGGGTTTGAACTGCGAGGCAGCCGGCTTCTGGTTCAAAAACCCCTGCTTGAAAGCGCTAAACTTCGCCTGTTGGGCCTTGACTTGCATCGACAGGGGATCGCTAGACTTGGGCCGTTCCATCACCGACCTACCCAACGCGGGCTTCTCCGCCAACCGCTGTTGCCGCTCCCTCTCCCTTGCCTCTTCCTCCTGCTTCGCCCGAGCAGCAACAGCCTCGGCACTCGAAAACCGTTGATCCTCCTCGTGCGCCTGTTGCATCTTCTTCAACACCTCGCTCGGTGGCGCACTAGGATGCCCTTCGACCACATCTGGTCCTAACAACTTGACAACACGTTTAGCCTCCTCTTCCACCCCAACATCGTCTCGATGCCGCTTCTCCGCCGTCCCCGATCCAGCATCTAACGAGTGCGCCATCATACTCGTCCCATCGCTGGCAGCATTAGGCTCGTACTTCTCCTTAACCCAAATACTCGACCTCAGCGCCCTCTGCAACGGCGTCAACCCGCCCGACCCCGCCGACGCTTCCGGATGCTTCCTCTCCGGGCTCTTGATCCTCACACTCTTCTTCGTCGGCGTACTCGTACCACTAGTTACCGGACTCGACCCGGCATCAGTCACACGACCCAACAACGACAAAGCCGCAGTGCTGTTGTTGCGACTCAACGGTGTGGGCGTATGACTTTTCGAGGGTCGTTCGGAAGCTGTAGGCGATGCCGGCTGTGACTTCTTTTCGTCCTTTTCCAAATCTTCCCAGGAATACGAGCTCTTGATCGCTCCCGGACTCGACGGGTTGAGGTTGAGAAATCCCCGCCGGATCCCGCTGGAGCCGAAGGAGGGTCGTGTGACAATGGCAGGACGTGCAGCGGTCGGTTTCAGCGCAGACTTGGGCGGAGGCGGTCTCGTCGCTGATACGATTTCGGGAAGCGTTTTAGGCTTTGCTATATCGTCGGGCGATGGTGGAGGGCTCGGCGTGCGCGTACGCAACACTACACGGGTCTCTTCTTCCGCAGACGGCGTAGCTTGCGCTGCCGGGGTAGAATCAGATACCTCCTGCGTACTGTCCATCCCATCGTCGGAATCCTCCTCTTTCTCCTCCTCCTCAAACTTGCGCAACACATCATCCAACCACCGTCTGCGCTCCTCCTTATCCCCGTTCCGCTGATCGTCAGCACGTACAAACGGCTGCATATACGCCTTCTTCTCCCTCGTCGCCTCTTCCTCCGTAATCTCCTCAACAGGCTCGTAAAAGGGCAGACCTTCTTCGTTAAGCACCTCGTTGTTCTCGTTCACCATATGGTCCGCCTTCCTTCCGGTATCCTTCGACTTGAGTTCGGTGCTGCGCAACTGTGGCGCAATCCTCTGCCGCAATTCAGCAGCCGATGTGATGTAGTTTGACTTCCGACCCTGCAACACCATCTGTGCGTCTCTGATGCGCATCCCAACGTACTCTACTTGCAACGTCCGACTAGGCTCCATCAACCTTACCGACACGCTCACCTTATCTCCATCCTTGAGCCTCGACGTAAGCACCGGCAAGGCTTCATCCTCCAACGCCAGCCGATCTCGGATCGAAAGTCCTTCCACGTCCTGTCGTACAAACACATGCTCGTCCTGCTCCTGTACGACTCGAGCAGGCCAGAAAGCCAGTGGACCCAAAGGCTGTAGCATGCGAGCTGCTTGTGAAGATGAGGTGGTACCGGAATGAAGCTGTGAAGCAACTTGTAGATTGTCGAGTTGAAGGCAGATTCGGTCGATGTTGCGAATGGCTTGCTCCAGCTTGGCGAGTTCAGATTGCTGGGTTGAGAGGGAGGAGGAGGTGGTGGTGGCGGTGGAGTCGGGCCCTTGTTTGAGGCGACCATAGTGGGCTTGGAGTAGAGCTTGGGCTGTGGCCGAGATTTCGGACGGGTCGGTGGGGAGCGTCGAGGTCATGATTGCGGTCCGAGAGGATGCGTGGTTAAAGGTAAAAGTTTCGTCGTGCTACTTTGTGATTCTTGTAGCTCGAGAATTGTCGATGGGTTGTTGGATCACGACTTCGGTCAGGAAGATGTGTAAAGCATGCCACGGTCCTTGTTCCGATCTTATTTCTTTCTTGATTACGTCCGTATGGTCGCTGAGCGTTAGATGCTAGTACGGGCTCCTCCGGCGTCCGTTGTCCACTTTGATCTTACAATGAACCAAACACAAGATTCCGGTGGAACATAATCCCCTGTGCTGCATATACCAGTGCTTCTGTTGATCGCAGTCGGGAAGCCGTAAGTCGATGACGAAGGGTCCAGTAGTGTTGGTGTGAAGAAGGATTGCTCGTCCTTCATTCTGTTCTCCCCGCTTCCCGCCAAAGAGGATTTTTTCTGTTTCCCCTTCTTGTCAGTGTGGAGGAGGAAAAGGTAAAAACCGGCTAGAAACAAGTTAGCCACGCGAATGTGTCATGCTCACACGAGATCCAAGTTCGTGCCACAAAAAAATTGCCCTTCCGCAGCAGCTTCGTCGAAAAAGAAAAGGAAGGGTAAAAAATTCAGGCTTTGAAAAAAGACACTTAAAATAGTCGTATAGCAAAGCTCTCTGAACTGTCGAGGACGACAGGCACACCCTCTTGTCTCAGTCAGTAGTAAATGGGAAAGACGATGATGAGATTCGATTCAGATGCATGAAGGATCAAGACTTTGGTACAATATGATGTGAGAGATGATGACGATGATGATGATGTCGGAAGATGCAAATCATATGATGGGGTGAGGAGATGGATCGCGGCAATCACGACAAATGGAAGCTCGTCGAGCCCTCCTTCATGGCCGTCTGAAGACGCTCGCGCATCTTGTCTCGCGAAGAGTAATTCGGCATCTTGAGGTAATTGACGCACGTCATCACACTTGGCAGATAGTCGTCCGGCGTCAACGGTGCCTCGTGCGGTCGCTTGACAATCGTCAGCTGTGGATGCAAACCCGAGAAGCCTCCAATGGGCAGCTTGGGTGAGCCGGTGAGCCACTGCAGGAACTCTCGACGTTGGCTCACGTCGAACGAGGCCATGATGGCCACAATGTCGCGGAACGTCGGCGAGTCTGCATTGAGTCCGTGGTCCGGCTTGACGCTCGCCACCAGCGTCTTCTCGCTCCAGTCTTCCTCCGTGTTACCAAACAGCATCACCAGCTCGTCCGCCGTGAAGCTCGACATGGCCGAAATCGGGAAAATCAGGTTAAAGCCTTGACGGAAGGCACGCACGGCGGCGCGAATGCCCTTGTGCAGCGTCATGTCCAGCACCTCGGAGATGTATTGCTCGACGTTTGCGCCCGTCACAGTCTCGTTTCGACCGCCAGCGTGCAGTTCGATCGACTCATAGCCTGGCAGCGTAAAGTCGAGCCCGAGCGACTCGACTTCGTCTGCGGGCATCTTGCGCATCGAAGCCAGCGATCGAGCCAGCGTAGCGTCGACGCACGCCAGTGTGGTCAGCGTGGGCGCCACGTGCTGGTTCAACACCGCACCCATGAATACGGGTGAAAAGTTGCAGTCGATGATGCGCGAGTCCAGCAGAGCCTTGGCCACGAACTGACCCAGGATGCGGAACGCCTGCAGTCGCTTCTGCACTGATCCTGCTGCTTCGCTGCTGGTGCTGCCGCTGCTGCCATCCGAGGGCGAGGCAGACTTGCCCTGATCGCCGTCAATGCTGTCAGACACCAACAAAGGAGCTGGGAACAGACCCAGCGGGCTGTACACATACTGGCTGCCGTCCTCGTCCGATCCACCGGCACGGCTGTCGCGCCACAGCTTGAGGTCCCTGCGAGCAAACTCCTTGGACACGAGCGAATAGAACTCGAGCGTAGGACCGAGTCCGGTTCCCACTTCTTCAAAGTACTCGACCTCGAGCACCGACGAGGTGGAGCCGTACAGCTCAAACACCTTGAAGGCAGAGGCGAGCAGGTTGCCGCGCGAGATGCGCACCTTCTGGCGCTGCAGTCGTCCCAGGAAGCCAAACGAGTCGTCCAATCGCGAAGAGCTGCTGCTGCCCGGCTCCTGGTTGCGGCTGTGCAGCGCTTGCCATCGAGTGAGCAGACGGGCATAGCCAAACGACGTCGACTGCAGGAATGCGAAGCGTGCCTCGAAGGGGAACAGGAACGGGAAGTGCTTGGGAAGGTCCGTCGACCACGCGGGCAGACATGCGGACGCGACAATCATGGGCTCCTCCAGCTGGCGGTTGAGCTTGGCGGTCAGCTTGTTGTTGACAAAGGCAGACTCTGCGAGCGCTGACGCAGCCGAGTGCGACTCAACACTTGTGCCGGCAGCAGCACCGGCTCGCGACACCTCGCGCCATTCCGTGTTGAGCGAGTGCAGCACAGCCAGCAGCTGGAGCAGCTTGGCGTACGGAGCATCCTCCTTGATGGACGCAGGCAGCTCAACAGCAGCATTGTCGGCAGATGGGGGTTCAGGGGTCGCCTCAATTGCTCGCTTGGCATCGGCGCCAGACACCTTCTTGTATCGCACGGTGTAGACGTTGCTCCAGATGTGCCTGCTTCCGCCATGCAGCGAAGAGACGACATTCGAGGACGAGCTCTGACCCCGACTTTGCGCTTGTGCGCTTTCGAATCGGTGCACTGCACCATAGATGGTGGTGTCGAGGCTGAGCTTCTCCGAGCCAATCGAGAACTCCAGATGCCAGTCCGAAGGCTTCTTTTGCAGTGCCGAGGCATAGGACGAAGGCTTGGATGGGCTGGCGGTTGCTGACGATGATGACACGCCCGATGCAGATGCAGCCGCGCCAGAAGCAGCGCCATCCGCGGGCCTGGGCGTACCGGACCCGTTGCTGGGAGTTGTAATGCGAGTGCCTTCGGGCGTCTTGGCCACGATCTTGCCACCTTCCTTCTCGACGTCGAGATTGATGGTTTTGTCAGCAGTGTCAGAGCTGTTTGCGGCGGTGAGTCCGTCAGCCGAACCGTTGACGCCATCGGCAGGAATTTCGCTCTGCAAGATCTCCTCATCGAATCCTTCCTCGTCGGTGAAGCCTTCATCGTCTTCAAACTCGGCGCCGTGGAGGAGACCTTCCATGAGCGAGCGTGCGAGCGCCTCATCGGATCCATGATCTTCGTCTGCATTGTTGCTGCTGCTGCCATTGGCGGTCTCCTTAGCCTTGCCTTGGGAGTCAGCTGCGCCAGCTGGACGTTCCTCCTCGCCAAACAGGTGACGAGCAAGCGCGCGAGCCTCCTCACGAGCTTCCGTGTCGCGACTCTTACCAGCTGATGCAGAGCTGGATGTCTCACCTTGCTTTTCCTCATCTTGGGCATCGGTGTTCTCCTTGTCCTTGTCCTTGCCAGCATTGTCGGCACAAGCCTCGTCTTTGGCAGTCGAGCTACCTGCCTCACCGCCCTTGCTCTTATCGTCAGCAGCCTTCTTGTCAGGCGACGAGCTCGAAGCGTCGACTTCCTTGCTGCTGCCACCGAGCTCGGGGAAGCCACCAGATCCAGTTGCTGCTGCGAATGCAGCCAAGACCGATGAGAGGCGCGACGAAGCAGACGAGCCTGCCGCACCAGCGCCAGAGCCCGAGCCCGAGCCCGAGCCGGAACCAGATGCGGCCGATGAAACGGAAATCTTGGGTCGCAGATAGTCGCTCAAGGATTGGAAGGTGGCAACGGCGTGAATGGTGACGATGATGTTGTTGCAGCTGCGAGGGATGTCGGTGGAATCCTCTGCCTGCAGCCGCAAGCGCAGCTGACGCCCGAGCATGGCACTCGGACTCTTTCGCACTTCGTCGCCACTGCCACTGATCGCCGTGGTGATCTCGACGTTCTCGAGACGGCTCAACGCTTCTTGCAATCTCCGGACCAACACGCTCGCGCCGCTCTGACCCGTCTTGGCGTCCGTCTCCATCAACGTTGCGATGAGCAGTGAGCGTCTGCGTTCGAGTGAGATGCCGCCTTCCTTAGAGGTGGCAAACGAATAGAGTGACTCGACCAGGCCAGAGCGAAGCAGCTCGAAGCTCGAAATGGGGTCCTCGCTACGAGAGAACAGCGAAGCCACCTGCTGCAGCACATCTTTAGCGTCCGACTCTCGGCCCTCGTCAGCAGCAGCATAGAGACGCTTGACCAAGTCCTTGATGTGGTCGAGCGCCTGCGCTGCGTTCTGTGCGCCTTGCGAAGAGGTGGCCTCGGAGGAGAACTTGTCGCGCAAGACCCGGGCTCGCCAGATGCTCGCATCCGTCGCCTCGGCCGAGCTCTGCGCATTGAAGGCCGAAGCCGACGAGGAAGAAGACGAGACGCGGTTGCCAAGCGCATCCACCAACATGGCTCCTGAACCCGAGCCAGATGCAGCTGCAATGAGACGCGCCAGGCCAGAGCTTGCAGACAGGCCCATACCAGCAGCCTCCATAGCTGCATCAACTGCGAGCGGGCCAGAGCCGGCGCGGGGAAGAGTCAAGGGCTGAGCACTTGCGTGTTCTGCTTGGCCTGTGGTCCCGGCTGACTTTTCACCGCTTGCCGGACGAGCAGAAGGCGTCTGAGATGCAATGTCGTCAATCTCCCACATGACACCCTCGCGGCGGAGCAGCGCTGTGTAGAGGGAAGGAAGCTTCTCGGTGAGCAGTTCGACGATCTGGAGCGCTCCATTGACCAGGGTTGGGTGGTCGCGCGACGAGAGGATGGCCGCAAGGAAGCTTGCGAGAGGAACATTGTCGAGGACCTCTCCCAACGATTCGGGGTCGACAAAGCTGATGATCTTGAGAATACCGTTGATCGCCTTGTGACGGACGTGGAGTGCGACGCTGGCTGCATAAACTTCGACCAAAGTGGGCAGCACGAGATGAGCAAAGCGTTTGACGAGGGCGGTGCGGCTCTGCAGCATCTCGACCCGCTTGGCCTGAGCAGCCTCGCGGGCCAACTCTTTCTCCGACTTGGTGCGGGATGCCTTACTGCGAGCCGAGCTGGAGCGCGAAGAAGTGGGACGAGTCGAACCGGTGGAAGCAGGAGCAGCAGCAACAGCATCAGCATCAGATGCCGCCTTCTCGCCACCTTCCTGCGATGTTGGGACCGCAGCTGACGAGGCGTCCCCACCAGCGGCAGTTGATTTCTTGGCGGAAGCACGCTTGAGGTAAGCCTTCTCAGTGTAGGCACGTGGATCAAAGACGCCGTCTCGAGGAAGAGGAGGCAGCAGTTCACCGACCAGCGAGAGCGCTTCTTGAATCTGGTCCTTGGGGCGTTGCGCGAGATTCTGCAGCACAGCCATGTCGGCCACGGCGACAGCAGAAGAGCCTGCGGCTTGGGCACCTGCTTCGGGTACGACAGCCACAGCCGCCGTCTCGGCAGCACTGCCAGGCCCAGATGCTTGCTCGGACTCGAACTGGATGCCGTGGGGTGTGGGTGCGCCGTTCGACTCCGTGGGAGCGGGAGAGCCGGTGAGGAGATGGTAGAGCGTCTCGACGATGTTGTTTTCGAGCAGCACGACTGCGAGGCGGGGGCTGCTTCGACAGGCGGTGCCTAGTGCCTTGAGCACATCGGTGTAGACGCTGGCGCCGAGCGTCGTGTTGGAGCTCGTCGAGGACGAAGCGGGCAGCAACAGGTTGTTGAGCGCCGCCAGCAGCTCGCTGGTCAAGAGCTGTTCCAACTGCTCGGGATGAGCTCGGTAACTTTCGATGATACGCACGACGCACTTGCACGCCGACTCGACAAGACGCTGATCGCTGTAGGTGAGGACGTTCTGGATGATGGGCATCACATCGCGGACCATGCTGAGCGATTCAGGAGCGAGCTTGCGGCAGCAGTTGGCCGCTGCGGTCATGGCGGTACGCTGGATGTGGATGTTAAAGAAGTCAAGATACTGGAGGATGGCAGACAGTCCGCCTTCTTTGACGATGGAGCTGGGATAATCCTGCGAGATCTTTTCGAGCGTCTGGAGCACCTGTTCGGCCAGATCGATGAACGTAATTTCCATGAGCTTGGCGTTGAGGACGGGGATGGCGCCGTTCGCGACCACGCCGTGTGCGGCATAGGGCATGGCTTCGATGAGGTTGGCGAGACAGCGACAGGCGAGGAGCATCTTTTCGCCATTGTCTTCCATATCGGCCGCAGCAGCGGCGGCAAGCACAGCCTTCATCTCATCGTCGAGATCATCGTCAACGGACTGAATCTTGGACGACTTGCCTCCGGCGTCGTGCCTCTCTGGCTTGGGGCCGCCGAGAATGTAGACGAGCTCCTTGACAAACGAGTCGGTGGGGAAGTAGCCAGCGAGCGTATCCTCAGTACTGACGCTGAGCAGCTCGGACAGCTCCTGCAGGGCGACCATCTGAGCGGTGGGGTTGGCCTCGTTGCGCAAAGAGGCGAGGAGGCTGCGGAATCTGTTGGAGAGGCCCGACATGTAGCCGGCCATAGCACGCAGGTTGAGGCCAAAGACGCCGCCACCGTGGTCAGCATCGTCTCCGTCGTCGTCGTCCTCATCGTTATCGTCGAAAGTGGCGAGCTCATCCGCTCCTCGCGAAGGGCGACCTTCATCGTCGACGTCGTCGTGGATGTCATCCTCATCATCGTGATCATCATCGTCGTCGTCGTCGTCATCGTCGTCGTCGTCGTCATCGTCGTCGTCGTCGTCGTCGTCATCGTCGTCGTCGTCGTCGTCGTCATCGTCATCATCCTCGTCATGATCGAGATCGTCCAGATGCTCGTCATCAATGTGCAAGTCTGCGTCTTCTGCGGGCTCCTCGACTATGCCGACGGGCGCTTCAGACGAGGCTGTGTTCTTTGCAACATCCTGACCGTCAGCATCGTTGAGGTCCGACATGTGAACATCATCGTCTTGATCGTTGGCATGCAGCGAGCCAGACTCGTCGGAGCATTCGAGCTGCTGAGCGCTGCGGGTGGCACGGGTGGAACTGCTGGCGGAGGCGCGCTTGGACCTGGCAGATGCTTTAGCTTTGGCAGACGGAGATCGAGTCGAGCTGCGAGCATCGCTGCCGTTCGAGTTGGCGCCCATCATTTTGGAGGTCGAAGACGATGTCGATGTCGATGCGTCTGCTGCAGTGCTGGTGCTGCTGCGGGAGCGAAGCGAATAGGGTGAAGTAGAGGATGCGCTGGGGGAAGCTTTGCTCGAGCTGCTTGCCTTGGAAGCGGTCTTCTGACGCTTGGAACTAGGCTCGCCTGCTGATACGGGAGAGGCGGTAGATGCGGTGTTGCTTGCAGTCGCTTTGCGCTTTCTGTTAGGGGGGGGGGGAAGTCAGGAAACGGTGCGTTCGGAGAAAGGGAGTGAAGGGAGCTAGTCAGCAGTCAAGCTCGATACATGGGTTAGGACTTACTCATCACGAGCGAGCTTCTCCCACAAAATACTTACCCTTTGGCAGAAGTCGAGGTCGAGGGAGCCCAAGTCGAGGCGCTCTGAGCTGGTGATTCCGAAGCGGCTTTGGCCTTGCCTTTGCCTTTACGTGTGGAATTTGAGCGGGTGGCGGGGCTTGTGGCGAGGTTCGACGAGGAGGAGCTGGAGGCGGAGACGCCGGCACCAGCCCGGGAAGGGGGGGAATGAAGGGGCGCCAAGGTGGAGGATGGCGAGACCGGGGAGAAGCCGGGCGAGGAAGCGTGAGGCTTGCGGCTTGCGGAGGAAGGGTGGGAGGCAGTGGCAGAGACAGCGGTGGCCGGCGTCACGGGCGCTGAGAGCTGACTATTGGAAGAGAAGGAAGTCTCGCTGCGGAAATCCGAAAGGTCGTCGGTGTTGGTGGTGGTGGTGGTGGTGGCAGCAGCAGCAGCAGAGATTCTTCGACTTCTACGAAGCGCTGGAGGTGTGGCCGCAGCTGCGTTAGATGAGGCCTGACGAGAAGTGCTGGCGCTGGCTGCCGTAAAAGTGGAAGCTTCGTTAGCAAGGGTGGCCGTGGTGGCTGATGCGGAGGAGGTGACGTCGGAAGAAGAGAGCGAGGAGCGATTCAAGGAGCGAGCTTTGGACGGGGAGCTAGACTTGGCACGGCTGTGATCGACAGGCATCGATGAGAGCGGTGGCAGATAAGTCTTGAAGGCCTTTGAGGATGGCTCAAGGGGGCCAGATTGGCAGAGCGAACGGCGAACAGCGGTCGTGTCAGAAGCACAAACGTCTCGATGGTGGACAGAAGCTTGATGCTGAGGCGGATGAAAAGAATCACTGCTGGACTCGCGCTTGCTAGCTGAGCTCGCCTAAATGCACGCTTGCTCTGCGACAAAGATCGGATGCAAAAGGGATGATGGCTGCAAGTGAAATGCGAGCATCAAAAAGGAAAGAACTCTCTGGGAGCGGGTCGGTGATGAGGTGAGGTGAAGGTGGAGAAAGAAAAAAAAAAAAAGAAAAAAAAAAAAGGTAGTTGGTGGTCTGTCGAACCTTGCGTCGAGTATGCTGATATGCTGTTGATGTTGAAAGACCAAGATGCTGAGAGGCTGAATGGTGGGTGGGTCGAATTGATGGTGGTGAGAGAAAGAGATGCGTGAATGCTGGAGAAAGGGGAAAAGAAGCTCGGAGCGGGAGTGTGGGCCTTTTTCTTGAGTGTCGAGCCGATCTCCCGTTGCACTGCTGAAGAATGCCAAGTGACCAAGCGACGAGCAACGGCAAACTCTCGGTTTCCCAGTGGCGAGATGCGATTGGCTGAACCCAAGTGTGAGTGTGTTGTAATCGCACGTAAGACTTGGAAGATGGTGAAGGTGGTGGTGGTGTGGTGGTGGTGGTGGGTGAATGAAAGGGAATCTAAACCCACTCTGAACTTGCTCTGCTTGCTGCCGTAGCTGGTTGCTGAAACAAAACTCAGCCGAAGGCACACGCGGATTTTCTGTCTTCTGTCAGTCAGTCAGTGAGTGTGGTTTGGTAGCCAAAGCTCAAGTCGAGTATCGTCGCAGCTGCAAATCGCAATCGCAAATCGCAAATCGACCGAAAGAAAAGCAAAAGGCGACTTTTCAGCAGACCCTCCTTGGGCAGACACAGACGAGCAAGAAATGAAAGAGACTCGAGAGTCAAATTTGCAGCAGGAAGCGCACTGAAGCGAGCGATTTGCTTTATTTTTGATTTTGAAATGGCTGAGTCTAGTCAAGGAGGCCAGAGAGCGCGCGCTGACCTCGCTTTTCGAGATTTCGCTCTCTTTTCAGGCACAAGCCTCTCTACAAGCACATCACCTCTGCTATCGGAACAGAGTAAGAGTGGCAAAAGGGGCTTCTAGCTGTTGTATATATAAACATCGGAAGCAGCCGACGGATGAGGCAAGGAGACGACTCATCCAAGCATCTGCTGCGGCGTTTCCAAGAGATCAACCGAAGAGGGAATCTAACGATCTGATTCGGTGAGATTTTTATCCCGTCTTGTCTCTTCTCACCGACAAGGGGGAAGGGGGTCTTGGAATTGAAGCCACTTCATACTGACACACGCAATGTTGCCACAATGAACAACCTCACCAGACAAGGTGTTGCTCAGTCGACCATGGTTCGAATCTCGATCACTCTTCTTTGTTCGTCAGAGATTGACTGACCTTCATAATGAGCACGGTCAGTCTGCATAGAAGGGCGTGTGAGCGCCACCGACACACACCCAAGGTCTCGCGAGGTCGGCATTGTATGCAAACGCAATGGATTGAGCGCACTGGTGGGTGAATGCTGAGAAGGATACAGGGGTACAATTACGATGGATACGAGTCAATGTCTGGCAGTGGCAGACCAAAAGCAGTTCAAGAGAAGGATTCGTCAGTAACAAGATCGTTTCTCTACGTCATGGCTGCCCTCGACATCGTGCCGCCAATGATGAAGCTATAACGGGAATAGCCGCCTCGAAAGAATTTCAGAAGTGTTAGTTTCATCGAGCCGAAGGCGCCAGGGCTTGCCGGCTAGCGAGCCCCGTTGTACCGCCATCCAAAGATAGAGGGACGCCAACAACCATCAGGCGCAAATTACACGAGTACCATCATATGAAAGAACGACGGCTATCCTCCTCAACAACAACAATCGGAAGCACGCAGTGAGAGCAGCAGGGGTCCAAGACCAACTTACTGTACGGTGAAATGTCGCTTTGCTCAGGCATCGCCGGCAAGTAGGCCAAGAGCCAACTCTTCCTCTAGCTCGATCTTGCTCTTCTTGCTCTGTGGCGGTTTGCTTGCCGACGACGGTGCCGTCTTGCGTCGCTTGGATACGGGTGCTTCGTACATTTCCTCGTCGTCGTCATCGTCATCTTCATCTTCGTCTTCCGAGGAGAGGTCAAAGTCAGGAGTCTCGTAGCCGTCCGATTGGTTGTCGATAGGCGCCAAAACAGCACGACCGCCTTCCTCGTCGCTGTCACCCTCAAAGTCGTCGTCATCACTGAATTCATCGCCGCGTTCCAATGCCTTTTCGCGCTCCTTCTGACGTCGGCGCTTTTCACGTCGCTTCTCCTTGGCGAGCTCCTTATCCTTGGCATCGGCCTCTTGCATGCGCTCGCGTTCTTCTTGCTCCCAGCGCTGCGCCTGCGTCTTGGCATCACCCTGCTTCTTGAATGCTTCTTCGTCCTGCAGCTCGTACAGCGCGTGCGCTTCGCCGTCTTCGTCAAAGATGAGCTTCTCGCCGATACCACGCTTTCCGGCAAGAGCCAGCGCCTTTTTGCTCTGACCCATGGCAAGCTTTCGCTTCGAAAGGTTCTCGGTGGCATCGGCTTTGGCCTGTTCCATGGTGATGGGCACATCGTCGCCGCTAATACCGTAAGCGTCGCCGTCATCCTCTAGGGCGTGATCGGCACGCTTGAGCGTAAGGAAATCGTCTCCTGCATCTGCACTGGCGGAAAGCAAGCCAGACTTGCCTTTCGACTTTGTGTTGCGAAGTGAAGCGGCTGCACCATCATCCTCGTCCGAGTCGTCGTCATCGTCCGAATCCGAAGTGTCACTGCCGACAAGACGGTCTTCCTTGCGCAATCGACCGTATCGGGTCTCCTCTTTACCATCTGCGTCCTCATCATCGTCACCGACCGAGGAAGCATCCGAATCCGAGTTCGACTCGCTCGCATCCGAGTCGTCGCTGCTGCCTGCCGAAGAGGCGTCGTCGGCGATGAGCTTGGCGTAGTGCTCGCTGAGAATGTCTTGGTTCTTGCGTTCAAACATGCGGTCGTACTTGGTGCGCACCTTGCCGTTCTTATCTGCCACTTCCTCTCCATTGTCATCGGAATCCCCTTCCGCCGTCTTGCCGTTGCTACCGCTCTGCTGAGCAGCCTTGTACGCAGCAGCTTTCTTCGCCTTGGCGGCTTCTTTGACGAATTTGACCTTGGGCGCACCTGGAAGACCGAGTGCAGCCGCAAAAGGTTCGAGAGGAAGAGCAGTGACGTCAAAGATGTCTTTGTTCTTTTGCAGGTGGATGGATCGAACATAGGACACGAACGCCTTCTGTGCGAGATGCTTGATCTGCGGCTCCTGGAAGGCAAAGGCTTGCAGTTGGTTCTGAATGCTCTGCGTCTTGCTTTCCTTGGGTTTGATGCGGCCGATGGGGATGTTCTTGGTGGCGAGCGCCTCGAGGATGCCCTTCTCTTGGCTGGGAAGCACAAAGAGCAAGCTGTTGCCCTTTGCCGTGTATCGAGCGGTTCGTCCGACACGGTGGATGTAGGTGTCGACGTCTTCTGGCACATCGAGCTGGATGACCCAGTCGACAGCGGGAAAGTCGAGACCACGTGCTGCAATATCGGTGGCAAAGAGGAGTGCATGCTGGGTCTTTGTGAATTGCGTGAAGATCTGTAGACGCTTGGCCTGCTTTTGCTTTCCGTGAAGCGCCATGAGACTCATACCGGGACGCAACTTGCAGAAGGTCTCGTGGACAAATTGGACTTGGCGGCACGAGCTCATAAACACGAGCGCTTTGCATTTGGTATGGGTTCGAATGAACGAAAAGAGCAGGTCGAGCTTTTTGTCGAGTTCGACGAGCATGTAATGCTGCTCCAAGCCTCGAGGTGTGGATCCTTCGTTGTCGGGCTCCCGAACGGCCACGTACTCGGGGTCTTGGAGCGAAAGCCGTGCCAGGTCCTTGACGCGCTTTGTTTGTGTGGCAGAAAAGAGCATGGTTTGACGGTCGCGAGGGAGGTTCTCGACGATGGCATTGAGCGTGCGTGAGAAACCCATATCGAGGATTCGATCAGCTTCG
Organism: Anthracocystis panici-leucophaei; assembly: GCA_014826065.1. Taxonomy (NCBI): domain Eukaryota; kingdom Fungi; phylum Basidiomycota; class Ustilaginomycetes; order Ustilaginales; family Ustilaginaceae; genus Anthracocystis; species Anthracocystis panici-leucophaei. The sequence continues at coordinate 638,367 of CP060303.1, forward strand.
TCGAGCACGAGCAACTGGAGGTTGGAAGTGTCGAAACCGAGTGTCTGGTCCATGTGCTGCAGAAGACGGCCTGGTGTTGCGACGAGAACATTCATTCGCGACAGACGGTCTTTCTCTTGCTTGACGTCCTTGCCACCAATGACGAGACCAGCTGAGAATGTATGGTAAGGTCCAATCTTGCGGAGGACCTCGAAGATCTGGATGGCAAGCTCTCGTGTGGGCGAGATGATGAGCGCGCCGAGACCGTCGGAAGGACCCCACTTTCTGCGGTACAAGATCTCGAGAACCGGTATCAAGAATGCAAGCGTCTTTCCTGACCCCGTCCTTGCTGCTCCGAGTACATCCTTGCCTTTGAGGGAGAGCGGAAGCGATTTGGTCTGGATATCTGTCATGTCCGTGTAGCCAGCTTTCTTGAGGCCTCTGCGTGTTCGGTCGGATAATGGTAGCTGGGAAAACTGTTTGAGGTCGATGGATGATACCAAGTCACGCGCACCCTGTTCGAGCTGAGCGATTTCGGCGTCCTCGGCCTGCCTCTTGAGGTTACGGGCATTCTTGGAGCGAGACTTGAGATGTGGAGCGGGACCACCCTTCTTCCTCTTTGTCGAGCCTTCTGCCGCTGAGGACGACGGCATCTTGATGAGGTTGCTGAGCCGACTGTGTTGTGTTGATGGTGTGGAAGATACGGATGAAAACTTCCTCTAGGCCGATTGTGGTGGCTGCTATTGAAAGCCTCTTTGCGCTTGATCGACTGCTATGGACTCAGCACGATAAGTCCGGGGTATAAGTGGTTCAGAGCCGAAAGCAGTCCATGCTTCGACTGTCAGGTGCTGAATTCGAAGGTGATTATAGGAATATTGATGGATGATGACGGAAAGAAAGAAGTCAAGGTTCGAGCCAGTCGAAAGGGTGCAAGAAGAAAGAAAAAGCTCAGCCGCCGTCTCTCTCTCTCTCTGGAAAAAGCGAAATTAGCCAAAAAAAAAAAAAAAAAAGAAGAAGAAGAAGAAGAAGAAGAAAAAAACTCCAAAAGAAAAGTTGGCAGCACGTGACTTGGCCAATCCGATTCCCGAGCTTTTGTTGGGAGACTCTCAGATACTGCATTTCGATGTTGCCCTTTGACATCTTCTTCCATCCTCCATTGCAGGTCAGCATCACCACGTTCACCTTCACCGCGACCAAGAACAGCAACATACAGGCTAGATGAAGCATTTATAGACTCGAAGAAAGCCACTTTGGCCGCAAACCCCAGCTCGACACTGGCTTCGCGATCCATCTTTGGTCTCGAAAGTCTTTCGGTGAACGAGGCGCCCTTTTGCCATGTCGCATTGGCGCAGTTCGCTGACCGTGTTGGGTCGCATCGGAACCAGCAAAGCGAAGTTGTCAGGCTCAAGCTCGAGCTCACTCATGTCAGCGATTCCCGACTTTTTGGCTCCCAGCTTACAACACGGCAACAGACATGCTCGCCGTCACACCGCCTCACTGGCGCGCGCTGCATTCGAGCACTCAGCACTGGAGTCTACACAGGACAACACCGGCGCATCAACTTTTTCTCACGGGTTGAAGAAAGAAGCTGTTCAAACTAGCGCAAACAGCGTCGACTTCACTCACTACTTTGACGCCGACTTCCCCGAAGCATCATCTTCTGCTTCCATCCATGCCCTGCCATCTGCCACACGATGCACCTTAAACGAAGCATTTGACAGCATCGAAGCACGCCTCAACTTTGCCGTAGACGAAGCAGACCTTTCCCGCACCGCACAATCCATCTCGAGCAGCCATGCACTGCGAAACGAGCGGCGAAGCATCAACGCGCAGCATGCCCCAATGGCGCCCACACCCACAATCGAGCTCAACGAACATTTCATCCTGTCACTCGTTCAGGCATCCTGCTCCATATCTGATCGAAGTGGAAAGGCAGACCCTCATCTGATGGATCAGATGGTCAGCAAGTATTTGCGGTCGCTGCATCGGTCTGTTTCTTCCACTTGCTTCTCGGATAAGTTTCTGTACCGGCTTGCAAGGAAGCTTGGTGAAGCGGGGTCCAATTCGGCAGACAAGACACTTGCACTGCTATTTGACATTGTTCAAGAGCGACTGGCCCACCAAACAGCAGCCATGGACGCTGTCGCTGAACGAGTCGACAGTATGGCTCTGCGGAGCAAAACCAGCGCCCGCGAACAGTCACGCATCATCCTCCGACTCATGCGAAGCTTTTCTGCCGCTGGTCGATCTGATTCAGTCACTCGCTGCTTCGATTTGATCCAGCATTACTCTTTACCTGCTACCGTCCTCCACTACCAGTTTCAAATCATCGCTCTGTTTCGACAGCGTACCTCGCAGCTCGCTAACAAAGATCAGGCGGATCTCGAACGAGAATCGCTCGACCTCGAGACGAGGATTCTGCAGATCAAGAAACTTATGGAAAACGATAGTATAACACTCGACGATACGTTCTTAGCTACTATAGTCTCAGGATTAAGTGCACCCTTGCGCAACCCTCTTGCGGCAGTCAGCTCGGTAACTGTGGCGAAAGGGGCGTTGGAGTTGGTGAGGAGTATCTTTGGGCAGGTTGCGGAGAAGGTTGGTGGTGGAGGTGGTATGCCTAGGTTGGTTTTGGCGTTGGTGGGGGCAGAGATCGATGCGGTGGAGAGGGAGGGGAGAGTGGTGGGCCAGGCGAAGGTGAGGGCTGGGAGACGGATTCGGGGGTTGATTGATCAGCTGGAGTCAAAGGTGTCAGAAGGTCCGATTGTGGGATTGTTGGGTGACGAGCCGTTTACGGAGGCGCAACTCACGAGCGTGTATCTGAGGCTACGGCTGTGCGCTGCGCTCGACGAAGTGGATCAGAGCATGGACCATCTGCGATTGCTGCTTTCGGTGGAGCCTATCGAAAGGTCTTCGTCCCAGACGCAAGAGTTGATTCTCAAACAGCGATCTGCTACCGTAAGGCTTTTCTCAACCGCCATGCAACGCCGTCACGGCATAGCAGGACAAGATGCAGCATTTGAAGTGATGCTACGTTCTTTTTCGACCAGCTGGTTCGACCGGGTTTGGAGTGGTGTTGTCTTGCCATCCAACCTGGCATCTCAGGAGGTCAAAGATTACGACGGGGAAGCGACGGTGTTACGTATATGGACGAGATGGATTCATGCTTGGTCTGTGGATTATTGGACTGAGGGGGATCCGTTGCGGGATGGCAAGTATCGGACTTTCACGGGCAGTTATCCGTGGCAGACGCTCAAGCGAGGGTTGCGGTTGCTCAACAAAGTTCTTGATCAGTATGAATTCACTTCGACCAGCACGACTCGAGTATCCGCCTACGCATCGCTCTTTACCGAGCGAAACGTACTCGACAACATCGTCAAAATGTGTCTCCGTGGCGGTCGACCAGCCGCCAACGAAACCATAGCGACACACGTCGAACGTCGGTTAGACCTCCTCATCCGCACTTTGACCAGAGTCAACGTCCCCGCACGCACATGGGAACACGTCGAATCGTCCATGCTCCATCATCTAGCGTTGATCGATCGCGAAGCATTACCTACAGCTGCAGTCAGACCGTCCATAGAGTTGGTCGAACAGAGAAAGAGGGAAGCGTTGATGAGGAACAAGGAGCTACTGAAGCTATGGAGCGAGACGATCGACGCTCCGGAAACAGGATCGATCTTTGTACTGCGGCAGATGCTGAGGCAGCAAGGGTTGCAGAGGAAGCTCAAAGAGGATCCCAAACCAATCTTCACATGAACCCGCAATCCTCACACACACTCATTGCACTTGATCCGGATCATACGATTTGCAATTCCACATAAAAACAATTCAAAGCTCAACATGAACCTTAGCAGCAACGCTCTTGACCGCTTCCTTTGCATCCTCCAAATAGTCCTCGAGCGTCTCCGGCGTAGGCGAGGCGCCCACAGCCGACGCCGCCGACCGACTGGCTTTGCTCAACACTGAGCTGCCAGAGGCCAACGACTCATCTGCTGCAGACGACACCACCGAAGCGGCAGAAGAGACAATCGACGAAGCCGAAACAGACGACACCGCCGAAGCGACAGATTTCGACGCTTCCGACGCCAATGATGATGCCGAGGATGCGCCAGACTGGGCGGCGGACAAAGCGGAGCGGGATGCAACCGAAGCAGCCGATGATGCTGACGACGCGTCGGTCTGTGCTGCTTTACTGGCATCGCTGAGCGCGGACGAGGCCGATTTCGAACCAACAGGCGCAGCTGAAGAGGCAAGCGATGATGCAGAAGAGGCACCAGACTCGGCAGCTTTGCTAGCATCACTGAGCGCAGAGCTGGCTGAACGCGATGCAACAGAGGCAAGTGAGGACGCGGCCGACGACAAACACGATGCACTGGGTTGAGCTGCTTTGCTTGCGTCACTGATAGCAGAGCTTGCCGAGCGAGAGGCCACCGAGGCGGCTGACGATGCTGACGAGGCGGCGGATCGAGCCGCGACCGACGCTGAGCTGGAAGCAACAGAAGCTAGAGACGATGCAGACGAAGCGCCAGACTGAGTAGCCCCACCGAAATTGCCAGCAGCGACACTGGCAGAGCTCGAAGCGAACGAGGCAGCCGATGATGCAGAAGAAGCACCGGCCTGTGCGGCTTCGCTGATCCAGCTAGCAGCGGCGTTTGCATTCTCCTTCGCTTCTTCGATGTAGTCGCTGAAAGTCTCGGGTGTCGGCGAAGCACCGACGGCCGAAGCAGCGCTGCGGCTTGCCTTACTTGCCGCTGATGAAGCCGACGAGGCAGCAGAGGCAGCAGCATCGGTGGCCGCACCAGCTGCCGACTTGGCGTTGGCAGCGACTCCACCGACAGCGCCAGCAACAGCCGCGGAAGCCTTGGCAGCTTCAGCTTGGGTCGAAGACGAAGCTCCAACAGCCGAGACGACGCTGCTGCTTGCCTTAGCAGCAGCGGAAGCGACAGAATCGCCTGCAGCAGCAACTTGAGCGTTCAGGCTGTTGATGTAGTCGTCGAACGACGAACCTGAACCCGAGCCAGAAGCAACGTACGCCTTGGCACGCGCAAAGTAGCCTTCGCTAGCAGGCTCACCGAGCTTCAGCTTGCTTCGAGCCAAACCCACAGTGCCCAACATGCCGGCGGCAGCATCGGTGCTGACACGGCTCGCCTGCTCGGCAAGTCGGTCGATGATGTCCGAGACCTTGGCAGCGACGCCCTGACCTGCGAGCTGGGCAAGCGCACTGTCACCGTATGCGACCAACTCCTTCCTTGCCGAGCTGTGGAGCTTGTCGGACCAGTTGCGGAGCGAGTTGACCTCCTTTTGCACATCGGGCGCGTCCTTGCGCAGGTCGGTGGCACCAGAAGAAGCACTGACGGCTTTCTTGTTGCTTTGGACTGCGGCCAGCTCCTCAGCAAAGAGCGAGGCACGCTTGCGAACGCCAAGATCCCAACCCTGCCACTCGTCCATGGTGACCGCAAACTTGGCATCGCGCATAATGTCGTCGTACGCCTTCTTGGCAGCAGCAGCGTAACGGCGAACCTCGGCGCTGCTGGTCTCGATGGCTTGCCTTTCGTCGTGGAGAAGCTTCTCGTAAAAGTCTGAGATTTGAACCTTGGTTTCGAGAGCCGCCTCGTCAAATTTGACAACTTGCTGGTCAACAAGCTGTTTACCTGCAGCGACTTTTTCGGATTCGGTGTCGGAGCGGGTCGAGATCTTGCGCAAGCCTCTTTCGATGCGCGACAGGATGAGGGCAACTGTGTCTTCCACAAAGGCCTCGTTGACAAGACCGAAGCGGTCAGGCAAGCCGGCAACACGCTGGTTTCGAAGATCAGCGAGACGGTCCACTGCGAGCTTGTACTCCTTCTCGATGAGATTCGACATGCCCCTTTCCCACACTTTGAGCAGATCCTTGACTTTTTCCTCTTCGGCGTCGAGTTCTGCATCGAGCTGTGCTACCTTGACGGGATTGGTCTGTGTGCCGGTAGCAGCGTCATAGGCAGCATCCTTTGCTTGCTTGACGCGGTCGAGAAGGGAGGGGTCGGTCTGAGCCTTGATTGCGTCTTGTTCCTAATAGTATAGGGATGGAGGTGGGTGGCCGGCAAGTTGAAAGGCGAAAGGGGAATGAGAACAGATTCATCAGCGATCTTTCTTTGCAACCCAATGATCCGTTGCAAACCGTGTCAGCCCTCGTTGGGGGCAGCAGCGGAAAAGGGCTGACCAATCTGACCCGTCGCCATACAAATTTTCGGAGGGATACTGAGCAGAGCGATAAACAAGAGGCTTGGGAAGACGAGACAAGGAAGCGTGGTATACGAAGGGAAAGGGGAAAGTGGAGGGGGGGTATCGAAAGGATTGGTCTGCGGGAACTGTCTTCAACTTACTGCCTTCTGGACGGCCTGCTGAGCGTGCTTGTCCGCTTGCTTAGCAGTGCGCTTCATCTCTTGCTGTGCGGCCTTGATAGCATCGGAGCCAAGCCAGTGAGCCTTGGGCTCGTGGACCTTGGCAAGCAGGCGGTCGAGCTGGGGTCGAACGTAAACGCTGTAGAATCTGCGAACGGCCGGGTCGACATGGTTGACGAGGAAGCTGTACGCGTGCTTGAGAGTCTGAACAACGTGAGGATGCACTTTGTCCTTGTAGAAGGCGTATGAGACGGAAGAGGAGTGCAAGCTGTACTGATAAGCCTGATCGACGTAGGGCGAAACATCGCGTTGGTAAATGTCGTGGTACGGTTTGACTGCCTTGTGAACGGTGTCGATATGGGGCTGGACATTCTTCTTGTGGTAGAGGTGTGCCTGTTTGAGGTAAGGATCGATCTGCTTTCGAGCCCTCTTGAGGGCACGGCGACGTGCAGGGTCGATGCGCTTCTTCCAAATGAGACGACCACGCTTGTCGGCTTCACGGTAGATGGGACGAGACACTTTTTGGACTCTCTTGACCCATGGCGTGGCGGCAGCGATCACAGGACGAGTGTAGGGCTCTGCCTTTTGCTGTGCGAGATGATAGTACGGCTTGATGATGGGTACGATCTGGTCGTGAGCCTGAGCGAGGTTGCGGCAGACGGGGCGTGCATCTTTGGCCGAGTACTTGAAAGAAAAGGGACGTGAAGGACAAGTCCAGAGAGCAGCGTAGATGAGGTAGAAGATGGTGACGCGACTGCCAAACGAGATGAGCCAGCCAGAGAAGCCGCGAGACTGTTTGGGCTTGGTGGCCTTGTTGCTACGAATGAGCTGTCCGGGCTTCTTGTCGTCGATGGGAAAGCGAACAGCGGGTGTAGGGATGGAAGCGCGACCGCTCGCCTTGGACTTGCTTCCAGCTGCTTTGTTGATGCGTGGGTGGAGCCAAGGGTCCTGATCGCCAATGGGAAGGTCGATTGGCGGCGCTGGGAGGGGCGCGGTGGCCTTTGGCTTGACTTCACCTGGTCGGGCCATGGCGAGTAATGCGAGTGAACGATGCGCTGCACAGTGTATGGCAGAACGACAATCTCCTCGGCGGATGGATGAATGGATGGATGGAAGTGAAAAGGCAAGATTCGACCGGCAACTTGCGTGGCCAATGCTGAGTTTTCTTGCTGTGACCGAGGAAGAAGACCGCGACGCGCTGCGACAGATTTCAGGCCAAAGCGCAGGCCAAAGCGCAGCACCGCGTGAAAAGGAGCGCAAAAGGTGGCATTTCTGCTGTGAGGCTACGTCACAGCCAAAAGCACAGAGACACGCGAGATGTGCTGTCGATCCATCAAAAAAAAAAAAAATCAAATAAATAAATAAATCACAATGTTAGACCTGCAATCACAAGTGCTTTTGATTCGAAAAAATCCCTGTCTGATCTGCTGCGCAAAAAGAGCCCTTTTTGAACGTTTCTCCGGTTTTCCTTTGGTTCTGCTGCGCCACAGCTCAGAGTGAATCAGGTGACAGACGAAAGTTGGGCCGCTGCAAAAGCGCACAAGCCCGCGGGATTGCATGGCTAAGGACCCTTTTCTTCCATCCACCAACTAACTCTCTTTCACCGACAGGGCAAACTGTATATAACCGACTCAGGGCCGACCGACCATCCAGCTCGATCTGTTTCGTCTCATCTCTCGGTCTTGTGATCGCACACTCAAGCAAAGGTCTCTGGCACACTTGTGACCTCGACAAAGCAAATTGGGCCTCATCACACGACATTCCGACCTACGATCGCTCCGAGTCGAGAAGCCGCCCTCATCATCTCAGCAGACAAGCTCAACATTCATTTCTTCTGCTCGGAAGCTGCCGCATCATGACAGTGGCGGCAGCTGCATCTCGCGTCAGCGACACTCTGTCCTCCGCCTCGTCCTCAACCCCTGCACGCTCTCTCCGCTCGAGTCCACGCAAGAGAGCCAAATCCCCTTCGTCACAGACATCGTCATCCTCAAAACTTGAGCAGCAACAGCCACAAAAGAAAAAGCCTCGCGCTCAACCTGTCGACGAATCCGAACTCGACTGTGCAGCTTGTCCCGCTCCAGGTCAGCCCGCCCCTACACCCGGCAAAGGCGCCGCTTCCGACCGCGAGACATGGATCTGTTGCACCCATTGCAAGACCTGGTTCCACTGCATCTGCATCCACCTCGAGAATCCAGAAGACTACAGCAAGTGGTACTGCGAGCCATGCATCACCCGCTCCAAAGAGGCCTTTGAGTCGGGCACAAGCTCTTCGCGGCCTCCCTTTGTCAACGTCGCTCGTCCACCTCGAAGAAAGTCGGATCGTGCCAAACTTCAAGTTGACTATGCCGCCATTCAAGAAGGCATCCCTGCCGATCCTTTAGGCCGCTGGAAGTCTTTTCTCGATGCGTACGAGTTCGAGCCCGACCAGTTCCGCAGAATGCAGGGATACGAATGGACCATCGACTGGCTTTTACATGACGAAACTGCCCTCAAGCAACCGGTGCTCGTACCTGTGCCTGCGACACATCCTTCTGAAGCAAAGAATGGCAATGTCAAGGCCGAAGCGGATACAGCAGCACCCTTCCTCCGCAGCGCAAAGCCGACCAAGCCATCAAAGAAACAATCGATACATCGACTTGCACCAAGAACTACTTCCATCCCCGGCATGGTCGTACCGCCTCCAGAGATGACCATCTTCGATGTCGCTGACATCATTGGTCACGACACGCCCGTCGAAGTTATCGATGTCGCATCTCAGTCCTCCTCGAAAGCCTCTTGGACCATCCAAGAATGGGCCGAGTACTTTGACACACCAAGAGAAAAGAAGAAGAAGACACTCAACGTCATCTCGCTCGAAGTCACAGGAACACCGATGCAAGCCTACGTCGAAGCGCCACAACTTGTCCGAGATCTCGATTGGGTCACCCGCGACTGGCCGCCAGAACGGCGTGATCCGTCCTGTGCCGACAATAGCTGGCCCAAAGTGCAACGCTACGTGCTCATGGGCGTAGAAGGAGCCTACTCGGACTGGCATATCGACTTTGCAGGTAGCAGCGTCTACTACCACGTCATCTGGGGTCAAAAGACGTTCCTCTTTGCTCCACCCACTCCACGCAATTTCGCTGCCTACAAAGCATGGTGCAGCAGTACGCGACAGGACATTGACCGGCTGGGCGATCATCTACATAGCCTCACACGCGTCGATATCCGTCCTGGTGAGACCATGCTCATTCCATCGGGCTGGCTTCACTGCGTCTATACGCCCAAGAATACGCTTGTGGTCGGCGGCAATTTCTTGACCGATTGGAACGTGGCAACCCAGTGGAAGCTCGTCGAGATCGAAGAGGCTACCAAAGTGCCCAAGAAGTTTCGCTTCCCGCATCTGAAGCGTCTCAGCTGGTTTGTGGCTCGAGGGTGGAACGAGCGACTCGAGTCTTTGGATGCTGTCAAGCCCGACTCGAAAGAAGAGCCAGGCGAAGGAGAAGCTGGAGAAGACCAAGAAGCGTCTGGAGAGCAGGTAAAAGTGGATGTCGGGGACTTGGTCAATGTCGTACCACCTGTCAAAGTGCTCAAGAACATCGAGCTAGTACACCAGTCGCTCAGTGATGATTTCGAGCTGATTCAGGATCCTTACATTGCCGAAACCGGAGACGAGAGGACCGTCAAGCAGCAAAAAGCAGCGCGCGAAGCCATCCCAACACAATATGTGGGCAACCTACAGAAAGCGGAAGCCATGCTTGCGACGTTGCGCCAACGTCTTGACAAGGCCGAAACGTGGGCGGATGCAGTGCAACAAGAGCGGGCCCGCCTAGCAAAGGCAGCGCAGAACGGCAAGAAGGAAGCTGCAAATGGCTCGTCGACAAGAACAAAAGGCCGAAAGAGTCGCAAGTAGGGCAAGAGCCTCGAAACTCGACTTTGGCTTGGTTTGACATCTGCAGCTCGACGATGATATGTAGATGGAAGGATACAGTTGTCAGTATGACAGGGATGCCGATCCGGAGAAATGCAGCGGAAGCGGATCTGTATTGCTACGACGCAAGATCGGGGATGGGCGAAAGAAGCTCGAGTCTCAAGCGATAAAGATTAGGTTGACTCAGTCTGCGACTCGTTTTTATCTCGCTCGCTCAACCCCGTGGGCAGCAAGGATGAGGACAATCGACGCCTCGCCTCTTATCTTTCCGCTGCACCTCTTGCCCTTTCCGTTCCGGTCGCACAACAGCCGGTTGTGCATCCTCCGATAAGCTTTTTGCTGCACAGTTCCGTTATCTCTCTCTCCCTCTTTCCCCCCCTTTGTTGACTCTCCGCATATGTCAGAAAGCGCAATCAGTGCTGTCCTCCCCCGGCTTCATGCTTTGATGCGAATGACAGGTGTATCGGAGAATTTGCGTACATCTAAAGCCAAACGTGAAAGGCTTTTCACCCCACGCTCAACGTCATTGTTGGCCCAAAGTACGTATCTTGTTCGATCTCATGCGGTGTATGATGTCAATTGCATGATTTTGAGCATCAGTTCCGAACATGACATGTTTTTCCCTCCCCGCCTGTTCACCGTCCTCAGTGGTACAAGAAGATGTTCTATCCTAATTGATGATGCACGTTTGCGAATAGGTGTTTGTGTGGTATGGTGTTGTTCTTATCTTGGACCCTGTTTGGTTGTGCACGCTCCTTTATCTCTGCCGGCGGAAGAGAGGTATCGTACGACAAAAAAAGAGAAAGCGGCGAGCAACCGGTGAAAAGCTCGGTACAGACAGGTTGAATCGTGCAGAGACAAAAATGCATCGAAATTTCTCGCGCATCCTTGCTGGGTTTGCGACGAATGCAGATTCGAAGAGGAATTTTTTGGCTCTATCTTTGCGTCGTGCTTAGCGCGTCGACGTAAAAGATAAGGGCTGTTTTTGTTGCTCCATCGCCAGCAACCCCTTTGCTCCGTCTCCGCCCGTTCTTGTTGCTATTGTATTCTTTCCCCCGCCCCCACGTCTTGGCACTTTTTGTTCAAGCCCAGAGTTGCGGTTGTGGGTCGTAACCTCGGCTGATAGATAAGGATTTTCCCCTCCCTCCTCTCGCTCATAATCCCCATCTCAATGATAGCAGGAACGGCAGATCCATTGCCAAGACCAAATGAAACGATTTCAGAGGTCCTATCTGTTCGGCTTTTCATGGACTCCGGTAAATCGAGTATGACAATCATGCGAAAAGCTTGGCAAAAAAAAAAAAAAAAAAAAAAGAGTATGAGAGACAGCGGGCCAAAACAGCGGCTTTGCGATCCTCAAAAGGTCTTCTTCTTCAACCCCATGCCCCACTGTCAGAGATGGTGCGATCTGCCCGACGGTCTTGGCTCCCATCATGCCGTGTGAAACGCAACGTGGCGAGATGACACCGAGAGAACCTCGATTGGCAAAAGCGATGCTCGCCTGTTGTTGTTGTTGGCGATGTTGGGCTTCGAGTTTTGATTGAACAAAAGACAGACCGATGAGAACTCTCTCTCCCCACTCTCTTTCCAAAAAGGTCCAATTTGAAAAAGGCGGAAGAGGCTGGAATTCAGTGGACTTTTCGCTTGATCAACGAAAATTAATGCAGACGGAAGACGCGTGGACGGAGAGAAAATGTTTAAAGAAAAATAGAACACACACCAAAACGTCCAACCATGATGGTGCGTCGACATTGGTTTCCGCTCTAGAGAGAGTTTTGATGCACACTTGCGTTCCTGTGTGTCCCTTCGAACCGACACTCGCCGCTTTCAAATGACTTTCTCTGTCTCTCTCTTTCCGGCACCCTCGTCGGTGAATCGAAGGAATACTTTTCACTACACAGCTTGGCATCAACGGGGAATACAGCACTTTTCTGTGGTTTCCAGAAAAAACTTTGTCTTTCGACCTCGCTTCCTTGACATCTTGTAATCTATCCGGCTTCTCATTCGTCCATCTTGTCGGTGCTAATCAGCGCGAATCTTGTTTGGCTGCAAAGGCGTCGGCGACATTTCGCAAAGAGAGAGATTCGAGTCAGTCGACCTGTCCAGACGTGTGAATCAGGTCCGGCGTTTGACGGAGAGAGGCACACACAGCATCCCGAGCCCCCATCATCTTTCGAGCATTTGAAAACTCACCGGACGCCAGCCACGCCCGCTCTGATCCGTTTTCGCTTTATCAGACGGCCTTTTTTCGTCGTCGAGCTCATCCCTGCCTTGCCTTTTTCCTTCTCCTCCTCCTCCTCCATCCGTCCTTCCTTCTTTACTTCATCCTGCCTTTTCCCCTCTTCGCGACTCATTACCCCACTCCATCCTCAGGAGTCTCTTCAGTACAACCAACCTCTTTTCGGACCATCATCACCCCATTTCATCGCATCGCACTCAAAAATGGTCAACATCACCTACGGCGTCCTCAACGCCCCCGACGGCTCCGCCGCTAGCTCGAGCAACATCGCCAACGGTACCGACATCATCGTTTCCTACGGTCCCAACGGCGAGAGTGTTGCCTCTTACTCGCCAGGTGACATCTCCTGGGTCCTCACATGTACCGCCCTCGTTTGGCTCATGATCCCCGGTCTCGGATACCTCTACTCTGGTCTGGCACGCAGAAAGAACGCCCTTCACCTCTTGCTTCTCACTTTGGCCGCCCTCGGAGTCGTGTCCTTCCAGTGGTTCTTCTGGGGATACTCGCTCGCCTTCTCCCAGACTTCGGGTGCCTTTCTGGGCAACCTGCGCAACTTTGGCTACATGGGTGTTCTCGAAAACCCCGTTCCGCAAGCGTACAACAAGGTCCCCGAGATCGTCTACGCCATCTATCAGTGCATGTTTGCCAACCTGGTCCCCGCCATTGCCATCGGTGCTGCGTGTGAGAGAGGCCGAGTTTGGCCTTTCTTGGTCTTTACCTTTATCTGGACTACGTTGGTGTACGATGTGATCGCTTGTTGGATCTGGAACCCTACCGGTTGGGCGTTCAAGTGGGGTGTCCTGGACTATGCTGGTGGTGGACCCGTCGAGATCAACTCGGGTATTACTGGTTTGGTCATCTCGTACTACCTCGGACCTCGTACTGGCTACGGTACTGAGCGATTGCTCTTCAAGCCTCACAATGTTTCGTACATCTTCTTGGGTACGGTTTTCCTGTGGTTCGGTTGGTTGGGTTTCAACGGTGCTTCCACTTTTGCTGCCAACTTGCGGGCGGCCATGGCCATCAGCGTTACCAACTTGGCTGCCTCCGGTGCAGGGTTGACGTGGATGTTCCTCGACTGGCGACTGGAGCGTAAGTGGTCGGTTGTGGGCTTCTGTACCGGTGCGATTGCTGGGTTGGTCGCTATCACCCCGGCTGCTGGCTTCGTCGGTATGCCTGCCGGTCTGTTGATCGGTGTCGTTGCTGCGGCGGTTTCCAACTTTGCTACCGTGCTCAAGGGTCCCATGCGAGTCGACGACGTCATGGACATTTTCTCCGTCCACGCTCTCGCCGGTTACGTCGGAACCCTCATGACCGGCATCTTCACCCAGGCTTCCGTCGCTTACAACGACGGCAACACAGTCATCAGCGGCGGTTGGCTCGACGGACACTTTATCCAACTTGCTTACCAGTTGGCCTACTGTGTCGCTGTCACAGCTTGGTGTGCCGGTGTCACGTTTGCCATCATGTTTGTTGTCGACCACACCCCCTTCATCGGTCCCTTCCGATCGAGCGAGATGGGCGAGGTGGTAGGCATGGACGAAGACCAGTGCGGAGAATGGGCCTACGACTATGCATTCATCAACCGTGATCTCGAGGGCAACTACAAGCCCACTCATGGTCAGACGTTGGATATCAACGAAAAGATGCCTCGTGTTCATCAGACCGATTCGTTCAGTAGCGGCGATAACACCTCGTCAAATGTTGCGCCTGCTAACGGGGCGGCTGTCGCGTCGAGGGGAGATGCACATGCTGAGGATGGTGTGCAGAGTGAACAGCCGGCTGGGGTGGAGATGAAGCAGGCTTCGTAAGAAGGGGAGGTGGTGAATGTATATATCCAATTAATAATTTTTATTTTTTTTTATTTTTTTTTTATTTTTTTGGCTTTCGTGGGGAACTAGCTTTAATCTTGTAGGTTGCCGGTTTGAGTGTAGGTGTGAGAGGTAAAGTATGAGTATAACCGTTATCGGTGCCTGTGACTTGCCATCGAGGAGACAGCAAGGCTTTGTAAGAGGTGATAGCGATCGATGTTGCTACTGCTGCATCGGAGGAGCCATGAACAAAAGAACCTTCTCGGAGCTCGATTAACGAGATGTACTGCGCAGGAAGGCTCCTCAGCGCGAAGACGATTCTCGGCTCGATCGTATTGCAGTACGAGAGTGACTTCGACATGTGATAGCAACCTTGCCCGAAAGAGAAGAAAAGAAAGCTTCTTCTTCTTCTTCTTCTTCTTCTTCTTCTTCTTCGCTTGCCACCGCTCGGCCCGCTTTGCCGCTCCTTTCCCGAAAAATCGAAAAGTTGTACGGTCTTATGCAAAGACGATCCGAAGAATCCATCTTTCCTGCTCAGTTGTGCATGAAACCGAATGTCGCTCGGCATTCGTCAATGCTAAGTTAGACCTGGTGCTGCTCTTCAGCGAACTCGTCACTGCGTGCTTCCGAGGTGCTCGAGATCTGCCACTCGAGCAAGATGCGATGCTATGCAGTTCAGCAGCAGGGAATGACAACTTGTGATTCATAAGAAGGAACTTTTGCCACGGCGGCTACAGCTCCACTTCGCTTCATCCATCACACACCGCTTTAGCGTCCACGTCGCTTCGTCTTCTCTCACATCACGATGCTGCACGTCTGCGGATCTGCATGCAGCATCGAGTGGTGATCTTTCGAGACGATCAACGATGCCTTGACAACAACCCGTTGGGTGCCTAGCTGCAAAGCGGCAGGAGGCGGCGCCAATCATGCTCGTCTACCACGATTCAAGACCCACTCGATCTTCTCCTCCGAGACCGACACTAGGCAACGCGCTTTGTACCCGCTTCTTAAGCCCATCATGCCGCCGCTCGAGCCTCGCATCCCTCCGCCGCCGCCGCTGCCATTGTTCATGGCTGCATTTAGCCAGATTCCCGGATGAACGCCGCCGACGCTCGAATCTTCAGAATAAACCTCCTTTCCACTGCAGAGGACCGGCGTTTTTGTTACAAGTCCCGCCCCGCATCACTTTTATCCTTCTCATCAGCCCTTCCTCTCATTGTTTTTTTTGGCCCTTAATGAAGGTCCCGTTTCAACACAAACAATTGGTTTTGCTCCAGACCAACCGGCAGAGGGCGACGACAAACAGAACCTGATTTCATATCTGTCGCTTTTCTGCAAGCCACTTCATCTGTTGGCGGCGCAACCGCCGCTTTCCTGCAATCCGGTCATTTCATACGGTGACTCAAGGCTCTCGAACTCCCTTCGGTGGGCACCTACTGCAGCAACGACATCATACAGCGATCAGAATGAAGTCGGAGTCGGAGCACTTTTCATCTGCATCGCTGCTTTGACTCATTTATGTACGCCCAAGAGGCATCCTTTCGTCTCCGAGGTTCTCATCTCTCTTCCGACCACTCACTTCCAGCTTTTTCCAGCTCCGAGGCTGTCAAGATCATCGGAGTTGCAGGTGAAAGATTTCACGTCCACCCTCCGTCACGTACAGGAGGTCGCCTTCCTGGTCGGCTGCTCTTTCGGATGGCCAACGGACGCCGGCCTCTGCTTCTGAACCTTTCACCTTGGCGGGGAGTCAGAGCCAGAACGGTGCACTCGCGAGTGGTACAGATGGTGGCGAAAGGGATCATGATGGTGGTCAAGCCTCGGATGGAGATCTTGTGATGGCCAATTCGTGGCCAACAGCAGAAGATCTGCGACAAACTCAAGGCCAACTCGGCTCTTTTCCTGAAGCGACAAGGAGATGGAGCGTGGATGCAGTCAAGCGTACCGACAACAAAAGCATCTCAACGACCTCGAAGCAGGACCGTTTGTCAAGGTCTCGTTCGGGGCATCTGCCGTATCTTAAGATTACACCCCAGACCAGCCCTCGATATGCAGTTCAGTCTCCTCGCACTCCATCATTGAGCAGATCGCAACCGCCCGACACCCACCTTCGAGGATCCGCCTCTCCAGTGACACATTCAAGAAACTCGCCAACGAGGATGAGCCTGTCGCAGCCCAACACACTATCCGGCCAAGATGCAGCGGATTGGAGCTCTCTTACCGTATACCTCAATAACTATCATGGACATGCTTCACACCGGTCAGAAAGCCCTCTGCCGCGATCGAGACCTGAATCAGGAATCTTTGCTGGCGATTTGACCGCCCTTAGCCCACGTACAGCATCGAGATCACGCAGCGCATCGCACCCGAACTCTAATCAAGATGATAACGACGATGAAGCTTCGCGACCGTATACCCCTGCCACTGTTCGACCTGGATCTGCTGCTCTTGAACCTATCATCGAAGGCGCTGCTTTAGATCAAGACGTGTCGTTGGGCGATACAAGTGCTTTCATATTCGACCGGTACAGATTCTCGACCAACTCAAGCCGTTCCGAGCCGGCAGGCATGATCCTTCCTGGAACTCCAACATCTGCACGGCGTTCGGCAGCGTCGACAAGTAGAACCTCACGGTCATTATCGCCCAGATGCATCGAGGCGAGCCTTCAAGACGGTTCGGCTGGATTCAGACCCAAGCAGTTCCTGTTACAGGGTGGCTTGGGAGATGTCGAGCAAAGCACAGATAAGAGACGGCATTCTCGCAAACTCTCGCGGTCGTTCTCGGTTCCTTTGCTGAAGTTGGAGTCGGCTCAGTCTGACAGAAGACCACAGGCAAGTGCGATGGATCCAGAGGAAAGTGTGATAGCCGGATCGCCATCTTCCACCGGTGGAACATATCTAACGCCGACTGCAGGCATGTCGGAGAAGCTGCCTTCACCGCCGTGGGGGTGCAACAGTCCTACGTTGCCTGTTCCGGCAGCCGAGAATGGCGATCTTGCGGATCGCGACTCTGGAGGGGATCCTTCTAGCACGGCATCGATGGGAATAGGCCCACTGCGCGAGCTTCCGGATCCGCCAACATCCAAACCGATCCCGGCAGAGATCCGCGTCTGTGGGCCATCGGGCTTTTCATCGCTCCCAATCAACGACGACCACAGTGCAACACAACACACACCTACTCGAATGCGATCCACAGAACGCGCAAGCTGGCAGCAAACGGACTCTGTCCTTCTATCAGCAACACGAAAAGATCAAACATGTCCCGAAACCGAAGCAGACCGAACCCTACGCGCCGACTCACTCTCACCACCCCGCTCTGCTGCCTCCGCTGAGACCCGATCGAGCGAAACAATCGAACTTGTGCCATGGCAAATTGCAACAACTGATTCGGCTGGCACAAGAAGATCAGAAGAGATCTTCCGCCCGCTCAGCATGGCCCAGAGTCTGAGTCGAAGTGGAGCGGGGTCGTCGAGAGACACGATGATGTCGGGACCGTTTACGAGGACGAGTGGGACGGATGCGGCCTCTCGAAGGTCGACACTGCAGATACAGCAGACGGGATTGAAGGGTGGGAGCGACTTTTTGTGGGGTAGGCCAGAGGTTGACGGTGGATATGCGTCGAGTCGGACTGGATCGATTGCTGGACCGTCTCGAGTTCGTCTTGATGGTGTGTATTCTTCTGCCTCTAGAGCGAGCGTGGGCAGCATTTCGACATTGACCCGTACAAACGCTGGACAGGCTGCAGATCAAAGACGTATTTCTCAGTTAGCAGCGGACCTCCGCACGAGCAGCTCGCGAGAGTACACCATCGCTAGCCCGCCAGGTGGCGTGGCTCGCTTGATTTTTGAACTGGAGCATAGCACGACTGATAGCCAGGTCGACAAGGGAGCGAATAGCGGCTCATACATGCATCGGCGCAGCTCGACGCTCAACAACGTCCAAGTTGGCCTTCGAAGCTCTTCCATCTGCCGTCGGAATCAGAGTCTCGATGTGGATTCACAGCAACGTCGTCGATCCATCTTGAATCCTTCGCTGGCTTTGGGTCTCGAAGCTGTGGTTGAGCAGCCTTCTCACTCTCACGCAAAGGTGGAATCTCCACCTAAGCCACCACATCTATTGCTAAATGCGATGCGACCTCGCACGCCTGAACCACCAGATCGTGACGTCGCCAAAAGTCGCCCAGACCAGCACCCAACGAGAGCCGCCGCCAACTCATCCCCGATACCCCACAGCCTCACTCTCTCACTCTCCGCTTTCATCGTCGCCTACCAAGTTATATTCTTCACCTTTGAAGCACCGTATTTATGGACCGCCATCAGCCCAGCCCTCCCCCTCGCAGCAGCAGCGATGTTCCTCATCCTCGACGTCATAATCCTCCAGCTGCATCTGCTATCTTGCTCACGCAGGCATCTTTTCCTCGGACTAGCGATACTAATGATACCAGCAATGGCTTACTGTAGCGCCCTTTCGGTGGTCAAAGTGGCCAAGCTCACGCGGTCGCCGGATAAAGGTGTCGATGCGGCAGGGATTCACTTTCATCGTGCACGGAGCGAAGATGGTGATGTGTTGGAAGAGGTGTTGAGGGATATGCCGAACTCGGTGGTGCTATTTGGGTGCGGGATGGTGGGTGTGGTGCTTGGTACAGGGTTGGGTGTGGTTCGGCAGGAGGATGCGGAGAGGTTCGAAAGCGACAAAGAGTGAGCGAGGGTGACTGTAGACTGTAGACTTGCATTTCCTTTTTTTTTTTTTTTTTTTTTTTTTTTTT
This sequence comes from Anthracocystis panici-leucophaei, assembly GCA_014826065.1. Classification (NCBI taxonomy): domain Eukaryota; kingdom Fungi; phylum Basidiomycota; class Ustilaginomycetes; order Ustilaginales; family Ustilaginaceae; genus Anthracocystis; species Anthracocystis panici-leucophaei. Next base: position 657,450 of record CP060303.1, read on the forward strand.
TTTTTAATATACCCAGAATCTCATCTTATCAGTCAGGTTCGTACTGGCTCTGTGCTACTCCGTTCCAGCTCATGTGGCGATACAAGAAGATTAATGGTAGCAAAAATGATGTTGAAGGCATGAGCTCGTTGAAAGGCCTCCTTCAGGACATGATGGCCCCAAAATCGTAAATTGTTAGAGCGTGCCTATGTATGTGGCATGGTCTTGATAAAATCATCACGTGCTGAGAATGGCGGCAACACGCGTGTTTTTGTCCAGAAAAGTGTTGGTCTCTGTGCGGAAAGGCTCGAAATCAATTTAGGCACGCAACAAGCTCAGTCGCAGGCAGCACACGCAAACCAACTTCTCTATGCTTCACCACTTCACCTGCAACTCTCTCTCTCTCTCTCTCTCCCTTTCTTCAACGACAAGGACGACGACGTCAACGACAGCCACAGCCACACAGCTCGCTACCATCCTTGATCATACCCTGCCTTCGTTCCGGATTATTTCTCGTTGGACTTTCTCTATTTGCATAGAACATCAAGACGGAAGAGCAACCTTGATTACGACACAGTTTCATCCCACTGCATATACTCCCACTGCACCCTGCACTCTTTCTGCACATGCATTGACTACCTTTTGACCAATGTCACCTGCCGTCACGCGGTCTACAGCAGCAACTGCGAAACACGCCCCTTTGCCGCCCGTCGTCCCCACCACCAACTCGTCTGACTCTGTTTCGGCAACGACGGACGAAGATCGTCGTTCTTCCACTGCATCAGTAGCAAGGGAACCATTTGTACCCAAGCGGAAACCGACGAAGCCAGCGCCATACGCCTACCTTGTTGCGGAAGCAAGTGCTAGTGCGGATTCTCTGCCCAACTTTGAAGTAGAGGTAAACGGAAGCTCGCCAGAGAAGCGCCTCAGCATCTTGGCTCGACCTGCATCTGCACTGGATACCACTTCGTGCGCTTCGCCTTTTGCTGCCGCTCCGAAAGTCAGGACTGCCAGACATCTTTTACCAAACGATCCTCTGTCGGCTGTACAGCGAAACACGCCTCGAACGAATCGCTCGACCGATCGAAGTCCAGGATTGCTCTCTGTCGAAACCCATACCTTCAGTGCATCCACCTCGGCTGTCAACACACCGGTGCTCACCACCCGATCTGCTTTCATTTCACCAACACCAAGAGCTCACGAACAACCACCGCAAACAAGACCCCGATCCCACACTCCTACGACCATGGCTGCACGAACAGCAACACCTGCGACGCCCAAGATCAAAGCGGCCGTCTCGGCTGAGGTTGCCGCTCGCATCAGGTCGCCCAAGAAGCATGCTTCGACCTCTGCGTTGAGGTCTACAACTACTCAGGCTGCGTCGGCAGGGTCCAGTCTGCGAACGGCCCATCCTCTACAACAGTCGAGCAAGGACATGGAGGCGTATGCGCATTCGTCTTCTACTTGGCAGCACAACAGTGAAAGTGGTAAAGATGAGACGGACCAGAATGGCGATAGCTCGTTTGTGTACGATGCTGATGCGGATGGCGCGCAGGGTCATGGCGAAGCAAGTGGACAAGAAACGGTGCAGGTGCATGTTCGTCTGCGTCCTCCCAAGCGTGGCGAGGAATGTGCGTGGGTGGCTAATCCGTATTCTGGGACTGTAGCTCTGGAAGCATCGATCGCAAGCGGGCGTACGCAGAGCGCCAATCTGGGACCGTTTACATTCGACGGCATTCAAACGGGATCAGCCAACCGACCTGTTTACGTCTCTGTCGCGCGCCCGCTCGTCCGGGCAGCACTCGACGGCTACGATGCAGTCGTCTTTGCCTACGGTCAAACTGCTTCAGGTAAAACCTTTACTCTGTCCGGGGACGAAAAGGGTCAAGAAGCAGGTATCATCCCTCGCGCGGTCCGCGACATTTTCAGAGGCATCAAGCAAAGCTCTGCGCGCCGAGAGTATCTTTTGCGCGCCAGCTATCTGGAAATCTGGAACGAGGTGGTTAAAGACTTGCTCGAGCCGAGCAACGTCCCGCAAGTTCGAGATGATAAGCGACGACGAGGAGGCAAAGGTACGACAGTCCAACCGTTGAGGGAGGAGATTGTGACGAGTCCCGACCAGGTTAGGGATCTGCTCGCTCGAGGTCAGGCGAATCGACATGTCGGAGCAACAGACTGGAACGAGAGAAGTAGTCGATCGCATACGTGCTTTAAAATTACGATCGAGTCGTGGGACAGAAGCGATCAGAGCGTTGCAGGCGGTGATAGGATGGGTAAGAAAGTCACCGTCTCGGAGCTGTGTCTGATCGATCTTGCAGGTAGCGAGAAGTACGTCAGCCAAGGGTCGGATCGTCGTGCGGAAGGAGCGCACATTAACAAGTCCCTCTTGACGCTGGGTAAAGTGATCTATGCGCTTTCGGAAAAGTCTTCTTCGCAAACGGCGCATATCCCGTACCGAGATTCCAAACTCACTCGGATCCTGCAAAATTCGCTGTCTGGAAATGCCCGAGTTGCAGTGGTATGTACGATCAACCCAAACCCTTCTGCGGTGGATGAAAGTCTGTCGACGTTGAACTTTGCCAAGCGGATCAAGAGGGTGGGGCTGAATGCGAGGAGGAACGAGGTGGATCTGGCCGGTGGAGGAATTGGGGCGGAAGCGCAGGCGTTGATTCTGCGGTATCAGACGGAAGCGGATGCGTTGAGGAAGATGGTGGATGATCTGCAAAGCAAGCAGGAGGTGGTGGAGGATGAGAGGATTCGAGAGTTGCAGGAGAGGTTGGATGTGATTGGGTCGTTGGTTGTGAGGGGAGGACGTACGAGTGAGGAGGGTGGCAGGTCGGATGAAGAAGGCAGCGATACGCAGCAGTCGAGGACTCCTTCGGGAAGCAGCGCCAGCGGGTTCACTTTACAGTCTACGACGACTTCAAGATCAACATCGCAACCGTCCTACGCTCGTCCGGTGAGCCCGGTCAAACGGTACAATTTCGGCTTTGACGATCCACCCCATCTCCTCGCTGAGAAACTCTTTCTCGCCAATCGCAAGATCGAATCGCTCACCAAGAAGCTCGCCTCACGACCGTCGCTCCCACCCACCAACGCCGCACAAGTCTCGCTCATCTCATCGCTCCAACAGCAAGTTTGCGAACTCGAAGCCGTCTGCGAAGCGCAAGCTACCGACGCGCCGCCCAAAATCCGCGAAGACGTCGAGCGGGAATTCAGCGCACGTCTGGAAGAAGCGCGCAAAAAGTTGGAAGAGAAAGACGCCTTTATTCACGAATTGCAGTTGGAAGGTGAACGTCTTCGACGCGTCAACGAGAAGCTGATGGAACTGGCGCATCGACAGACGCAGGATATGGTGGAGAACCTGGCCTCGCCCAAACGATCGCCTCTGAAGGCGTCCGATGCCGGCAACGATGTTGCACGGCTGAAAGGAGCCGGGTTTGCAAAGGTGAGGCCGATGAGCTTTTTCAACCCTCCTTTAGCCGAACTGGCACAGGAGCAGAGGGAGGAGAAAAAGCCGAACTCGGCGGCGGCGGCGGCGGTGGTCAAGCGAAGATCGATCAGCAACGACTATACGCTTCTGCAGTTGGGGCAGTTGGAGACGGTGGAGCAGGAGATCTTGCAAAAGAGTTCGAGGATTCCTGCTAATGAGACGTTTGCTGTGCTGCCGTTCAGCGGTTGATTGCGAAATGTTGTCTCTTTGCATTGCGATGGTGGTGTGGTTTGTGGTTTGTGGTTTTGTGTAACATTTTTCGAGCGGCCTTTTTTGGTCTGGCTATTTTATTTTTTATTTTTTGTCTTTTTGTTTTTGTTTCTGACCTGCAGTGATGAGTAATTTTCCTTCTGTTGATCTTTTTCCTGCCGAAAGATCGCCCGAGTGTCAATCTCACCCCACCTCCTCAGCATTCATATCATCTCCCATTCGTTATTCTTACCACTTCCTTCGTACATACAGCGGCCAAAAAAAAAAAACAAAAAAACAAAAAAAGGAGATCTACCAAAAACAAATGACTAGTCTGGGATTCGAACCCAGGAATCCTGGTGTTTGGAATGCTTTTGGTACGTTTTATAATTGCAGAAAGCGCAATTTGGTGCCGAAGGATAGGCGGCATCTTTTTGCATTTTCGCAAGGGGAAAAGATGCCATATCCTAAAACCAGTGTGTTAGGCCACTTCACCAACCAGCCAGTTTATCGTGTTGTTGGTCGGAAAGCAGTCTACATATCGCTACGCAACCTTGGCTGGTTTTGGACCGGGGAACCCGCATCCGGAACACAGCTTTTTGAGAGCACGCGCGATCTCAAAAAGGACCGGATGCCGGAAAGCTGAGTTGGGAGTCTAGACTTTCGTTTTGTTACTACCATCCATCCATCCATCTCTATCGCCGGTCCTTTCGCCCCGCCCGCCACTTCGCAAAACGAAAAAAGGGAAAGACGACCACAAACACAACAAGGGGTCGGCATAAGAGTGTTAGTCGGCCGATTTGCAATCGCCGTCGAAAGGGCAGGTCTAGATTCGTAGTGTTTCTCGTCAAGAGGTTGCGAGGGGCGAGGTTGGTAGCTCGAGCGCCACACTTTGAGCGCATATCCAGCAAGCAGTTTGGTTGTCGCTTTTTCGAACGAACCGACGATAGAGCTGCAAAACGCCGGCTTTTGGGTGTACTGCACTCTTAGCAGGCTCAGACCGGGATCTCTGAACACCATCGTAGTCGGGTCGAGAGTCTGGAACTTCGTATTCCCCCGCACCCAGAAAAGGTCGTTCTCCGCAAATCTTGTCCTCCGAAACGGCGTTCACGAAGTGCGGTCTGCGGGGAGGGGCTTGTCGTTCGATCTCGGAGGATATCAACCGCAACGATCGACCACTCTGACGAAACAGATCACTACCACCCAAAAAAAATCATAGCAATACCAGGCAAAATTCTCATCTAAAGATGTACCACAGCCTCCTAACCGCGTCGTTTTTCATCGCGGTGCTCATCCTGCTCTACCGCAACCGGACAGTTTTCATCTCACTCTTACCGGATCGAATCGTATCCCGTCTACCCGAAACTTTGCAACCTTCGACCGCTCACCTGCCGCTATCCAACCCTTCTTCTAGCACACAGGACTCGATCTTTCAGCGCCTACTTCAGCGCTTTTCACCCCACTCACACTACATCCCCATCCCAGGCACCTCGTGGTCAGCAAACCTGTCCCACGGCCTCTCCTCATCGCTGTTTGACATCACGGCCAACATTGACGCTTCCGATCCGCGATCAGGGCTGGATCCATCGGGCGCCCAAGACGTTCAAACGATCATGGCGAATCAGGGCGTGACGTTTGATCAGGCGAGGCTGATACGGCACAAGCAGATTCTGGTGCAGAACAATATCGATCCGAATACGGGGCTGCCGTTGGATAGCAAGGCGGTGACGAGTTTGGGTGGCAGAGTGGGTGGCGGGAGTAGGAGGGGGTGAACCGAGGTGAGGGAGGAGAGAATTATACCCGATTGTTGGAAAAAAGGATGGTGTTGTGTGGTGTTTAAAAGCTCGTTCGAGCTGAGGTGTTGTAGTGAGCATTTGTGAGCTGTTGGGTTGTGGAAGAGGCGCAAGTCTCGCTCAATCTTTTGTCAAGCCAGAGCAGTACATCGCTGTCACCAGAGGACCGACGCTCTGGATGTCAGTCGCTCTCTTGCCAGTCCGACACCTGAACAAGTTTGCTTGGGCTAGGCGAAAGCGTCATCGTTAACGGGCTCAAATTGGACACCAAAACGCTCAAAGAACCAGTCGCGCTCACTGCACCGATGCATGGACCTGTCGAAGTCATTGTGGAAAGGCCGTGTGTCGTGCTGTGACTGCGCGACAAAGTCGCTTCACCCTCCATCTCAACTCACTTCAGAGCCGTCTCATCCCCAAACCCACCGAGCAGCTGACATACAAACATCATCACATATACAAGACAAACGATACAAATACAATTAGAAACAGAACAAACACCAAAAAACTAATACAAAGTAAAACACCTTCCCCGCTACTGCTACAAAGAAACACTCGCAACCGTGCTCCTGCGTCTACACCACCCTTCGCCATCCACGCCCACCTCGTCCGGCCACCCATCTCCCAATTCTGACCCCGTCACAGCCTCCGGCACATCCGGCCTGCTGAACCGTCGTTTGTACACCTCGTAACTCGACGCGCTCCTCCCCATGCTCGGCCTACGGAAGGGGTGAAGGTTGAACACCGGTCCTGCTGCTCCGCTGGCCTCTGCGTTGTCTGCAGAGTTGTTGGACGACCGACGTTGGATACGGAGGAGTGCGATATCGTCCTGTGATTCGCGCCGGGTGTAGAAGCGGAACGGTACGAACTCTCCAAGTCCTCCGTCGGCAGAGGTCACGCTGTCGGAGCGATGGGAGTATCCTCTGGCAAAGTCGGGATCTGGTGCGTACGGGTCAATGCCAAGCCACGATGGTGTATCGCCGTCGGGTAAGGGATCTTCGACGCTGGACGGTTCACGGGATCTACCCTGAGGAATCGTGGGCATCATTCTCGTACTCGAACCCGCAAAAGTAGGCACGATACCAGACGACCGCCTCCTCCCCATCTACCAGATCGAAGCTGCGTCCGTCGCCTGTCTTCGACGAGACGTTGCACGACCCAGCGAAGACGTCGCCCACCCCGCACTCGGCGCCGCACGTTGCGACCGCAGCTCAAACTGCACCGGTTCACCACGCATCGAGCTACCCGTCGTACTAAGCCTTTTCGGCATCCCCCTCCTCTCCGCACCACCAACCATCGAAGCTTGCCTACTCCCCGCAACGCTAACCGGCACACTCCAATCTCCAGAACAACTCGTCCCCGACCAATCTTCCTCACCAGCGTCGACAAAGACATGCTCCAACAGCAACCCACCATTCCTCTGCTGAGCCGTGGCACCCACCCTCGGCCAACTCGCCTGGTGCGGTCGAGGACGATGGTTGATACTGCTCTGCCAGGAAGCTTTCTTCTCGACGTCTTCGAGCATCTTTTCCCGTTCCGTTTCCTGTGCGGCTTTTGGTGTAGCAGACTGACTCGAGATAGAGAAGAGGCTGCGAACGCTGTCTCTCGAAGACGGGCGTTTGCTAAGCCGTTTACAGCTGCCGGACCCTCGTCCAGGTGGGAGGTCCGGCAGGGATAACGCCGGTGAAGTCGCTGGTGTTGACGCTCCCGCACTTTGCGCCGCCGAAGATGTAGAGCTGACCGACGACGCAGAAAGCGGTGGCGAGATACCACAATTGAGATCTACAAATCGTTCAGCTAGCGTCTCCACCGGCTCGTCTTGCTTGCCGCGGGAGCGAGGGAAAGTTCCAAACCGCTGACTGTGATCCGCAGCCGGTGGCGTAGGCGTCTCGCGCGCAAACGGTATGGTCTTCATCAAGATCTTTGAACGACGTTTTGACCCTGAAGCAGAAGCATTTGATCGGATCGATCCATCATCGTAATGCTTGCCTACGCCGCTCGAGCGGGTAGCTTCGCAAGCCAGCTCTGAACCTGGCTGAGACATTTTCTGTTTTAACGCCACCCAAAAAAATCAAAAGCCGTCAGATGACTGATATCCATTCAGGAACAAAGCGGATCGCGTAACGTACCCCGTCCGTCTATTCTCCTGCGTCGCAGGTGGCGCCAAGAGCTGGATCGGTTCAGGTAGCAACAGCGCCGACTTCTCCGAGTCCATAGACTGTTTCGCCGTCCGCACAATCGAAACGCTCGATCCTCGAGGCGGGATCCGCGAACTATCGATACCAGGCGTCGAAGGTGGAGCCGAAGACTCTTCGTCCGACGAAGCCAGTAGCAACTCTCGAATGTCCTCCTCTGCTCCGACTTCACCACTTGCCTGTTGTGTAACCTCGGAGTCCGGGTACACTAGCAGCGTACTTCTCGAAAAGTGCGTTTGAGAATAGTGCAGTTCGTCAAACCTCGACGACTCTGTTGTAGTGCTGATAGTCGACACTGCAGTGGTGGTTGCTGCTCTCCTGAAACCCGGTCGTTGGGGGAAGGACGAAGCCACAGGCGAACCAGGTAGGCTACCGCACTGTTTTTTCAGGATGCTGTTGGAACGCGATCGTGATGGTCGCAAGAAGCTATCGGGAACAGTGAGCTTGCTGGACGAAGCGTGTGATGAAGAAGCGACAAAGTAGGCGTCGTCTTTGCTCTTGTTGATGTGAGGGAGTGGTGCGGAGAGGATGGAGAGATGGGACATGATGGTCAAGAAAGAGGGGGAGAGAGAGCTGGTCGTGCTGAAAGTTGTAGGGTTGATATGTATCACGCGAATGTGTTTCGAAAGGGCACAGCGAAGGGGGGTCGAGGGTTTAGGGGATTCCGGATTGAGACAGTAGGATGGCCAGCCTTATAACAAATTTTCGGAACAGGGACGAGCTTTGCAGGCGAGACATGTAGTAGCCCTCGTGCAGTCTCGGCTAACGGTAGGACGCAGCGGCCCATATGCTGTCAGGAAAACGGAACGCTGTACGTACACCTATTGTACACGAAACGCAGCGTGTAGCGAACAATTGTCGCGGGTTAGAGGGCACCACGAGAGTGAGAGAGAGCCTACATTCACATCCAGCAGAGGAAAACCCCCCTTGGCCTCGGTGAACCTTTTTTTTTCGACAGGCGACCTTTGACCGCCGAGAGTCGACCGGACGGACAACCAATATCGGATTCCGATACGGTCAAGGGACAAAAAAAATCGAGACCACCCCCCAGAAAAGTGCGTTGTATGAGACAACCCGGACACGGAGATCAACTCAGCTTGCACTCATAGCGGAGTCTTGGTTAAAAGCAGAGTCCGTAAGATATTCCGACATCTCGGTGGCGCACGTTCTCCCGATCCCCATGTCTCCTCCAACTTACCCTGCAGAGGAAAAATGCACAAGGACAAATCAGAACCTCACTCAATTCGCTTAATCCAGGTCTGCGTGCACTTTTGACAGCTGGATAACCCCATGAATCTGTTTGCAGCATACAGTACATGCAATAATGATGGAGTGTGTTTGTGTGTGACATGCCGAATTCGTCCTTTTTTCCTTCTCGCTTGTTATTTTTTTCGGCGATGTCGATGGGAAGCGGAGTCCACTTTTTGCCGACAAACCAAAAGTCGGGCAGTCTCGCTCGCCCTACTGACCACCCTAAAATTTGTCAACGTTTTTAGTTTTGATGACGACCAAATAGAAAACTTGGCAGACAGCGGAGTTCAAGAAGCCTACGATCGACGGTCAGGTTCGGCCGCCGTGGCTTGCTGTCACCATTATTTCCGCGGTTCTACGAACGCATCACGAAGGTGGTCCAGAACTCGACTCACGTTCGGCTTCTCAACATTGTTCAGCGACTAACAACGGGGAGGTTCAGCATTTCACACAACTGCCGAAACCGCCCAATTCAGATAGTCGAGCTGAAGACAAGATTGTACCTCAATACAGCGGCATAGCGATTGGACGTGGACAATCTTGCTTCGTTTGCCGTGTGCTGTAGCGATCGAGGAAGAGAGTGGCCATTTACGGGCTCATGCTCAGCGCTTCCGGGTAGCAACAGCAAGCTCAGGATGTACCCTACATAACCCTGCTTTGCAACGTACAGTACATCACTTGCATAAAACCCTAGATCATCTGTCATTTGGACCGTGTGAACTTTGCATGTAAGCCATGCGAGCGGCAACGATCGGGTGGCTTGTGTTTCTAGGATAAATCTGTCAAAGTGTTATCGATTTTGACGGAAAGTTGACATGAATTGTGACGTTGAATAGACGAAAAGACCTTGCATACTATGCGGAAAGATGGCGGACATAAAGCACTGCTCAGCCAACGCAGTGAAACGAGGGTGCAGCAGTGTAAGGACCCTCGGGGTAAGTAAGTCAATCCGAGAAACTAGTCGGCATCGCGGACCAGGAGTGACGTGCATACTCTTGCATTCCTAGCCCTTGTATCCTTGAGGATGTCTCGGTCAGCTTCATCGAAAGAGGATTGTGCTTGACCGACCAAACCTAGGAGCGGGAACGGTTTCGAAACCTTTTCCCAGAGCTGAACGGAAGGATCTCACAACTGCAGGCTGCAAGTACACTCACGGACATGTTCATAGTCCGGCGAGCAGCAGCTGTTGGCAGGTAACTGCGCTTGCAGCATGCAATCTGGGCTCAAAAAGTTGCGAACCGTGAGAAAATGTAGCCAGCGTGACGACGAAGCATCATGCCGACTGCAAAGAGAAAAAACAGACAACACCAATAGCCTTCCCAATGCGGAAGATGTTACTCATGTCGGACTGTCAATTTGCGCAGCATGATAGACGCGAATGAAAATGAAAATGAAGAACAATTTACTCTCTTTGAGATTTTCTATTCTTTTGCGCTTAGACGACGTGTCCAAGTCTACATGCTCAGCTTTATTCTCCGCCCCCTTCTGATCCTGCCTTCGGTAAACAAACAACATTAAGCCAAAGGCCTCACCTTGATACAATCCTTCAATGTGCTGCAATAGCCTTCCGCTTCCGTCTACTGTTGCATCTCTCCTCTCAGTTGCGTGGCCGATCCCAATAGCTGTTGCCTGGTCTGGACCTTCGACTCGGCGAGTCGGTGTCGATACTAATTGACCGTCGTCTCGCTAGGCGTTTGATGGTCGCCGTGTTGCCGTCCGAACACCTGTCGGTGAACTGTGTCTTTCACTCTGACGGCTAGTCACGCTCTTCCTACGTTGGTCTAGGCCTGGTCGGATGTCGGAAGCAAGAAGTCTTCTGGATATAATTATCTGTGATTGGATGATGCCTTCCGAACGCATCTTGTGGCTACAGAGCTGATAGGCACCATGGAATCAGAATGTGCCGGGCTGTCGTCGCCGATCCGTATGTCCAGTCTGCCCAGCATAAATTGACGGGAAAGACATTATGGTAAAGCGACGTGATGATAGGCTGTCTGGTTGCAGCTGACAGCTTGTTCAAGCTGCGAACAATGTCACCCTGATTCGTGCAGCAACAAATTTGCACGAGCCTGCAATGCCACGCGCGCCTCCCGCGGCTGTTTTGACAGGACAATGCAAAGCGACTTTCATGCTCCATGGGGCATGTACTGTAAGGCTCAATCACCACTTTTGGAAGATGGAGAGTGTCTCCTTACTACAGCCAAGATTCTTGCACATGGTCGACACTTGTTTGTGTCGCGTTGAGCACTAGACGTCATGCACTTGTGTGAACGCGCGCATCAAAGCTCTGTGCTCCCGTCCTTGCATCTCAACGGTCTCTTTGATCCCTGCATCTGCACACTCCATTCACGCATCGGTCAACGTTCGGACAGCGATCAAGTTCGTCCTCAGTCAGTCGTGCCAAAAGCTCCGAGATCGGAGTCGGACTTGGGTGGTCCTTGCTCGTCGCATACGGAAGATCGCTTCCGACACTTTTTCCTTCTTCATAGGACCGTCGTTACATTACGCATTGACTGTGATTCTTCTTCGTTAAATCTTACACCGTTTATGCAGCTCGGAACAGACCCTTTCCTCGTCGGCTCGTGACTCCCGAACGGATAAATGCTAGCCTGTTCGACCATCCGACCGTTTTGTGGCGCTTCATGCCAAGCCACCGACATTTCCGAAATGGGTCTACGAGCACCAAGCAACATCATCTACCGCATTGATCTCGTTCCACTCTTTCGTTTTGTCTAGCTTGCGGCTGGATTGTGAATCACTCAACTCATTCATGGTGGCTTTATCCAGGCTGAACCACGAGACGGGACATCTACAACGGCTCCAACCGCCACCGTGCGGAGATCCTGTCGAGTGATGTTGTCTCTTTCTGGTACCTTTGTCAGTTTGCTTATGCCTCGATCAACAATAGTAGCCGCTCGAACATTCACTCTCAAAGTAATTACGAAATCTTATCAGGTTTTTCCTCCTTCCGTCCTTGCTCCAATGTCACGATACTTTTTGTGGCTTTGGCCCGCTCATCGATCCGTAACGAAGTCAGTTGATCGAGCGATCGTCGTAGCATGTCTTGTAGCTGACCTTAGTGACCTCTTTATCATCTGATAGAAGCCTTTACCTCACGCATGTGCCTTCAATACTCTCCTCCTGACCCTATTTGCACATGGGAAATACTAAAAGTCGCTCATGCTAATAGTTGACCGACGCGAAGATGCCTGTTTTTTTGTTTGTCAACAAGTGGTGGCCGTCTGTTCGCTTTCAACTCCGCCTGGATGCCTGCATCATCAACCCGCTTTTTTCCTGCTCAGAACCTGCAGCCGCTCCGAGCCAGAATTTGGTTGAGTGCTGTTGGATGCTGTGCCAGGTACGGCAGCGACCGGCACGACATCTTTCCAAGGACATGACCGCTGCATGTTGGTGTCTCACCTTGAGCCCCTGTTTCGCGTGCTCCTATTGGAAGAACCTCTCCGACTGACGCGGACGGTGGACCTCTCACGCATTTTTCCATTGCTTTCACAGCCTGTACAGAGTCTGCATTCGTATGTACTGTCCCGGGCTGCAGCTGTTAAAGTCAAAGTTCTCCGCTCATGCATATAGTCGATCCCGTTGTACACCACGTCAATTGGCCGGGCTGGTTTCAGTCGGGACCCCATCCAGCTTTCAGCTTTCTCCGCCGGCTCCGTTCTGAACCCAAGTAGAGGGTGCGTAAGAGGTGCTGACACGGTAGAAGAAGTACGGCATCAATTCTACTTCCGCAACGAACGACGTCCGAGCCGTCAACCATCCAGGTTCGCTATTCCGCAGGAATGAATGATGGGAAAGTGTAACAAGCAAGGCTTGGTACCATTTGCGGACCAAACGAGCGATACTTTCCCAATGGTGGGACTCCAAGGCTGCGAAGACAAACTTTGGTGGGGCTCAAGCTGAATATCAGTTATCGTTCTGCGGTACAATCTGTAACCCAATATCGCTGCACAGGCGCATGTGTCGAAATTCTGTGGTCATTATGCCCTTTAAATAGGTGAAGTCACGGGATTCCCATTCTCTGTAAGAGACGAGCTTATGTCCCTGTTGAGAGGCCCATTGAGCAGAGGAAACCTCTACTCGTCCGATGTACCAGCCTTTCGTAAAGAAACTTGCGCCAGCTTTACTGGGATTCCGAGGTTTGTGTCCTTGGCATACAACGTATCTGAGCAGCGTTACGTGATTTCGCTCTTGACTTGTCTTCTTGGCGATTCTGAAAGCCTGTCACGGTAGCGAGATGCATGTATGGCGGAGAAATGGACAGTCCCAATTGGTAACAAGACCGCATCTGTCATTGCAATTCTTTCTGTACGGCATCGAAAAGGTGATCCGATACAGGAAAGACTGACCTGCAGAGATGCTGATCTTTGGCGATCGGCAGAGCGCCACAAACAGGAAAATCATCTAGGTCGCCTTACGACTCGCTCGGAACCAGGTGCTCATGGAATGCATGTTCCTTAGCACCCAGCATTAGCCATCCTCGACCGAGTTAGGTGGGGAAGTCCTATGCTGAGATGTACAAAGCTTGTCATGCCGAACCATTGTCCAAGACGATCGCGCTGACCGGGCCGTGAGAATTCCGCTGTAGGGGCTTGACTTTGCTTCGAGAGCATTTCTGGGACCAAGGCGAAGAGTTTTATCCGCTGCGAGAGCCTTCCACTACAAGCTCTCAAGCATCTAGACGCAATGACAGAGCATGATGCGCTCTCTGTTCGAATGAGTTGACGGACATGACGCCATCGAGACTTGAAAGTCACCAGGTGGAAAGCGAGGTCCTACAGTAAATTGATCTTGGCAAGGAACATCCAAATGCGACCGACGTCTTATCCATGAACGGGATGAAGAAGAGCTGTGCAGCTTCAGCCGTCCTCCCATGCGTATTGTACTGCAATGCAGACCTACTGTACATGCATCGGCAGGATCAGTCGACACGGAGCGATATGTCGAGCATGGTCTGCCGCTGCGATCTGACATTCCCTAGAAATGCTATCTAACCTAACAAATTGGAAAAAAACGCGCCTGTCTCGCGTCGCGAAGAGGTGAAAACAGGCACAACGCGCAAAGGACAGGTCGGAAGGCGCGGCGTGAAGTGTTGGTTTTTTGCTCCACACTCACAGACGCTTCCGCTCGAGGCTGAGCTGAAGATCGCGCTGGGCTGCCTTGAAATTTCCGAGCGAAGTTCGAGGCTGAGCAACACCACAGAAACGCGCGAGTTTGCCAAATTTACACGACGGCAAAGCGCGTTTCAGTAAGAGTGTCGCAGCAGCAGCAAGAGCGCAGCAAGTCGACTTGCAACACAGCTAGCTACAGCCTTCTCTTTCTACTTCGACATCATCATCATCGCGTCTATATACAGACCCAGGCATCGCCAGCGACCTCTACAACCATACCTCCGTCTCGTCGCGCCTGGACGCATATCCGACTGCCCACCTCTACAATCACCGCTCAAAGGCCTCTCACATCAGTCAAGCAAAGTCGCACCTGACCAGCTCACCTGGCATTCTACAAAGGGGTCCAACTCTGTCATAGTCATTACGACAATGTCGTCAAAGGCCAAGAAGCTGAGCGCCCTTGCCGCGCTCAAGGCCAAGCGCGATGGCATCCCTACCGCAACAGTACGTCTCACACCACAGGCACCGTCAGTCGCCTTCTCCCATGCCCTTGAATTCACCACTGACCCATCACACTCTTCTCTCTCCTCCTCCTGCCACGTATAGACCTCCAAGTCGGCCAACTTTTCTGACGAAGACGACGCTATCTACGACGAGGTCTCCGAAGACGAATACCGCTCCATCCTTCGTGGTCGCATCATGGACGACGACTTCATCGAAGATGACGATGGCTCAGGTTACGTCGACCATGGTCAAGATGAATGGGACGACCGGGCACGAGGCGACTACGACGAAGATGACGACACTGAAGACGAGCAGGAATACTTTGAACGCACTGGCAAACGCAAACCCAAGAAGGGCACCAAGGCGCGTTCCAAACTCAAAGGTGCAGACGCTCCATCCTCAGCATACCAAAAGTCCAGCCTCTCCGCCGCCTTCAGCAAGCAGCGCAAAGTTTCCAGCGGTCTCTCAAATGATCTCTCAGCGAGCCGCGCACGCGATGCCCAGCGAATGCGATCCGCCGCTCTCGATGCTTACCGTCCCACTGTGAGCAAGGAGAAGGAAGACGACTTTATGGCCAACCTCATGGGCAATCTCGACGAGTTTGGTGCGCAGCCTTCCTCATCGTCTCACGATCCAGCTAGTCCTTCTCCCGCCAACCGCCTTTCCTCGTCCCTTTCCAAAAAGCGAAAACAGCACGAAGAGAGTGCCTTCTCCCGCTTCCGTACATCGAGCTCTCTTGGCACCAACAATGGTTTCACAAGTCCGTCCTCCGGCGCTCCTACAAGCGACTCAGCACACCCTTCCAGCGACAACGCCGAACCTCGCGTGCACGTCAGTGGAAGCGACACACCTCCTTGGGGTCCCAACCTCGGTTCCGATCCCGTCTTCGAGCTCGACGACGAACTTCCTGCTTCGAACAAGAAGCTGCGTGGTCCCAAAGGCTTGCCCAGCCGTATCGGTAGCCTCGGACTCGGCGACACGGACAACGACGTCTTCATCAGTCACCCATCTAAACGCGCAGCAGGTCTCAGCAACGACGCACTCGCCTTCAGCGACGACGAGAACGAACATTTGGCTGTTCGACGGGTCGAGGTGGGCTCGCTTCCCGCAAAGACGGTCGATGCTCGTGGCCAGGCGTCGCGTCCCGAGGCGAGCCCTGCTGCTGCTGTAGCGACACCGCGCGCGACCAAGGTTGAAGCTGGCAAGACGGACCAAAGGACACCATCTGCTCCGTCCTCTTCGTCCACACCCAAACCATCTCTCAAGGATGACAACAAGACGCCTGCTACCAGAAGCAGCTGGCAAAAGGTTCACAACGATCTTGTGAAGAACGTCGAGCCGGTCACACCCACACCTACTGCTGCTGTCAATAGCAGTGTCAAGACGGCGGCAGGCACTGCAACGCCATCGGCGGGCAAGATCAAGGCCTTCGAGGACGACAAGACGCTCTTCTTCTACTGGCTCGATTACCTTGAAGGCGAGAATGGCGTCGTCTATCTCGTCGGTAAAGTCAAGGACAAGGAATCGGGTCGTTACGTCTCGTGCTGCTTGACTGTCGACGGCATCGAGCGATGCGTCTTCCTCTTGCCTCGCAGCAAGCAACTCGAGAATGGTCACGAGACAGATCGCGCCGTTGGTGAAGATGAGATCTATGACGAGTTCGAGGAACTTTCGGCCAAGCACGGCATCAAGCGCTTCCTGTCCAAGTGGGTCACGCGCAAGTATGCTTTCGAGCATGCCGGCGTGCCTGCCGAGTCCAACTACATGAAGATTCGCTATGGCTTTGACGAGCCTCAGCTTCCGTTTGATTTCAAGGGAAGGACCTTTAGCAAAGCCTTTGGCACCAACACGTCGCCATTTGAGCTGTTGGTGGTCAAGCGACGTATCTTCGGTCCCAGCTGGCTCAAAATCTCCAACGCTAGTGTTGCTGAAGGCTCGACGCCCATCTCGTGGTGTAAGATGGAGGTCACGATCGACGATCCCAAAGGTATCTCGCCCGTCTCGGACGCTGATACGACATCGCCGCGCGAGACGCCGCCTCTGACCGTCATGTCCATTGCGGTTCGCACCGTCGTCAACCACAAGGAGAACAAGCAGGAGCTCGTCGCCGTCAGCGCACGCACCTGGAACAATCACCAGATCGAGGATCCCACTCCGCCCGAACAGCTTCCCTGCTCCGTCTTCACCGCGGTTCGTCCGCTCGGAAACATGTTCCCTCCCGGTTTTGAGGCCGAGGCTCGCAAGAGCAAGATCAAGATCCACACGCTCAAGTACGAGCGCATGCTGCTCAATGCGCTGCTCGCCCAGATTCACAATGCCGACCCGGACGTGATTGTCGGTCACGAGTTCAACGGTGTCTCGCTCGACGTGCTTTTGCACCGTATGAAGGATCTGCGGGCCGACCACTGGTCTCGGGTTGGCCGGTTCCGCCGTCCCAAATGGCCCAAGCTCAAGCAAGGGATGAACCTCAAGATCCTCGCTGGTCGTTTGGTGTGCGATCTGGCGTCCGACAACGGCAAGTCGATGATCACTTCAACCACCTGGTCGCTTACCGAGATGTGCGGTACGCACCTCAAGATCCAGCGCGAAGACATTGATCCCGAAGAGACCGCTTCGTTCTTCGACTCGCTTGCACCTTCGCCCGAGCGTCTCATGACATTTGTACGCCACTGCGAGGTGGACACGTTCTTCCAAATGGCGATCGCTGCCAAGGTGCAGATCTTGCCGCTGACCAAGCAGCTGACGAACCTTGCCGGTAACAGCTGGAACAAGACACTCAACGGAGGACGTGCGGAGCGAAACGAGTACATTCTGTTGCACGACTTCCACCGCCAAAAGTACATCTGCCCGGACAAGATTTCGGCTTGGGAGAAGAAGCAGATCCAACAGGCTGCCGAGTTGAAGGCAAAAGCGAAGGCCAAGGCCGGTGCTGCTGGGTCTGCTGCTGGCTCGACCGCGGCTAACAGCAAGAAGGACAAATTCAAGGGTGGCCTTGTGTTTGAGCCTAAGCGTGGATTGTGGGACAAGTACATCTTGGTGATGGACTTTAACTCGCTTTATCCGTCTATCATTCAGGAGTTCAACATCGACTTTACTACGGTCGAACGTCCGCCAACGCAAGGTCTCGAGGATGAGGAGGTGACGGCCGCGTCTGCTGCCGCTGCTTCGGCAGGCGGGGAGGGCGAGACGGCTGCTGATGCTGTGGCTGACACGGACAAGATCCCCGAAATCCCCTCGTCCGATGTAGAGCAAGGTGTGCTCCCACGCATCATTGCCCAGCTCGTCGCGCGTCGTCGCCAAGTCAAGTCGCTGATGAAGGACAAATCGGCCACACCCTCGCAACTCATGCAGTGGAACATCAAGCAGCTTGCGCTCAAACTCACCGCCAACTCGATGTACGGCTGTCTCGGATTCGAAAACTCGCGATTCTACGCTCGCCCCTTGGCAGCGTTGACCACGTTCAAAGGTCGAGAGATCTTGACAGCTACCAAAGATCTGGCCGAGTCGATGCTGCTAGATGTCATCTATGGTGACACGGACAGTGTTATGATCAACACCAACGCTACCGAGTATCGTGAAGCGCTACGGATCGGTCAGGAGTTTAAAAAGTCGGTCAACGAAAGATACCGATTGCTCGAGATCGATATCGATGGTGTTTTCGAGCGTATGCTGTTGCTGCAGAAGAAAAAGTATGCTGCGGTGCTGGTGGACGAAGATGGCAAACGTAGTACGGAGATCAAAGGTCTGGATATGAAGCGTCGCGAGTACTCGGCGTTGTCGAAGAATGTTTCGAACTACGTTCTCGACCAGATCCTGTCTGGACAGGCGACGGAATTGGTCGTCGAGCACATCCACGAGTATCTTTCGGACATGTCGACCAAGATCAAATCCGGCCAAGTGGCTCTGGACGACTTTATCATCTACAAACGGCTGGGTAAGAACCCGGAAGACTATCCGGATGTCAAGTCGCAGCCGCACGTTCAGGTCGCTCTGCGCATGAAGGCTCGAGGTGCAAGTGCGAGGATGGGCGATGTGATTCCTTACATCTTCTGTCTGGGTGAAGACGGGACTTCGAGTACCAAGACAGCGCAGGCGGAGAGGGCACACCATCCCGATGAATTGAGGAGGAAGGATAGCGAGCTCAAGATCGACTACGAGCACTATTTGGCGTTGCAGATCCTGCCACCGGTGGAGAGGTTGTGCGAGAGCATCGAGGGAACGGATAGGTCTAGGTTGGCCGAGTGCTTGGGATTGGATCCGTCCAAGTATTCGCACGTTTCGGTATCGACATCTGCATCAGCGGATCGAGAATTCGCAACCCTCGACTCGCAGATACCGGACGAGGTCAGGTTTGCTTCCTGTGAACCACTCAAGCTCACCTGTCCTTCGTGCCGCGAGACTAGCACCTTCCTCGGTCCCGCACACCGTCCTCGAACAGCCGCGGTCAAACTCCTCTCGGACTCGACCAACACCCAACTCTCCTCCGAGCTTAACGCAATCTCCACCAAGGGCATCCGCTGCACCAACCCCTCCTGCCAACGCCTCCTACCCCTCGCGACCATCGCCATCCAAGTCGAGCTTTCGATCCGCACCTACGTATCCCGCTACTACGCCGGTTGGACCGAATGCTCCGATCCCAACTGCCACTCGAAAACACGCATGGCCAGCGTCTACGCCAAACGCTGCCTCGCCATCCACGACGCCAAATCGGCCGCGTTGCTCGATGCCACTGCCACCGTCGGGTCTCACTTGGCATGCAGAGGTCGAGTGGAACCGTGTTACAGAGACAAGCAGCTGTACGACCAGCTGGTGTATCTCGAGTCGATGTTTGATGCCAACCGCATCAGGGGTAAGGTGGAAGGTGGGGCAGGAGCAGGGGCTAAAGGGTGGCAGGATGAAGTCCTAGCAACATTGGACGTGAACAAGAGAGAGTTGGAGGTGCTGCATAAGACGATGGATAAGTATCTCGCGAAGAACGGGAGAAGGTTTGTCAAGTTGGCGAGCTTGTTTAGGTTTATGAAGGTTTGATTTGGATGGATGATCGTGGGTTTGTTTTGCTCTGGTTTTTTTTTTTTTTTTTTCCAATGATGGTTATTCTCACTCCTCGAGCGAAAGTTTGTGAACAAAAAGGCTGACACCACGCTTGAGATAGGATTTCATCATTGCAAAGAGTGACACTATCTAGCAACAAAGCAAAGAAGGAGATTCGAAAAGACGAAGGCGGTTTTGAGTCAGTCAAACATGTCGCCGCAATGCTCGATAGCTGCCTCTTCCGCTTCCACCTATCCGTTGTTTCTTCCAGCCACTACTGGAAAGATTTGCGGCTGCAAATGAACAAAACATCAGTGTAACTATGACTAAAATAAAACTCTGTACTCCTCGCCCAAACGTCGGAAAAAAAAGAAGGGATTGGTAGATCCACATCCTCCAACATATGTTTGAAGCTCCGAGATGATTGGGATGTTGTCATCATTCTTTGTTTCGATTCCAAGCATTGCCTAATTCCTTTGCTTTCTGTTGACACGAGAGAGAGAGAGAGAGGTGGTGCGGTTTGCGTACTGGAGAGAACTTACGTATTGATAGAAGGATCTGTAGCGAGCAAAAGAGATCGACCTGGCTGCGCTTGGTAATTCCCGGAGCTTCCCCAGCCTTTCGTCGAGACGGTCGAAGGGGAAAGGGTGAGGAGAACGTGCAAGCGCGGCGGGGGTTTCGACCAACAGATGCTGCTGCAGATGGTGGTAAGAGAAGGAGAACCAAGTCGCGTGAAGCAAGAGGAGTTGAGAAGATTTTCACTTCCAGAACTGCTGAGTCTCGCACCCTGCCAAAAAGTAAGGAAAAAAGGTCGCTGTTTACTTTTTTCGATCACGTGAGATCCACTTGCCCGATCTAGCGATCCACGCCCTTCTCCCCCGCAAAAAAAAAGGTCTTCGCTGTGAGCGATTTACGTCTTCGTCCATCAACCTACCTGACCCAACGCAAACAAGGTTTAAAGAGTCATCGGGTGGAAAGTCTCCCAGTCTAGAATCGAGGCTCGAGACGCAGCATCGAAACGCACCGAGAGAACTCGAAGTCAAGCTCGACGGTAGCCACAACCTGAGCAGCTGGAAAGAAAAAAAAAAAAAAAAAGTCTCGGTCCAAGGCTTGCTTCGAGATTCACAAGCCAACCTCGGAGCCCACCCTTTTGAGACCCGGTTGCTTTTGCTTTGCTTTATCGGGAATTTTTGGGAGAAATCTTTTTTTTTTTTTTTTTCTTTTTTTTTTTTCTTTTTATCGCGCATCCCACGCGCTGACCCGCGTTTCGACTTTTTCCGAGATTCTTGCAGCTGGTTGGTCGGTCAGTCATGAAGCAGCGGGTTGGGGAATCTTGATTAGGGTTTTTCTTTTTCTTCCCAAGTCAGCTTTCACCCGATCTTGTCTTCCATCATCCAAACCACCATATACCCAAATCTCTCCCGCGTCAACAAAAAAAAAAATGTCACCACCTCCAGGAGTCAAACGCGAATCCGCACAGGCGCGTCTTCTCGGTTCCGGTCTGTCCGGAATCGCCGAGCTGATGGTCTTCCATCCCGTAGACACGGTGGCCAAACGGTTGATGTCGAACAAGGTGTCTGGTCTTTCGATGGCGCAGGTGGTGTTTAAGGAGAAAGCGACTGCTTCGGTTTCCACCAAGTTCCTTTCGCTGTTCCCAGGGTTGGGTTATGCAGCGGGTTACAAAGTCCTTCAGCGAATTTACAAGTTTGGAGGTCAACCGTATTTCAACGACTACCTGACGGCTCATCACAAGAAGCAGTTTGAGAGCGTTTTTGGTGAAAGGGCGGGGAAGAGTATCATGTCTGCTACGGCGGGATCGTTGACGGGGATTGGAGAGATTGTATTGTTGCCGTTGGACGTGTTGAAGATTAAGAGGCAGACAAACCCAGAAGCGTTCCGATCGCGTGGATTCCTCAAGATCTTGGCGGATGAAAACATCAACCTGTATCGCGGTTGGGGTTGGACCGCTGCACGAAACGCTCCTGGCTCCTTTGCCCTCTTCGGCGGCTCCGCTTTCACCAAGGAATACATCTTCGGCCTGAAAAACTACAGCGACGCTACATGGACCCAAAACTTCTTCGCTTCCATCGGCGGCTCCGTAGCCTCCATCACCGTCGCCGCTCCGTTGGACGTCGTCAAAACCCGCATTCAAAACACCAACTTCGAAAGCAAAGTCGGCGGCGTTACGATTATCAAGGATATGATCAAGAACGAAGGCTTCGGTGCGTTCTTCAAAGGTCTCACTCCAAAGGTGTTGGTGGTCGGACCTAAGCTGGTGTTTTCGTTTACGATTGCTCAGAGCTTGATCCCGTTCTTTGGCAAGTATGTCTAGGCGCGCGGAGATGAGGAAGGGAGATGGCAGGGACAGCCGGTGATGCTGTCAACGACTTTTGAATTGTATATAAAAAGAAACTGCTCGGCTTTCTGTTGCAAAAAAAAAAAAAAAAAAAACACCATTCAGACACACACACGCAGACCGACAGAAGTGGGACAGCACGACTGAAAACTTTCTATTTGCAACAATTCCCACACTTCACAACTCCAGATGCTCTTCCAACGGCGACGCTTTGTTATCCTTCTTTCTCTGCTTTTCCTCATAGAACCGCTTGACACGCTCAGGCAGACTATCGCCGACCTTTGCCATCCTCAGCGCTGGTGGCGGCGGCGGCTGCTGCTGCTGCTTCTTGCCACTGTCATCGCCTTTCTCTGTTCGGGTCGACGTATCGAGCTGGTGTTGCATCTGCTTGTTGATCAAATCGGCAATCTTGTCCGCGAGTTTCTTCTGCAGGTTGCCATCTTCTTCGCCGCGCAAGACCGACATGAGGTCGTCAATTTCGAGCTGCAGCTCGAGATTGCCGGATTCATCGTCGTTGCGCTTTTTGCCTCCGTCGCGGCGTTTGGGCTCTTTGTTGCCGTCCGAGGGAGGCTCGTCGGTGGCCTTGTTGACACGCAGTCTGCCATTCTCGTCCAGACTGAGTTCGGCCACGATTTCTTGTTCTTGGTGCTCGTCGCCATCATGTTGGTTGTCATGCACATGGTCATGATCATGCTGGTGATCGTGGTCGTGATGGCCATGCCCATCGTGGAAGAGTTGGTACAGAGCTCCTGGCCCACCAAGAGCTTCATCGTAGTAGTCGTCATGCACCGAGCCGTATCGCGAAGGATCGCCATACGTGTGCGAGGTGGTCGTCGCTTCCTGTGCTCCTTCGGCATTGCTAGCCGTCGCTTCCTTTGACGATCCATCGGTGTCCGACTTGGTCGATCCTGCATCTGATTGCAGTGCATCAGCGCCGTCATCAATGCCAGACAGCGGAGGCTGCATAAACTTGTCCGGATCACCCACAGTGGGACCAGCATAGTCATCCCCGACGACCGAATGACACTGTATCGGGAGCGGAGCCTCCTCCTTTTCGCTGCCAAAAGCTGGGTCGGCGCAGAGTCGAGGAGTCTCGATGACGAGTACATAGTTGCAAATGGTGGTCTCCTTGAACATGACGATCCGATCCTCGAGCGGTTTGCGGTTAGAGCAGTGAAATTGCACCTCGACAGTGCGTGGCTGGTGGTTCATGTCACACATGGTGCCATTCGTCCACCTTTGCGTGAGGTAGCGATGACGTTGCGATTCGTGTCCAGTTGTGCTTGAAGCGTCTCGAGCGGCTTCGACAGCTTGGTCGCTGTTTGAACCCTTGAATTGAGCCAAGGCTTTTGCTTCAGCTGCAAAAAGTTCCTCTTCGTCCCAATCGCCGAACTGCACTTGTTCCACCAAATCCAGCCCAGCCGAGTTGATCACCGAGGGCAGTCCGCGGTTGGACGCTACTGCGACACCTGTAGACTCTTCTGTTGCAGGCCGGTTGACCAGAGGTTGCTGCTGACGTCGCTGATGACTCTGATCATCGCCCACAATATCTTCGTTGTGACGAGTCCATCGACCCAGGATAAAGGCTGGATATTCGGGATCGGCAATGGGATGCTGAAGCTTGCTGACCTTTTCTGCTGCTTCGATTGCTGCCTTTTTGCCAGCTTCACCGCCTCCCGCCGCCTTGAACGCCTTTTGCGCCGCAGTCTGCGTTCCGAGTTGGCGAAATTGTCGAATCTCGCGGCCGTGACAGAAGCTGTAGGTGAACCAATCGGTGGTGTGGTAGAGGCAGACTGTCTTCAAAGGGTCGAGCAGCGCCTGCGCAGATCGTATGAGTTCGTGCCTTGGCCGCGAAGACGCAGCAAAGGACGACGACGAATGACGGTTCGAGGTGTGGCTGCTAGGCAATGCGGAGGAAAAGTCGGGGATCGAGCAGAGCTGGAAATCTTCCGGTGAGGTTCGCTGCAGGGTCCACAGAAGGGACTGTGGTGTATCATCTTGCTGATCGCTGGATTGCGATCCTGGCAGTCCTGCTACTTCAAGAGATGAGATGTGGGTTGAGTGCGGTGGGACGACTTGCGATGAGGTGGAAGAGCAAGAGGACGAACAAGTAGACGAAGCCTGTTGCTGCTCGAGGATGTTGATCGCATCGCTATACTTGATGGGCAGTGTCGAAGCATCGTTGCCAATGCCGCCAAGCTTGACCTCGAATGCGGGCTTGGCGAACACATCTTGCGGAAAGCCGGCAGAGGTGGAGATGGCAGCATCAGTGGTATGTGCTTGGAGATAGAGGAGTCCAAACAGAAAGACGATCGACTTGGCGCTGACCGGTGACGATGACAGCATGGTGAGGAGATGGCTATGATTCTGTCATGAGTGTGCAGCTAGTAGGACAGGTGATGTGGTAGAAGAAAAGGAACTTTTCTCATCTGAGCTGGAAGCTTCAACGAGAGAGAGAGAGAGTCCGCGCGTGGCTTTTGTCTGTCTCGCACGGAATTTTGGGCGTACAGTAGTAGTACAGTAGGTGAGGCTTGACGGATTTGAGGCTCATGTGGAGTTGAACGGCGTCCAAAACGGCACTTGAGCAGTGTGTTTTGGCTGACGCACAGGGCAATCGAGTGCTCTCCAACTGGGAAATGCGACTCTGACTCTGGGCTGTGCAAATCTCGTCCAAAAGGGATTGGCCGTCCTCATCACAACTCAGCTTCTGTTCTCATCATCATCATCATCATCATCATCATCATCATCGTCAACATCAACATCTGCACTCGCATCACATCGCATTTATCATTTCGGCTCCATCTGCACCTTCTCCTTCTGCAGCGGCTACTTCACGACCACTTGCCAGTCCGCATCCACCGCGTCAAAACCAGATTTGCGTCACGACCACTGATCAGCGATATCGTAACCCCATTGGCCTCTCTCTGGACCTCTGCGTTGCATATGAATCGCTCTCTACAAGCATCCTAGCATTAGAGCTTTGACATAACCAAAGAAAGCCGCTGCAAGACGCTTGAGTCTCGGCCATTCAGCTTAAGATGAGCTCAGGACACAATGATGATATGAATCCGTTCCAGATCCCCGACGACGAGAACGGTACATCCAAACCATCAGCAGCAGCAACAGCAGCATCCTCCTCCAATTCATCCCTGCAGAATGGCACCCACGACGATCACGCGCCCGCCTCGAATCGCGTTCAGGAGGATGACGACGACCGGGGTTGGACCGGCTCTTCCTCGCGTGCCCAGATGAACGCCTCTACAGATCCCTCTTCCAACGCCGACCGCCCATCTTCCCCTTCCTCGACTCAGCGCGTCACCTTTGCCTCACCGCCGTCCATCATCGAAATCGTGGATGCACAAAAGTCAGCAGATGGAGGCTCCTCTTTCATCGTCTACGTCATTCGCAATGGTACCACCGAGGCCAAGAGGAGATACTCTGAATTCGAGGCATTGCGCGAAGCACTTATTCGGTTGCATCCCACCATCATCATTGCGCCTATCCCTTCCAAACACACTCTCAGCGACTACGCGGCCAAGCAGAGCAAAGCCAAAGAAGATGCCACCATCATTGCTCGCCGTAAACGCATGCTCCAAAGCTTCCTGCGCCGATGCGACAACCATCCGAAGCTCCGTGGCGACGAGGTGCTTCAAAAATTCTTGGACGGCCGCTACCATTGGAACGACATTACCGCCTCGCCTCCACTCGTTCATTTGCCCAAGAACAACCTGCGCGCGCCCGTGCAGAACCCAGCCGATCCTCATGCCAGCCCAGCGTACGCTCACCTTCCTTTGCCGTCCTCAGCATCTTCGCTGCGACACCCAAATCAGCGCTTCATCGACTCGGAAGCTTTCACCAATCGCTTCGCAAATCACCTTTCGGGCAGCATGGAAAAGGTGAATCGCCGGCTCATGCGACGCTGGACGGAGGCTTCCACCGACTATGCAGAGCTCGGCGCTATCCTCAACGGCTTTTCGCTCACCGAGTCGGGGCAACTCGCTACCGCCATCGAGCGAACAGGTCAAGCCGCCGACGCTGCTTACATTGCCACGGGTCAAATGTTGAAACAATGGGAAGAAAAGTTCACCGAGCCTTTGTACGAGTACACCCAGTTTGCCGCCATCCTTCAGAAGCTGCTCAAGTGGCGTCGTCTCAAACATCTGCAGTATGAACTGGCACAGGATGCGCTCGAAGCGAAAAAGACGCAGCTCGAAGAGCTCGAGAGGGTAGAGAACGAGGCAAAGCGCTTGGAGGAAGCCTTGGAGCGTGGTGGAGCTGGATTGGTCAGCGGTGGTGGTCGTGACTGGTGGTGGCATCGATGCAAATGGCATCCGTGATGGTGTTGGATCTGGATTCCGTCCTTCAGCGTCTGTCTATGGACGTGCAAGTGGTGACAAAGGCGATACCGCCAGCGCAAAAGGCGGACGCGGTAACGGCAGCACCAACGGCGATGCTGCTCCATCTTCGACGACAGACGCCACTGGATTCAACACTGCAAGGTCGCGCGCAATCCCCACCTTCTTCGCCCTCGAAACGATCCTCCTCCCGCTCTACCGGCTACGGCCTACTAGGCGCCATCACACACACCTTCCAAAGCGTTATGGATGTCGACCGAGACGCATCACGACGCAGTCACATCTCCAAACTTCGTGAAGAGATCTCTCTGTTAGAAGAGGGACTCTCGCTCACCTCCAACGATCTCCACTACGCCACCCAAGCGATCCAAGCTGACCTCGACCGGTTCCAAAGGCAAAAAGTAAGCGATTTGAAAGATATGATGCTCAACTTTGCCAAGATGCATCGCGAATTTGCACAGGCTAATTTGGACAATTGGAAAGAGGCCAAGAATGAAATTGATGCGGTGGAGAAGCCGGCCGGTATGCCGGAGAGCAGTTTGGCCAGGAGGGATCGAGAAGGCGTGAGTACGCCCGGTGCGGGAGGTGCGAGGAGGAGGTCTTAGATTTGGGTGCAATGCAAGATCAATCATAATGTTATGGGAGAGTGAAGATTGTCATTGCAGTTTGAGGTTGTGACAAGGACTACGACGTCCGAAGCTTAGCCTGTTGAGCATGGCAACTGAAGCGAACGAACCGGTAACGTGGCGAGAACGATACACCTCGCCTAACCGCAGGAAGCCTCGCTTCTGGAGGTGGGGTTTGGTTCCGTAAGGGTCTTGGGGAGGAATTTCATTTTTATCCTGGCTCCTCGGTGACAGGTTACAGGAGGAGTGGATAAAGTTGGGGGGAGCATGAGCAAGTGGGTTGTCAGGGCAGGAGGTCGTGTGACGCCCTTGCTGGCACGCTTATATGCGCTTTTTAGAGAGAGAGGGGGAAGAGGGAGAGGGGGGGAGACGAGAGGGTTGCTTTCCGACTCTGATCCAGCCGACACGATTCCAAAGGTGGTCGGACGCATATATAAAGAAGACGCTGGTTGAGAAGTTTCCAGACGATGCGCCTGCTATCCCTGGTCGGCATCATGTCGATCGCGCTCACCTCCGGCGTGATTCATCCCATTCGATCCTCCTCCGATACCGCATCCAACACCACTCCCGCTTCTTCCGCCACTTTAGCCTGCTCTGCGCTACTCCACCTCCTCCCGCCGTCGATCGTTCTCACCCCGACCCACAACATCCCAGCCTACACCTCCGCCACCACATCCGTCTACAATCCGCTCAACGCCAAACTTTACCCAACATGCATCGTCCAACCCGACACCACCGCCCACCTAGCCACCACCATGCACGTCATCCACCAGCATCGCGTCCACTACGCCGTGCGAGCCGGCGGACACTCGGGTATGCCTGGATGGGATGCTACCGAACGAGGCGTGCTCATTGATCTGTCTAAAATGATCCACTTCGAGTACGATCCCAACTCGGAAACGGTGAGCGTCGGAGCTGGATTACGATGGTCACGGATCTACGAGCTCTCGGAGGAGTTTGGGGTGAGCCCGATGGGCGGTAGAGTCGGGCACGTTGGTACCGGATTACTCTTGGGTGGGGGGTTGAGCTTGCTTTCCCCCATGTACGGGTATGCGTGCGATGGAGTGGTCAGCGTAGAGCTCGTCACTGTTCAAGGTGACGTACGCCACATTGACGCAAACACCGACCCAGGATGGCTTCGAGCGATCAAAGGCGGAGGTGGACGCTTCGGTATCGTCACTCGTTATACGCTTCAAGCTTTCCCGACCGGAACACGCGACGACAAGCGCTGGTTCGGAGGATCAGTCACTACCTTGACCCGCTCCGGAATGGACTCGATGGTCTCGCTGACCGAAAAGTTCGTCGCCGAACCGCACGACGATCCCCGCGCAACCATGCTGTCCAACGTCGGGATGATCAAGCACAACGGTGTTCCGCTGTGGTGTGGTACGACCTTCTTGTTCTACCAAGGTACGAAGCAAGATTTCGACCGAGTCTTTGCAGATTTCCTCTCGATCCCAGAAGCGCAGATAGACGTGAAACCGATGAGCTACATCGAAGCATCCCAAACCACACCTTTAGGCTGGAACTCGGACCAAGCATACAAGTGGATCGGCGGTTCTCTCTACCCCAGTTCCAACTACGTCTCTCTCTGGCACAACATCACCACTTTCCTCACCACCCATCAAGCCACACTCGAATCGGCGTTCCTTTCCATCACGCCTGTTCGTTCTACCCAGATCAAAGCGGGCTACACGGCGGGGGGTAACGCTCTTTCGCCACCCGAAGGAAAACCTTATGCACACTGGTTGTGCTCGCAGATCCTTGCGCATGGGACGAAAGAATTTCCGAAGGAGTTGGATGAGGGTAGATTGAGGTTGATCGAGCAGAATCCGAGTAGTGCGGGGTTGCCGTTGTTGCTGAACGAGGTCGATGAGAGTCAGAGGGTGTTTGAGAGCTATGGTTGGTATAGAGGGTTGAGGGAGGTTTATGAGAGGGGGGATCCGAAAGCGTTTGGGGTGCGGTATCAGGAAGGGCCGGTGTTTTGACCGATGTCTGAGGCGAGCGTGTCGATTGGTGGCTCCAGAGATGATGCGAAAAAAAAGTGGTGTTTGGCAATGTATTTGTGCAGATGCCTGGTGCGTGTCGACAAGTGTGATCTTTGCTTGAGGACAATGACGTCGAAGCGACCGGAAGATGAATTTTTAAGGTCGAGAAGCACCACTGGTTGTGATAGCAGACCGAACGAGCCTTATGAAGTCTTCCACTGAATCTTGGCCTGATCCCCGTATCGAGCGATGCAAAGTATACGCTCTTCTCACGATGTCCTTGATCGCCTTTTGTTGCTCCGTCACCTCTTTTGCCTCCGCTTCCGCTTCTTTCATTCCCGCTGGACGATCCGCCTGCATCACTCCCCTCTCGTCTCCGCTTTCGCCGTCATCAGAGAATCCAGCCCAAAAATCATCAGCATCATTGATATATTCCGCTCCACCCTGCTCCTGCCCCTCCTCTTTCCCCTCCGTCTGCTCCTTCATCCTCCCACTCCCCGCCCTCTCTGAACACCTCTCCGGCCATCTATGCAGCCCTTCCTCCACCATTCTCACCTCCTCCCCCTTCCTCACACCAAACAGATTGTCCAACCGCAACACCCCCTCTTCATCCCCCACCAGCATCATATACAACTTCACCTCCTCAAATCCTTCGACCTGTGGAAATCCCACCAGCAACCGCCTCTGCGCATGCCATGCATCGCAGCAAAACGTATCGTAGTCGAACAGCTCGATAGGATCCTGTTCGCCTTCTTCTGCGATAGCGTGGGCTCTATTGCGGCGGTGAAAGAGATTATGTGCGGTGCGATCGATGTCGGTGGAAGAAATGGACAGTTCGATGGGCGGGCGCGAGAGGTAGGCTATGAAGGCGCGTTGGGAGGCAAGTCGTTCAGAGTCGGAGATGAGTGCTGATGAGGAAGAGAAGGTTTCAGAAGAGTCGTAGGCGTGTGGAGGGGAGATGCCGAGCATTCGCTGTCGCATGCGTAGGTCTGGTGAGAGTTGGTCGAGGGTTAGTTCGGGTGGGGTTGTTAGGAGGAGGAGGTGAGGATGCGGCGAAGGGAATCGAATTGAACTGTGCGGCACTGCTCATGCTTTGTTGGCGGGCGGGGGTGGAGAAGAGTTTCAGTGTGATAGTGGTGTAACATGGTGAGCTTGCGTTGTGATGTCGATCAAGAGGAGTGATGGTGTGAGAGATGAAAAGAGACGAAAGGATGAGGTGTTGAGTGACACAAAAAAAAAAAAAAAAAAAAAAAAAATCGCCGCTCAATTTTGCGTGGAATTCGCCGACATAAAGTTTATTGGACCCTTGTTGTCGTTTGCTCAGCTTTAACCTTCTTCTCCTCCACAACCATCTTCCAGCCGCCACCCTACGGCCCACGGCGTCATCGTCCAACCGCGACCATGACCACCACCACCGCCTCACCACCCCGCCGCAGCCTCCGCAAACCACCACCAACATCACTTCCCGACCACTTTGCCCGCAAAGGCTACCTCTCCGTCTCCGACCTCGTCGGTCCATCCTGGTGCGAGTACAACTATCAATACGGCATTCTCTCCCTCTCCCACCTCCCTCCCTCACAGCGTCCCGCAACCATCACAACCGAAGCCGGGCAAACCCTCGCAGCAGCCCCGGCCATCGTTGCGCGCAAGGAGACGACCCTGCAAGCTGGCAAAGCGGTACACACGGTTCTCGAGAAGGAGGTTGCACCGGTGCAGGTGGTCGTGGAGACGGAAAGCAAGGAGGATAGTTGGGCGCTGAAGTTGCTGAATCTGTGGTGTGATGTTGAGGGATTGATACAGCTGAAGCCGGGAAAGGGGAAGGGGAAGGAGAGTGCGTGTGTTAGAGAGGTGCCCGTGTATGGTTGGATTCATGGGGTGCTGGTCATGGGGGTCATTGATGAGATTGCGAAGCGGCCTTTTGATCTTGCTGCGAACAAGGACAAGGGAAAGACTTGGGCAAGTCAGGAAGATTGGGAAAAGTCTCAGTCGCGCCGCAAATCGACAACAAGTCCGAAGAAAACCAAGACAGCAACCAACGACGCTTCTCGACCGCTCACCGCTTTCTTTGGCTCCTTGCAATCGTCACAACCGCTTCCGAAGGACGATAAACCGACAAGCCAAGGCTGGACCTACTTGCTATCCGACACCAAAACTCGAATCTCATCCTGGCTACCAGCAGAAGAAGACCAGTTTTCCGCACGCATGCAGTGTATGACCTACAAACGCCTCTTTGACGGTCTACTTCTCGGCGCGCTCTCTTCGCCCTCCACCATCCCCGACGGCTTCGACCCAAACGCAACACCCATGGATTGGTCACGCACCTTCACAGCTCTATCGCTCGACCCTCATCAACCGTTGTCCGAATCGTTTTGCCGGGATGCCCAACCGGTGTGTGAAAGTTGGGGTGTAGATTTGGTAAGGTGGGTGGCAGAGAACGAGGCTGATGTTTGTACGCTCGACCATGTCAGGTTGTTGTTGGAGCGCGGGTTGAGGGGGTTGGTGGATGATGCTGTGGAGGGGAGACGGGGTGGAGATGGAGGAGGGGTGATACAGGATACGTTGGCCTTGACGTACAGGCGGCAGACGAGGGGTAGGCGAGTGAAGCGGAAGAAGGCACAGACGGGGGATAAGGCGACGCTCGATGAAAGTTTGACAGCTAGCAACGCTAAGTCAGACGATGAGGACGAAGAACTGCTTCTCAGCGCAGACACCACTCAGCCAACCACCGAAACACAAAAGAAACTCGACGCACTCCAAGGGCAAACCGACGCAGCCCATGCCATCGAAATCGCCTTATCTTCGCCCCCACCTTGCACTCCCCGTCACAACACTACTCCTCCTACACTCACCACCATCATCCTAGGAATTATTCACTTCACCCACAACCCACCGCTTCTCGACACACACCTCCGCCACACCCTCGCCCTATGGAAAGGCACCCGCCCGCTGCTCGGCGTCACCCCGGATCAGACACGTCGATGCTGGACCTGCGAATGGATGGAAGGCTGCGAATGGCGGAGCAGTCAAGCTCAACAGGCGGGGAGAAGGCGGGCGTTGGGTCAGGTTGAGGTGCAATTGGAGCAAGAGAAAGACGACGAAGAGTTTTGGCAAAGCGTCGATTACGAGGCTATACAGGTTCGCGATGGGCAAGGCAATCTCGTTGCTTGGTAGCTGAATGCAGACATTATACCCTTCTTACATGTACGACCTCAACTTGGGCTCTGCAGGATCCCATGGCCCTTTGATCTCCATCTTCCACCTTTGCGCATGCACAATCCACCAAGGACAACCTAAACTCACAAAGCTTACCACCACATTGATCCACACCACCACCGTCGCCTCCCATCCCCCTCGTCTCACCCACCAAAACGTACCCACAGCCACCATACACAACCCATACACGCCCACAAACTCCCCCACTCCACCCTTCCGCTCCTCCTCCTCCCCCCTCGTCGGGGCAAACATCACCACCGCCAAAACCAACAACGTGAACGTCTCGCTGTCCGTCTTGAGCCGCGAAGCCAGAACCACACTAGCGGAGATCGCAGCGTTGAACGACAGGGTCGAGGAGAGCTGTTTGCCGTTCGAGTCGGAATAGTCCGCAAGCGTAAGGTGCAGCGCAAAGAGCAACACGGACAACGCCCAAATCGTGTCTGACGTCGTCGACTCTGTCAACGTGCGCAGAACAGGCGACACGGCTAGCAGTACCAAAGCCATGATGATCTTGCTGACCAGACTGCCGAGTGCTTTCCTGCGACTGCTTCGAGCTTCATCACCGCCGGTGCGATTGAGCAGCGTTAGAATTCTAAAAATAATCATACTGAGACCGAGCAGCACCTCTGCGTCCACCGTACCCAGATGCAAGTGTACAAACAGCAACGCGAACAGACATACGCAAAGAAAGCGACTCGAGACGCGCAAAGACGCAATCACGAGTTGCCGCCGCGAAGGCAAAACAACTTGCGAATTGGTTCGTAGATCCGACAGAAACGTCGCGGGTACAAAATTGTCGGCGAACGGCTGTTTGCGCCAGAGCACCTTTTCGAATTTGACGTCCCTGGGACGAGTAGAGGTCGACATTGTGGCGGATCGCTATTCGTACTTGTAATACGTAGTCTATCGACCACCGCCGGAAATGCCCAGCTTGCCACTGCGTTTACGTGCGAACACGACCCTGTCCTGATCTTTCCCCTTGTCGTTCTTCTTTGCCTTCTTTGGCGAGGGAGATTCTTGTTGCTGGTTGCCGCTCTTCTTGTTCTTATTCGACTTGCCGCTGAGAGATCCAGGGTTGACGAAATTTCTTGGCTTTTCTTCTTCCTCACTCTCTTCAAAGTCGGGTTCTAGAGTTTGATCGTCGTCGTCGCCGTCGTTATTCTGTTGGCCTCTCGATCTCTTCTTCGAATCTTGCTGTTCTTCCTCGTCGTCTTGGCCTTCCTTATGCTTGCCGAGCTTCCCAAACGTCTGCCTCTGACTCGTTTTGCCTTGATTCCTCGCCTCGTTCGGTTGCTCCTTCTCCCTCGTGATCAACCAAGCGTCAAACCCAGCTTCCTGGGATATCGTCGGACCCTCTTTCGCCTTCGACTTCTCACCAAGATTCGATCCCGTCGCTTTGGCTCTCAACCTCGCAATCGCAGCGGGAGACAGTGACCACTGTTCTTCTTCGACTGCTGCTGCTCCAAACGCAGGCGAGCCAGGAATCGACGGTGCTGGAGAGGAAGCTGCAGGTGAAGGCGAAGCTAGTGGCGTTCGTGAAGAAGAGGATGGTGCGGTGGATTTAGTTGGTGTACTGGTGGTCGAGGGAGAGGCACGTTGCATAAACTTGAGCGCATTGACACGCCCACTTAGCGATGTGACTGTGGCCGATCGACCTGGCGGTGCCGACATGGAGATGGTTTTGGCTTGTGTAGAGGGCAAGTGGATGGTGGTGAGAGTGAAAGTCTTCAAAGTGGAAGCGCTTTGCGAAAAATGTGGAGCCAAAAATTTATTTATTTATTTTTTGGAAAAGAAAAAAACCAAATAAATGCTGGCAAAAATCGAGGTTTCAAAGTTCGACGGTATAAAATTCTCATATCAATCCACCTCATCATCGCCTACAAAGCCATCGTTTTCCCTCGGATCGGCTCTGCGCACTCTCGTCGGATTGACTAGCGATAGCGTCCTCTGCGACTGTGACGGTTTTTCGGGTACATCACTCGACAGCGAAACCAGATCGTCGGAACTCGGTCCGCCTCCTCCTGCCATCCCATTGGAACTGCTACTGCTCGGCAAACCAGACTTGCTCCTTGAACCCGACGTTGGGGAAGACGGCGTCCTCGTTACCAGCTGAGACCTCTGAGAAGCAACTAGCGGAACAGCTGGACCTAGACCGACCACAGGTCTTCTACCCGCACGCGCATTAGTGGCGGATGGAGCTGCAAGTAGCGATCGATACTTGTGCCTTTCCTCACGCAGTGCTTGCTGGGTGGTTTCCAGCTTGCGTTGCAGTTGAGACAGTTCGATCGAGGCTACACTTTCGGTGTCGTTTGAGATTGACCTGGAAGCGGTGGTGTCGGATGGAGAGTAGTGTGTGCTGAGCAGAAGAACGTCTGTGCTTCGGATTCGAGCTAATCTGTCGTCGAACTTGTTGAGCTTGAGTTGGATAGGAGACTGTTCGACATCGATGTACAGCTTGATATATGGCCACGAGCCATCTGTATTGCGAGCGGCTTTCTTCATTCCGATCATGATGCTTTGTCGTTTAAAGGCGCCGAGAATTTTGTCTACGAATTGCTGGCATTGTTCCTTCGTGGGCTCGACTTGCTTGCTTGAGAAAGAGGTTGAGGGAGATGCACTTCCGCAAGAGGCAACGATAACTTCCTTCAGCACGAGACCATCCAAAGAGATACCCCACCACCATGCATCGACAGACCCGATTGTGATGGTCAATGCTCCTTCGAGATCATCGTTGGTGAGGCGCCGCTTCTTGTTCGTCAAGTGTGTCTCGTCTCGATGAGAAGATGCATCGTCAAGGCCGTACTGAAAAGCGACCACGAATTCGCTGAGTAGAGATTTATTCGTCTCGATGATGGTGTGTATGCGATTGAGTTGTGATAGCGCTTTGCTCATCTTGAGGCGCGGCTAGGCTCGAAGGCCATATGAAGCAGAGATGTTTGAGGCAGCGACGAATGACATAGGGGAGTCTGGCGAACGCTGGGTAGATGACGGGAGGAGTAGATCTGCGGGATGTTCTCGACGCTGCTCGGTGAGCGTCTCAAGAGGTTGGGATCGTCGTGGTGAGCAAGAAGCGGGAAATGAAGCCGCACAAAAGTCGACATTTGGACCCTGCATTTTAACGATCCCGCATCCGAGTTCCGAGTTCCGAGTTCCAACTGAGATCGTGCTTAACGACATGATGTAGATCACAAGAGATTGCTGCTCATTCAATCAGTCGTTCGCACACATATACACAACCAATGAATAGTCAATGATGCAAGCGAAGGTTCAGAAGGATCCACTTTTGACATTCCTCGTTGGATTCTCAGTAAGCGTACTCAAAGTAAGGATTCTGCCAATCGGTCCAGTCCTCCAGAATCGCTCGCTTCTTAATCTCTCCCACCTCTTCCCTACTCTTTTCCTCTTGTTCCCGCGCCAGCCTCCTCGCCCTGTTCTGCCACCACAATCCCGCATCCAAGATGAGCGTCAGCACTATCGTGATAGCCATACACGTGATAATAGCAACAAACGTCCTGCGGTAATGAATCGATGCTTCAGAAGCAAGCGTCAGATAAGGAGCAATAATATTGCCCACATTGTACCCGGCAAAGACAAACGTCGAAGTGATCGACTGCTTCGTCGCACCAGCGACGTTCGCTGTACTCAACGACAGCATCAGTACAAACGGCGCCCCGAAAATCGGCAGCAGATAGTACCCCGCCAGCGGAATCGCACGATTCGACCAGTCGCCTTTCCAGATCATGGCTGCACCTGCAATGACAGGTAAGCACGTGAGAATGAGCAAGATGGATCGAGAGTTTTTCACCTTGAGCACGATCATGGTCGAAATGTAGATCGAGATGGCTGTAGTAGCGCCACCGGGAGTCTGGAGGATGATGGATCGCAGCGAGGTGTAGCCGAACGACTTGATGATGTACACACCGAAAGCTGTAACGCCTCCGTTGCAGATGTAGATGCTGATGGCTTGGAGGAAGAAGAGGTAGACCTTGTAGTCGAGCAGCGCTTCTTTGATTTGGCCTACATTCCAGCGTTGACGGATGCCAGATGTCGAGGCAGACACGTTGAGCGAGGCAAGCTTGTCCTTGAAACCGCTCGTGGGCAAAGGGGTGGCAGGCTGTTGGTCAGCAACGTGAGCTGCAGACCCGTCGTCCGAGATATGCTCTTTGCGATCGTTGGTCGAGCTGGCACGGAGGGTAGAAGCGTCGTCTTGATCCACCTCGCCCGTAATGTTGGAGCGCAGACGACCAACAGCAAGACTCTTTTCCTCAGGAGAGAAGCGATTGTACCCTGAGATCTTGACCAAAGCGTCCCCGACGGGGGATGACGGCAGCAACAGCAGCATGACACCTCCAAAGAGGATGGTGAGCGTACCAGCAAAGAGGAACATATACTTCCAAGCAGCCAGTTTGGCACCTGCCCTGCTACCAGCTTTACCCAGTCCATAATTGACCAGACCGGAAAAGATAGAGAACAGACCTGTGGCCGAATACCAGATGCCCAACCTGAGCGGCTGTTCTGACCTCTTGTACCAAGATCGAGTGATAAGCACGAAACCTGGACTGACAGCGCTCTCGATAGCGCCCAAGAAGAAGCGCTGTGCGATCAAGCCTCTCCAACTGCCGATGGCGGGGGTGAAGATGACAATGGCACCCCAGAGCACGATGGCGCAACCGAGAAAGACGTTGGGACGGAAACGCTGAACGAGCAGGGCCATAGGTAGAGCAGCTACGAGGTAACCCCAGTAGAATGCGGAAGTCGCCGTCGAGTAACGCTCCAGAGAAGTCTTGGGTGGACGATCGGGATGGACGACGGCAAGTTCGAGATCCTTGAGGATGCCAAAGATGGACGCCGACGCGAGGATGACCTTGTCGTAGAACTGAAGACCGTAAGCGATGGTCATGAGGGGCATGAGGAGCAGGTCGATCTTCCAGAGCAGACGACGCTCTGAGATGGCCCCAACGGAGCCAGCTGCCGTTGTTGTGGTGGTTGCCATTACGACAGGCCGATGATCACGAGATGAGGATAGAGGATGAGGGTGAAGGTAGAGAGGCAAGACGTGGGGGGCGAAACAATAAACCCTTCAGATTCCTAAGAAGATTTGTTTGCCACGAGGGAAATCCTCATATGGCAACAATGGAAGCGGAAACAAGCGGCGCAAGCCTAAAACGGATTTGACATGGCTGCAAGACCTGCAGAAGACGAGTCACCCTCTTTAGCAAGATGAGGATCGACAAAGCACGGCCATCTCGGTGTCAGCACTGTAGCATCAACTTTGCAGCGCAAACAGGAACAACTTCTATCTCGGACCGAAGCATTCATCGATTTCCATCAGCAAGGTTCGTCTTGCAAGGCACCTCTTTGCGACAGTGACTCAATCTGACTTTGAACTGGCCCTAACTTGTTCTTTGAACAGCGTCGGCCTCCATTCGAACGCACAGCTTTGTGCGACAAATGGTGTAGAGTAAGGCCTCGATGAATTTGAAAATCAACGAAACGACGTTTGATTTTTTAGATTTGTTCGTTTCAGCAGCGTAACAAGTTGCCGCTTTTTTTTATTTTTAGTTTGACAGCTTTTCGAGTCAGGCAACCTCCTTCTGCACCCTCCTCCTCCTACGCAGCTGCGGGACTGGGCCTTGCCAGCAACGATGGTCGCGGCACTCAGAACTTCGGGGAAGGGAAGCTTGGCGGCAGCGACGGAGCTGTTTGCGGCACTGCACGGTAACACTCTGCAAACAGCAAAAGCCGGCATTGCCAGCTCGTCAAAGCTCGACAGTTGCACACACAAACGAGATCTCGACAGAGCAGCCTTGCTTTCTCCGACGTGCACCGAACGTACAAAACGTTAGGACTGTCACCAGCGGCCTCTCTGCACGCGCAGCCGAAAAGCGACCACAAACCTCGCGTCCAACGCTCAGCGGCCTGCCGGACAAGGTCGACGTCTCGGTTGGCCCAGCTGGTCGACTTTCCAAAGTGATCCCTGCTCGAAGTGGATATAAGATCACCACACGTGTCGGAAGCAGCTATGCTGGCACGCACACATTCGAATGGATGTCGCCACCATCCAACGTGCTCATCGTCAAAAAGGAACGCGATCAGCGCGCAACAAAAGCCATGTTTCGCATCATCAGTCACATTCGAGCGACTTATCCTTCGCTTAATATCATCCTAGAACGGCAGGTGATCGACTTGAACGATGGGAATCTGGCCACCACCTATCCGGAGCTCATATCTGCCGATCCGGTCGACAAATCATTGTTGGCGCAAAAGACAGATTTCGTCATCACTTTGGGTGGAGACGGATCGATTCTGCATGTGTCGAGTCTGTTCGACCGCGATGCTGTCCCACCGGTACTCAGTTTCTCCATGGGTACGCTCGGATTCCTGCTGCCGTACGATATCAGTGGGTACAAAGAAGCGATCAAGGATATGGTACAAGGCGATATCAGTCTGCTCTTGCGCATGAGGTTGAAGCAGACCAGCCATCGAAAGGATGGAGAGGCGTTTTGTCAGATCCAGGATCAAAGGCGAGGCGGAGGATGTTACGATGTGCATCTCATGAACGAAGTGACGTTGCATAGAGGGAGGGAGCCACACATGACCAAGATCGATGCGTATGTGGATGGACAGCATCTGACCCAGGCTATTTCGGATGGTTTGATCATTGCGACGCCGACCGGGTCGACTGCGTATTCGCTTTCGGCAGGAGGGCCGATTGTTCATCCTTCGGTGCAGAGCTTGGTGCTTACACCGATCTGTCCAAGATCGCTTAGTTTCCGAACGGTTCTGCTTCCGAGTGACTCGGTCATTCAGCTCAAGGTGAGTACAGACTTCCCCCCTTTTCACTCGTATTTGACTCTTTTCTAACTTCCATGTTTACCGCCTGCTCTTAATCTCAACAGATATCGGACGACTCGCGCTCACCAGCAGAACTCACCGTCGATGGCCGAGTATCCAAGCTCCTTCAACCGGGCGAATACCTTCAGGTATCAATGAGCCCATTCCCCATCCCTTGTGTAAGCCGTCAATGGTCCGATCACCGACCACCACCCCCTTCCCTCACCTCGTCGAGCAGCGAGACGCAAGTGGTCGGGCCTGGCGAAAAGTACTCGGACCGAGGAGAGGACGATTGGGTGCGCGATATCAACACCTTGCTCAAGTTTAATGCTAGTTTTGGCGGCAGAGGTACGCTCGGTGGTAATGGAGGCTTCGAGGAGGAGGAGGAGCAGTAGATGCTATGCAACTTTGCCAGTACAGCTGTGTTTGTCAATGCAGACATTGCTGTGTAAATTCGAGTGGCATGCGTGTGTGGTTCATAAGAGCGTTGAATGTGAGAAGCCGAAAAGCGCCGAGCTGCGGGTTTCAAGACCCAAGAAGGTGGAGGAAAATCGAAAAAAAATCGCAAGGCAGCAGCGCCGCTTCAACTAAGAAAGAGCCACCACTTTTTTCTTGTTGACGCCCCACCATCATCATCTCCTCACTCTGATTTGACAGCGAAGCAAAGACTCTCCAACATGCCGGCTAAAGGTACGCTTTCCAACCCTTTCTACCATATAGAGCGCCACTGGCAATGCCAGAGACAGCTATACTGACCTCTTCCTGTCGTTGTTTTTCCCAGGAGGCGGCAACGCCAAAAAGGAATCCGGACGAGTCAAAAAAGCCGCCAACGAAGACAAGAAAGCCGCCGAGGCCGCTGCCAAAGCTGAAGCCGAAGAAGCTGCACGATGGGACGACCCAGCTGGAGGACGTGGTAAAACCGCTGCCGAAAAGAAAGCGGACAAAGCAGCCGAAGCCGCACGCAAAGCGGAAGAAAAACGACGCCTCGAAGCCGAAGACGAAGCCTCGACCCCCACTGTCCCCGTCAAATCAACCAACAAAGGCAAAGGAGCACCCAAGAAATCCGCTCTCAAATCGGGAGCCCCCACTGGAATCGACTCAGCCATCGCCTCCTTTTCAGCCGACAACCTGGACGACGCCCTAGACGCCATGTCCTTGGTCAACCAACGTTCCGACAAAGCATCAAAGGGCGCTGCAGCAAGCCAGATCGAACGTCATCCCGAACGTCGCTTCAAAGCTGCATTCGAGGCGTACAAGGAACGAGAACTACCCATTTTGAAGGAGCAACATAAAGGGCTGAGGTTGCAACAGTATCACGATTTGCTGTACAAGCAGTTTCAAAAGCATCCGGATAACCCGTTTAACCAGGTCAGTGTGAGCTATGATGCGACCAAGGAGGAAAAGTTGGCGGCTTTGGAGGGGAAGAGGAGTCAGACGGAGAACAGGTTGCGTGATGCTTAAAGTGATACAAGGAGCGGAAGAAGCGAGGAGGATTAGGTTTGTGCATTGCAATGAAGGTCGATGTTATCAGCGTTTGTTTTGAGAAAGGGTGTGTGAGCTGTGTGAGTGGTGTGTCGATGCTGGTGAGTAGCATCGTGTGAGCGGTGTTGTGTAGAGGAGGTGTTGGTGTTGGGTGCGAGTCATTCCTAGGTGGAGGCAAGGAGCGGAAAATAAGGCGGGAGGAAAATCACGCAACCAAAGACTTGTTTGGCGCACCGACCAGGCTGCTTTTTTTTTGGTGTCATCGTCTCTTCTTCCTTTCAAACCATCCATCATCATCATCGTCCTTCTCCTCATCCCACCACATCTGTCTAAAAACCTCGTTTCACCATGTCAGCACAAACTCTCATCCGCACTCTCCGTCCACTTCGTACCGCCTCTGCACTACCCTCCATCTCCACCCTGTCCACCCTGTCCACCACCGCCTCCTTCCGTCTCCCCTCCACCCTCCAACCTTGCCCGCTCCACCGCACCCGTCACTTCTCCACCACCCGCATCCCCCACTCCAAGGACACAACCTGGCAATCCCGCGGAACCGTCAAATACTCGGAACTCAAACCCGAAACCTCGTCCCCCTCTGGCGAGATCACCATCATCGACGTCCGCGAACCCAACGAGGTAGCACAGGGAATCATCCCTTCCGCCGTCAACGTGCCCCTATCGCAGTTTCATAAAGCCTTCTCCGGCGATGGAGGAGACTTCCAGAGAGATTTTGCCTTCCCACGTCCGGCGTACGACGACAAGATCGTGTTCTACTGCAGAAGCGGTAAGAGGAGTCAACAGGCGTTGGAGTTTGCTCAGAAGAGTGGATGGTGGAAGTGAGTATTGCGGTTTCCTGAAAGAGAAAGAGAAAGTTTTGATGCTAACGAAAAAAATGGTTGATTCTTTGATAGCGTGAGAAACTACGAAGGTTCTTGGTTGGACTGGGTCCAGCAGGAAGAGGCGAGAGGTCAGAGTTCAAAGGTCAAAGAGGACGACGATTGAACCTAGCCCCCACAGCCTCTTGATTCCACCGCAACTTCCTAATCACTGTCCCCGCTCAGCAATGAAACATTGTATCACATCAATAATGATTCCACCAACCAATCATCCTCTCTCGATTCTCCGGTGATGCGCAAGCCTGAACGCCCACTCCACCCTGCTAGCTCAACAATCTCACTCTCACTCTCACACCTCTACCCCTCGGCCGTCACTAGATATGCTGAGAATTGTTTTGCATTGCATCTACGCACCACCCGCCATCTCCCTAGCCTGCTGTCGCACACGCCTCTCGTAGGCCGTAGCGTCCTTCTGAAACATGGTGAACGCCTCGCTCTGTGCCGGGTCGTGCGGGTTGGGATCGTTGAGTAGATCCTGAATGCCCAGCAGGATCTGCTTGATGGTGATGGCGGGTTTCCAGCCTTTGTCCTCGTCCAAGATGCTGAGACATACGGTGCCAGAGGGGAAGACGTTGGGGTGGAAGAGAGGTGGTGTGAATTTGCACTTGGGGGGTTTGCTTGGGTATTCTTCGGGGAAGATCATCCTGAGCTTGTAGAGGCCGCCTTCCCATGGCGTCTGATAAGATGCGGGGAAAATTGCGGAGGTGGGACAAAGAGTCAGTCTGTGATTGTCTTTCAAAACAAGAGAGATGGTAAGAAGACCTACGTTTGCTTTGCCCGGAATGCCGACTTCCCAGTTCATGAGGTCGAGTGAACCATCTGCAGCTTTTGCTGGACGTGCGTAGAAGCCCTGCGAGGTGGAGGCGACACGGGATAAGGAGGATAGCAACGAGTCACAGAGGGGCCAGTGAGTGAGTACGAAGCGGACAAGTCTTATGGTGATGGCAAGAGACTTACGAATGGATGATCTTTGCGCCACTGCTTGCGCTCCTCGGCAAGACGGTTTCTGCAGATGCCCGCCATGGTGACAGTCTAGATGCTGTTATTGACGCTGATGCTATGTTCGATGTGGGAGCCAAGTTGCAGCCGTAGTAGTGTAGACAATGTTGATGTCTCGACGGTAGGGTAGAAGAGTTGCGATGGAGATGGAGCGAGACAATCGCTGGAAGAATGCGGAAGCTGCAGCGAGATGCGGATTGAGGTGGAGGGCAAGTGATGATATGCAGTCGGCCCACGTCGTACGACTGCCAGAGGCGAATGCTACTAACCGCGCTCGTGTCTTTGAAAGGAGCCTCGTATGCGCAAGCTGGGTATCGATAGAGCGGAGCGGGCCGAAGAGGATGGTGGTGGTGTAGCGGGGAGGACAAAGGGGGAGAGCCAAGAAGGGTTTGTGCAGCGGAAGAGAGATGCGGGAAAGCCAAAAGCAACACAAACCTCGCTTTTATTCGTTTCTTGGCGGCTCAGTCAAAGTTGTGAATCCGCAAAACTAACACTCTAGAAGAAACGCCTTTGCGCACGTGACTTTGGAGCGGCAAGAACCTTGTGACGGTCTAACAGTGTCATCTTTTCGGATCAGGTTCGGACCGCTCTTGACACGCTCGAGAAGGCGCTGCTGCGTCTTTGCTGTGACCACGAGAACCGTTCGACGGTCGTATCTCCTTATCGCTTCTATGGTCTCGACCAGTTCGTGCCTTGGAAGATGTCATGTCTTGTTCAGCGAACCTTTTTGTCGTTTTGATTGCCGACAGGATAAGACCAAGAGAGCCAGACAAAGATCGTCATTGCTTCGCCTCATTGAAGCCCACACTTTTGTTGCTCTGCTGCACCGGTTTCAAATGACGATTTCCAAATCGGGCGAGGCATTTGAAATACAGAGATTGAAAAAGTGAATCAAATTGCAAGGTCAAGCACGTTGAGCCAACCGACTTGAAAATGCACGTCACTTTTTGCAGCTTTCAATTTGAACTGCTTGACACTCTTTGTATTCGAGAAACAGTTTCACAATGGTGACTGGAAAAGTGGGGCGAAAACGAGCCGTGCTAAACGCGTCGGTTCAACAGGCTGCTGCTGTTGCTGCTGCTGTTCTAGGATGGCCCTCGGTGGCGGTCAAGGCGGTTGGCTAATTTGGCTGTGGGACCGCCTTTGCCACGCTCACTTTGGTCGCTCCTGAAGGGATCACTATCGCTCTTTGATAGCAGTGTCCTGATCGTGATCCTTCAGTCTGTGATCCCTATCAAGCGGAAATGAATAGCATGAATGTGTGTGCGATTGTGGTGAAACAGCGTCGAGGCTGCTGCTGCTGCTGCTTTGTCTGTGGCCCTGATTATCTTGGGTACTCCACTCTCTCTCTCTCTCTGTCTTGCTCGCTCGCCCTGTTTTATTTTGGTTGTCCTGTCTGGCTTCAACGCGTAACACTGTGCTGAGCTGCCTCAAATTTTTCGACTCGAATTGGACTTGGTCGAGCTCCGAAGTGCAACGCATCGACCCTCTTGGTCGTCCGTCATCATCGTCGTCGTCGTCCTCCTCCTCCTCCTGTTGATCACATCGCTCTTTACCATCACATCCTTGTGCATGCTCGTCGTTACAACCGACTAGCAACATCTCTGCTTCCACAGGCCACGTATCCGCTTATCCGCATTCGTTAACATACACTCGGTTTTACCCAGCACAACCATCTCTGTGGCGCGCAAGCCAACGCGTATCTCCGGATCTTCTGGTGACTATCTGCCTACCATTACACTACTTCAAGTCGCTCGTTTGATCTCAAGATAGTCCTCCTAGTGTTGCTACGATCCATCACTGCGGGATTGCTCCTCTTCCTTCCCCTCTACATCGACGAGGAGTGACCATCGGCCACCCACCTCCACTTTCCATCGACTCGGCTCATCTTGGTCTCCTATCGTTGGTGACCTGCACTAGTTCTCCAGGAAGGATCTTTTCGTAGACTCGGTCACCCGCGGCCACTTTCTTCGCATCTCTCATCGAACTTCCGCAACCCGTCTCGGCTCGGTCTAGTGTGAATCTACACGCAGCCTTGGTCGTTGCGCTCCACCCCTCGTCCCATGGCAACGGTTGTGCCCCGCGCCAAGAAGCAGAGGACAATACCTGACGAGCTCATCGGTCTCGCTCCGTTATCGCTTCAAGGCGCCGATCAAGCCGACTCCAGTATGCTCGTACACCAACATCCAATACCCCCAACACA
This sequence comes from Anthracocystis panici-leucophaei, assembly GCA_014826065.1. Taxonomy (NCBI): domain Eukaryota; kingdom Fungi; phylum Basidiomycota; class Ustilaginomycetes; order Ustilaginales; family Ustilaginaceae; genus Anthracocystis; species Anthracocystis panici-leucophaei. Next base: position 701,963 of record CP060303.1, read on the forward strand.
TCAACAGCAATACCCATACACACACCCGCACAACGCTCCCGCTTCTTCTTCCACCATGTCTGCAGCTAGCGGTAGCAGACCCATCAAGCCCGCATCCGGGTTTCAAAGAGTCAACGAGCTCATCGGAGGCAAAGTAAGTCGACAATCAACAAACCCGCTTGTGCATCATCTTTCCGCCGTACGCATCACTGACTTGGATTTCTCTTTCCACTGCTGCTCATCTTCTACAGGTCCAGGAAGTGTTTGTGATCGACGACGATACACCACCACCTTCCAACCCGCTCAGCGTCCAATCCGCACGCGATCCGCATCTCGTCAACAACTACGCACACGTCAATGGACATGCCGCCGGAGCCCCATACACTTCCACATTACACGGCTACGCTTCCGGCTCTGCTGCTGATCCGCGCTACGATGCCAATGCACATCTCGCCAAGGGCAAACGCAAAGCGCAAGACAACGGCACCGCTGCACGTCTTTCGGCAACGCATTTGAACATGCTCCCCCACGACGCCGACTTGATTGCTCCAGCACCACACTCTGGCCTTCACGGTATGCCAGGCGAGGCCCCCGTTCCGAAGCGGAGAAAGCGAAGTCACCCTGTCAAGCCAGACGATGCACTGGCTGCTGGTGGTTCCTATGATTCCAATGGCGCTGCCACAGCAGCAGCAGCACAGCAGCACATCTCGCAGCATCGGGTGCGGCTGGCTTGGTGCCTGCCAAACGACATGCACCGGAAATGGTCCAGGCGAGAGTACAACCCAATTATCGAGGAGGCTACCCTGCAGGTTCAGGCGCGCTCGACTATGCCGCACGCTACGATCCAGCTGCTGCCAATGCCGCCTACGCACACGCACACGCACATCCCAGCTACGAGGGCACGGCCAGTGCACGCGACTCTTACGCCAGCTCTGCTTCGTATGTTGCCGCCGCAGCCGCCAACAATGGTCCTGTAGACGACGATCAGGGTCACTTTATCGTCAATCAGGGCGACTACGTCACGAGTCGATACAAGATCTTGCGGCTGCTTGGTCAAGGTACATTTGGCAAAGTGGTCGAATGCTACGATAAAAAGTTGCGCAAGTATGTGGCCATCAAGATCATCCGTGCGGTGCAAAAGTATCGTGATGCGAGTCAGATCGAGATCCGCGTGCTGCGGACCTTGCGCGAAAACGATCCAGGCAACGAGAACAAGTGCATCCACCTGCTCGAGACGTTCAACTTCAAGAACCACGTCTGCATCGTCTCGGAGCTGTTGGGCAAGAGCGTCTTTGACTTTCTCAAGGAGAACAAGTTCCAGCCCTTCCCACCACTGCATATCTGGCAATTCGCCAAGCAGCTCATGCAGAGCGTCGCTTTCCTGCATAGACTCAACCTGGTCCACACCGATCTCAAGCCCGAAAATATTCTGCTGGTCAGCAGCGAGCATTCCATCGTAGCGACGTCGAGAAGGTCGAATGCCAAACGCAAGCATGTGCTGCACAACACCGAGATCCGACTCATCGACTTTGGCTCTGCGACGTTCAACGACGAGTTCCACTCTTCCGTTGTATCCACAAGGCACTACCGAGCACCCGAGATCATTCTGTCCATGGGCTGGTCTTTCCCCTGCGACGTCTGGTCCATCGGCTGCATCCTCGTCGAGTTCTTTACCGGTGACGCCCTCTTCCAGACGCACGACAATCTCGAACATCTCGCCATGATGGAAGCGGTCTTGGGCAAGATGCCCGACGATTACAGGCGCAAAGCCGAGACGTACAAGCCAGAGTATTTCAAGCATGGCGCACTCAAGTATCCCTTACCGGAAACGACGAAGGATAGTCGACAATATGTGAGGCGCATGAAGAGGTTACAGGATCTCATTACTACACCGGCCAATCAGCCGCAGTATACAAAGCACAATAGCAAGTTTTTGGATCTGTTGAGAAAGTTGTTGGAGTTTGATGCGGGCAAAAGGATTAAAGTGGCGGATGCGTTGAAGCATCCGTACTTTCAGTTGGATCCGGAGAAGGATTTTCCGCCGTGAGGGTGTGGTGGGGAGAGGCTGTAGACATGCGAGGGAAGGGTATGGAGGATTGAGGCGAGAGTGTGCTTTGCCATTGTTTGTCAGTGCAGGATGTTTTGCAAGACAAAACTGTTGTTCACCATCGTTCGTGATGTGAAGCGTGTGCGGTCAGCTTGTGCGTTGTAATTGCCGACGCAAGGTCGAGATGTATGAAGTAGGAACAGGCTTTGCGTTTGTCGCAGGAGTTGTGGTTGAGGCGGAGAGCCGTGCGGAAAGTCAAATTCTGCATTGCGTGCGTGTGTGGCTTCGGAGCCGGCGCGTGAGACCAACATTTGCGCCTTTCTTTTTCCGCACAGGTTAACCTTTGTTTCGTTTTCACCTTCACCATCTGTTGATATCACTGGCGATAAGACAGAGGCTCGATAGGAGCGAATTTCAAAACGGTCATCACGGTGGTCGATCCTCGCTCTCAACGACAGTTCGACAGACGGGACGGGACGGTCTTGTTCCGCTGCCACAGCCCGACGCATAGCTGTTCAAAGATCTCACCTACGCGTAAGGTAATCAGCGCCACAGCACATTCTATAAAAGAGTTTCTGCGCCTCCTCGACCGTCCGCCACCAAAGACCGCTGCGGCAATGGATCCAGCTTTCTCGCTAGCCGATGAGCTAGCCGACCTCCATCGTGACGAATTGGAGTTTCACCCGCACTCATACGCCGACTTTACGACGAGTTTGGACGATTTTGCAGAGTTGCAAGCAGCAGGAGGTTCAGCGTTGGACGCTGAATTGGAAGGGTTGCATTTGCACGACTCACTCGCAGCTGGTGGAAGTCTAGCTGCGGAACTAGATCCATCTTTCACCGACAACGTCACTTTCGCAGACAGTCAAGCTTCGATCGGCGGTGGCGGTGACGCTTCACCTTCTCGTTTGAACGTCGAGGGTGACCCGTCCACAAGTGGTTTTCGACTAGCACCTGTGGGAGATATTTCGGATACGATAGATGCTACGGATCGGTTTTTGGCGCTGCTCAGCGGAGGTGGGGGTGTAGATGGTGATAGCAAGCTTGAAGCGGCAGCAGCTGGGTTTTTGAAGTTGGTTTCGGAGTGTAGTGTGGAGAGAGAGCAGCAGCTTAGGGAGTTGAGAGAGTTGGATAGACGGTTGGAGCGCGATGTTGCGCTCAGCTCGATAGCTGCTAGTGGTAGTTGGGGTTCGGATCTCGTTGCTTCAGCATCGATCCAGGAAGATTGCCAACAACGCCAACACTACACCACCGAAGCGCTTCATCACTAAGCGATGCTAGCACTATCGCTCCCGCTCCTCCACACCTTTTGGACTCGACGCTGTTTACACCGCTTTACACCGCCACTTCCCACCTCCTTGGTTCGCTAACGTCGTTACACGAGCACGCGCAGGTGACCAAGAGCAGCTCCGCCGACGCCGCACGCAAGCTGAAAACTGTCAAAGGCTTGATTGGACAGTGGAAAGGCGAGGTGGAGAGTGCCGAGGTTAGCGAGGGTTGGATACGACAGCAGGGTGGAGGAAAGGAGAGGCAAACAGTGGGTGGAGGAGCAGGTCGAGTGGTGTAGAAAGCGGTGGGAGGTAGCAGAGGAAGGGCGAGGTTTTACTTACGCCTGTTGGGATTCATACTTGACCTCTTCCTCCTCCTCACGACACAAACAGCATAGCAAACGAATCTGATCACGTTTCACTTCCGAGCCAAACGCTCTCGCACTCCTTCGCATTTTCCCTCTCCGCTTTCCTACTTTGAAAAGTAATACATCAATAAATCACACTTTTCACCCTCCAACCCCAAACTCGCAAAGATGCGATCATGACTCGCCTCCACCTCTCTACCCGCCTTCTCGTTGATCTTCTTCAACATGGTTGTCGCAGCCAACCTCACTTCCGCCGCGGGTCTGCCAGCGCTGTGGTGAGGATACTCTTGAGGCGGGGTAAAAAGTCTTCGAGCACCAACTCGGGGGGTAAGCGCAGGAGGAGGGGTGTGAAACCTGATCGCAGCACTGGGGTGGACGGAGTGGAGGAGGTGGAGAGGAGCGAGTCGAAGCCGAGGATGGGATCGCAGAGAGATGCCCAGGTGGAGAGGATGGTTTCAAACCCTTGCGAGGAGGATTTTCGAGCGACGACTGCTGACGATGTAGCTGGCGTGGCTGCTGCAGGAGGGGTGAGGGAAGATAGGACGAGTTGTAGTAGTTCTCCTTCTTTTCCCGCGGCGGAGAAGAGTGGGAACTGATACTCGACCAACCGGTGGAGCACAACCTGAGCGCTAAGTTGGAGTTCGCTACTCACCCCGCCTTCGAGGTAAAGTTTCAGCCCGTCGAAAAGTGAGCTGAACAGGCCGCTGTCGAGCCATGCTTCCGTGCCGCTGCGGAACAGCTCGTCGTCGCGTTTGGGTTCGGCGAGATTGCCCAACCGTCCCGGTCTGAGGACTGTTTCGTCCCCCTCCTCCTCCTCCTCCTCGTTCGGAGAAAAGGTGGGCGAGACTTTGAACTCAGCAGACAGCCTCGCGAGGCGCCGGAAAGTTCGCAAATCCGCCGTACCACTGCTGAGCGCTTGAATCCAAGACCAAACCTCTGGCTTGGCTTTGGCTGGCGAAGGCGAGGCAGTCGGTTGCGAATCTAGCCTCTTTGCCCGGTTCTCCAGCGCACTTGCTCCCCTCCATTGAGTTGGGGCGGCGACGGACGCGACGGAGTCGACGACAGAACCCGGCTAGATGTTGAACGTGGCAAAGGCTGCCCGTTGATGGATGAGGGCGAAGGAGAGTGCATCATCGATACAGGTCTAGGCAGGCCAGAGCGGCGGACGGCCGTTCCGGGCGTTGTCGCCGAGTTGTTGCTCGAAGCGCTTGATGTCGATACCGATCTGTGCGTCTTGGATTGGGGAGTCTGCTGCAGCAAGTCGAGGGCATTCTGTCGTTCGACCAGCACTGATTGTGTTTTGGCAGTACGCTGTCCTCCGGTCGCAGAAGCAGGAAGCTTGAAAGGCGAATTGAAGTTCATACCCATCAGATCCATGGATGCATCTTCTGGAGCGTTGAACTGCACTGTATCGTCCTCTCCAGCGCCATTGCCACGTTGTGCCGTGGAATGACGAGGCTGCTGCGTAGCGTCGGCCGTGACATCGCCGTCGTCGATACCGTCAATGCTGAGATTCTCCAGGTCGGCATCAAGCGCGTTACTTGGAGCCGTCGTTGGTCGATAGGAACGAGGGGTACTCGCCGAAACGTGCATACGAGCCGAAGATGACGATGCCGATCCTGAACCTTGAGACGAAAATGAGGAAGAAGAGATGGCGCGATTGCGAGCAGCGACGGGGCTCAACGCAGGTGAGCGAGGTTGCGAAGACGCTTCAGAGCTTGTGCGAGAAAGAGACGAGCTGGTAGCACGAGCTTGTGCCTGTGCCTGACTAACAGGAGTCGGACTCGTCGGCAGAGGAACCGAAATGGCAGTCTCGATGCGTTGATGTGCCGTAGGACTCACCAGCACCGACAACTCGGTCGACGGTTTGAGGCTGGCTGTGAAACTAGGCTGCTGCTGCTGCTGAGAGCGATTTCGGGTGGGTATGAAACCAGTGCTCTTCTTGTGCGTTGCTACCGGCGTAGCATACTCGTCTGACGACGCTTGCTGTCGGGCATGTTGTTCGTACTGCTGTTGCTGTTGCTGTTGTTGCTCAGCCAAAGCAGCTCGAGCAGCAGCCACACGCGCTTCGTGCACCGCTGCCGCATCTTCAGCCTTCTTGCGCTCCCTCTCTTGCGTTGCCTTGAGTGCCGCTGCCTTCTTTGCCTGGATGAGCGCCATGGAAGCTCCACCTGGCTTGACGCGAGCGGGCGCACCGCTGGTCTTGGGCTTTTGCTCGATGATCGCCTCGGTCTCCACATCGACTGGCGCCAAAGCGGCCACCTGCTTCTTGGTTGAAGGATCGAGCGAGTTCAAAATGACATTGGCCTGGTCCGGCCAGTAGCGGTGAAAGATCCAGAACGCTTCCCTACTCTTTGTCCTAGCAGCCGGGTTCGAGTCACCAACGCCTTTTCTAAAACACTTGTCCAGCAAGTCCAAGCCACCATGCGATTCGACAGCGTGCTTTCGATGCGCTGCGTGATGGTTGAGCACGGTGCAAAGATGCTCGGCAGCTGCTGTACGAGTGGCGACATTCTTGTCCTGAACGCCTTGCCATATGAGTTGGAGGTAGAGGGGACGGAAGCTGACACTGATAATGATGGCAGCGGCTGCTTCCTGCGTTGCATTGGCGATGAGCTTCTTGGTGAAACCAGCCATACCGATGAGATGAATGAGAAATGCCTCGACACACGGTGCTAGATCGTCACCCAACTCGATCGCAAGCTCTTGGACCAGGTGGACGGCGTGCATCGACAGAGTGGTTCGTAGACTGGCAACGCACTTGAGGATGCCTTCTTGGACAGATTTGAGTTGAGTGACAAAGAAGGCTTCGCCAAATTGACGGTGGGCACCCGAAACGATGAGACCGCGGATCTTGATCATCGACTGCTCTCGATTCAGCCAGTTGTGTTCGGACTCTTTGGATTCGAAGAAGGGCATCATGGTCGCGAATGTGCGTTCCAAGTCGGACCGAGAGGCGATGTAGACTGGGCGAATATCGTCGGCGTCAGACGTTGCGGCCGCTGTAAGTGCTGTCTGTGGAGACGATGCGGTGTATGATGAAGAGCTTGGAGCTGGCTTGGTATATGAAGTCGGTGTCAGAGCGTCATTGCCATGTGACGAGCTAGAGTGAGCGCGCGTGATGGGAGCAAAGGAAGAGGAAGCAGGCGGACTGAGGACCGAGGCTGAAGTTGCTATTGGCGCTGACGGCGCACCGAGGACTTCTCGCAGAATGGCGTCGGCTGTCTGCTTGCGCACGGCTCGTTTCTCTAGTTCCTTCTTCAAGTCTGCTTTGGCGGCTGGAGTGGCGCTGCTGAATAGCGTTACCAGCGTCGAGCGAGCGCCTTCTCTTACGGTAGCGTCGGCATCTAAGAGCAGTTCGACCGTGATGGGCAGCAAAGGTCGGACGGGGTACTTTTCGCAATTCTGACGCAAGATAGGTAGAAGCAAGACCGACTGCTCTCTGACTCTTGCAAACTTGGCGGCTAGACCTGCCTCGCGCAGCGTACGTTCGAAGATGCCGAGAGGAGTTTCTGTCTCCTTGCCCTTTCCTGAGGTAGTGAGATGTCCGGAGCTGATAGCGTAGGCTGCATTGCCCAATTCGATGAGCACTGTTCGCGCGGCTTCTCTGATGCGCTCCTTCTGATCGCCTAGCTTCTCTATGACGAGCACCGTGACGGAATTGATGAGCATGCGTACATTGTGGTTGAGAATAGGGTGCGGTTGTGAGCCGTCTCCGGAGTAGATCATGGAAGCATAGGTGGGAATGAAGGACAAAGAGGCGGTACTGAGAGACTGGTTGGCATGCTTGAGCGCCACTTTGACGGCCGAGGTGACGGCATCCGCTTCGACGACATAACCAGCGGATTCGAGCTGAGACTGCAAGGAATGCAGAGCAGCTACACGTTTATCGACATCGATGTTGGATTCTATGCGCTGTGCGAGTTCGTAGATTGCGTCGGGGTCTGCCATGGTCGACGCTGCCGATGCTTGCGATCCAGGTGCTGTTGCGTTGTTCTAGAAAGTGGGAGAGAAAGGAGGTCCAGAGCAGGCGTAAAGAGAGAGGAAAGCAACAAGGCTGTTTCACGGGGAGAAAAGCTAGAAATCCGTTCTGCCTGGCAATTGTTGACAAGAGAAGGTGAGACGAGAGTGATGGACGTTACGAAAGAAGAAAGGGCTTGGGCGAGCTGCAGCTTTGTTCGTCTCGTGCATCTTGAAAGCCGATTCTGCCAATTTTCCAACTCGAGAAAAGTGTTGTTCTTCTGCCTTTTGGCGCGCCTCTGCAACAAGCGCAAACAGCGACGCGTCGAAGCGTTTTTTTTTCCGTCCAATATGTGAGAATCGTAAATGTAACAAGTAAATTTTTCCGCTCATGCCTCCACTTAAAGCCATGTATGAACCCTTTCCTTCTTTTCTCAAAATGCTGAGTCGTTCTTCAACCTGCTCACCGCCACCTATAACAACCGAAAGGCACAATGCCACGGCGACAGAAGGAGCAGCAAAGTCACAGACCTTCTATGGATATCGACGAGAACGATATCGAGGAGGATTCTGCCGATGACGAACTAGCACGAGAGCTCGAAGAAGAACGGCAAAAGATCCTCGCTCAAGCCAATCATATTCACGATGCTTCAACACGGTCCGATGGATCTCATACACCATCGGACGAAGACGGAGGTAGCTCTCACGATTACATTGACCAAGATACGGATGAAGAGGAGGATGTAGCTGTAGTAGACGAGGACGACTCAGAGGACGAGTGGCAACCACCAGAGCCAGCTACCAAATCGCCAAGACGAAGCAAGCGTGGCAGACAGCCGTCGACCTCCGAAGACAGCGACGCCGATACAGCCTCAGCTCTCTCTGACGAGGGGTCACATCCGATCTCGAACAAGTCTAAGAAGTCATCGTCAACAAAAGCAGGCAAAGCTAACGGCTCCCAATCAAAGTCGAGGCCAAAAATTCCCAGATTAGACCCACCAATAGCAAACCATCCCGACGATGATGCGGACGAAGAAGCATACGACTCTTTTGACGAAGAAGCAGAGCGTGTACAAGCCCAAGTAGAGGCAGCAGCAGCATGGGCGGACGTACGTCGTCGCAAAGAAGCAGCTCAAGCTCAACCCGCCACAACTGGCTCCAACTCCAAGGACCCATCCTCACAAAAGCAACCGCAAGCCTCGGCACCCTCGCTCACAGCTTGGCTAGGCAAAGGTCCTTCCGCCTCTTCGTCAGTTTCCGAACTCGCCTCGTCCTTACCTATGCCTACAACATGCACGTCTGCACAAATCGTCGACCGCAACTCCCTCTTCATCGGCTACGTCTATCCGCTCACCACCACTTCGTCCGCGTACATCTCGACGCTTCTATCGCATCTTTCACGCGTCGTCCATCCGACTGTCTCGGTTCATCTTTTGCCGCCACAGTTTGTCAATGCGCCGGCGAACAAGCGCGGTTCGTCGCATGACATGTACGCATACCGCGTGTTTGAGCTAAAGCGCGGTCGAACGGGTTTAGCCGGACCCGATGATTTCTCGCTTCAGCAAGACAAGGAGGACGATGGTGAGAGGTGGGGTGGTGATCGGGTGTTGAAGGTGGCGAGGGAGGAAGGTGCGTCGGATGTGTTGGTTGTGGTGAGTAGGTGGTACGGTGGAGAGCTGTTGGGGCCGGTTAGGTTTGATCATATTGAGAAGGCGGCGAGAGAGGCACTGGCGGAACATGTGAGGAGGGAGGAGGTAGAGGAGTTTAGGCAGAGGATACAGTGGTTGGATCGCAAGATTGGGAGGTTGAAGATGAAGTTGGCGGGTGGTGAGGGAGGAGGAGGTGGCGAAGGCGAGGTGGCGAAGTATGAAGGTCTGACAGTGGAAAAGGGACAGAGATTGTGGTTGGCTAGGCAGAAGGCGTTGGATGTGCTGCAGAAGAAGGTGGATCAGGTGGCCAGTCAGGAGGTGACAGAGCAGCGGGAAGAGGCGGTGGAAGAGCAGCAGGCCGGATCGACGGAGGATGCGCCGTTAGAAACTGCAACACCCACCCCACCACAACTCGTGGAAGAGCAAGAAACAGAGCAAGAAACAACGGTCAAAGCCGAACCTTCCGCACCTGGTCTTCCCGCTTCACCACTTGCCAACCCGGCCACACCATCGATCAAAGCAGAACCAACAGACCCTTCGCTCACAATAAAGCGCGAAAACGAAACCACAACCAGCCCTCAAATGCAAGACACGTCAACAATCAAGCCCGAACCCAACGCCGACGAAGGAGACTTGACAGGTTGGGACGATCTTGCCTAACTTTTCGCACCTGACACACACACGCGCGTTGCAATATGAAATACCTGTATTCGACCAACCCCTCCTTCGGGTTTAGGAAAAGTAAAACTGATCGTTCTTCTTCTTGGCCTGCACCTCCTGAATGCCACCGTGGAAATGTTCGTGATCCAACACCGTCGCGCCCTCCCGCAACGCGATCATCCCCGCTTCGACGCAAACCGCTTTGAGCTGTGCACCGTTCATCTCGTCCGTCGACCTAGCCAGTTCCTCGAAATTCACATTGGGACCCACGGCCATCTTCCTACTGTGAATCTCCATAATCCTAGCCCTTGCTTCTTCGTTCGGCAGCGGGAACTCGATCTTTCTATCCAGCCTTCCCGAGCGCAACAGCGCCGGATCGAGGATGTCGATGCGATTGGTTGCAGCAATGACTTTGATCCGCTCGTCCGAGGAGAATCCATCCAGCTGGTTGAGCAGCTCGAGCATGGTTCGTTGAACTTCGCGATCGCCTGATTTTTCGGAGTCGAACCGTTTGGTGCCTATCGCATCCAGTTCGTCGATAAAGATGATAGCGGGAGCTTTTTCTTTCGCCAACTCGAAGGCGTCACGGACCAACTTGGCGCCGTCGCCGATAAACATTTGGACCAGGGAAGGACCGGCGAGTTTGAGGTAGCATGCGTTGGTCTGTGCTGCACAGGCACGTGCGAGGAGCGTCTTGCCCGTTCCCGGTGGACCGTACATGAGAGCCCCTTTAGGTGGACGGATACCCAAGTTCTTGAACTTTTGCTCTTGCTGCATGGGCAAGACAATGGCTTCCACCAACTCTTCAATTTGCTTGTCCAACCCTCCAATATCCGTGTACGTTTCAGTAGGTCGTTCATCCACCTCCATCGCCTTCACCCGCGAATCGTATTCGGCAGGCAACTTGTCGAGCACCAAATAGCTGTCCTTGTTAACACCGATCAGATCACCCGGACGAAGCTCTTCCGCAGGCACCAACCCAATCAACGGCAAAAAGATCGTCTGACGCGTACTCGTCTTGATCACCGCGCATTTGCCCTTCCTCCTCGCATCGAGATCCACATTTGCACCTTCTTCCGACTCCTCATCAATGTCCGGATCAATGTCCAAGATTTCAACCACATTACCGACGAGGTAAGGCAACATCTTGTTCTGCTTGATCTTGTCCGAATTGTCCTTGATCATGTCGCGTTTGGACGACTGTTCGTGCATCAGACGCATGTGTTCGGAACGCATGACTTTCACGTCGTTCTCGAGCAGACGGGTGCGCGTTTGAATTTCGTCGATCGAGGCATTGAGGATCTCGGGGTCGAGCGGCTCTTCTTCGGGCTCGGCGGGGGCCATTTTTGTGTCGCCGTCGGTGGCAGTGGAGGAGGAAGGACCGGGTTGAGAAGCGTCAGCGGCGGGCTGCTGACGATCACCTTCGCCGCTGTTGGGAGGTTGTGCGTCCGACATGATGCGTTAGCTGTGGGATCGTTGTTGCTGCCAGTCGAGCGCTGGAGTCAAGTGTTCGGCAGTTGTTTTATGGTGTGGACGTTGTGAAGTGTAAAGGATGTGCAGCGCTGATGACGGTTACAAGTGAAAACGAAGGTGCAGCTGCTCAGCCTGTTGCTGTTGGTTTCGTGACTGAAGCACAAACCGAAAGTGGAGTTTCGATCACAAAATGCTCGCGCGTCCTTCGCGCTGCTTCCGAGCTGAGGCGAGCTGATTTTTCGACAAAGCAAAAGACAAACCCGATCTCACAATTTTCGGTGGGCAAAAATCGTCTCGTTGCCTTCACACGCTCAAGCCCTTGTCACTGAAGAGCTTCGTAGCTTCTCAACAGCGGTGAAGGACTTGAACTTCGCAGAACATGCACACACAGCAGTTGCTACATAGTTTAGGAACCAACTGTCATTCGCCGTCGCTAAGCATCAGCAGTATACCCCCTACTCGCCCTCGCAACCACCCCGTTCTCCACCAACTTCATCCGCAACAGCAACCGCTTCGTCTCCCTGCACCTCCTGTCGCCCAACTCTACCGCCGAATCAAACACGGCCCGACGCGCATCCTTGATTCGATACTCAAGCGTCTGACTGATCGCGTCAATCCTCGCATCCCCAACCTCTGCCGCTTTGCCTGGCAAATTCTTGAACTCGCCTCGCTCGATACACGCTACCAGCTCTTCCGTCATCTGCTCGGTCGTCCATCCAAATGCTGCAGCCATTCGCGCGATACTGATCCTGTCAAATGGCGTGAAGAATTGTCGTAGTGCGCGCCTGGTCAGTTTGGTGCGCAGAGTCTGCACGTGTAGTGCCAGGTATGGATCGAGAAGGTGTCGTGCTTGATGCTGGTCCAAGATCTCGCCGACCTTTTTGAACTGTGCCGAGCTGAACGCTTCGAGCAGCTCTCGAACGTACGGCTCATGTTCAAGGAAGCCACGGAATCTCGTGTTCTCCAGCACCTGCGTCTTGAGGTCAGCGCGTTCCATCGTGGCCATGCTGCAGAGCGCTACGTAGATGGAAACGTCCGAAGGTATAATCATGTCGGAGAGCGAAGAGCTGTGAGCTGGGTCAAGCCTGAGCAACCACAGAGCTGCCGAACTGTACTGCCCGTGACACATGAGAGCCACTGCATGGGCAGCACGGAGCTTTGCGCGCGTTTCGGCGACCACTTTTCTGGCTGCAGCTTGAGACGTACTTTCGCCGCTTGTTCCAGCTTGAGCATTGGAAGACGATGAAGTGGATGCGGCCGTGGTTGATGTTGTGCTTCCACCTGCACGGAAGAGCGCACCAATCGCATCGGCACCCGCAGTAGACGCGCCTTGGGTGGGAGGAGCGATGCTTGAAGTGCCGAGCGAACTCAACTTCCTCCCACCTGTGCTTCCCGACGGAACATATGAATCGAGTACACCTTCCGCCTTGCAGACAAACGTCTGCACATTGGCCAAGTTGTGCAAGCGCAGTGACACCTCGATCACGTTCATACACATCTCGATGACATGATCCGTCGTAGAACAGTAGTCTCTCGTCTGGGTGTACGACTTGAGCGCCTCGTGGTAATCACCGGTATCCCAAAAGTGGTCGCCCAAATCTCGATGAGCCATACGAATCGATTCCTTAATCAGGTTGTTCTGGTAGTTTCGCATCTCGAGCTCGAGCTTTTCGCGCTCGGCATTGTTGCGTTGCTGCGTCGTCTGGATCCATTCCGCGTCTGCTGTGATGCGATTCGATGCTGGAACGAGGTTGCCTGTTTCAGGCTCGGTGTTGTGGACTGTGATCATTCGCTGGTAGGTAGCAACATCTCGCGTGTTTTCCTTGAGATAGTCGATCGTCGCTTTACTGCATGTGCTGCGTAGAGCAGGACAGTGTGTGGCGATGTACACGAGTCGATGAACACGTGCATTGCCCGAGTAGGCAGACGTGTAGGCCTCCCAGTCGAAGTTGTCCGTCGGGCGGAGCGGTACGTTGGTCAGAGAGATTGGCGTTGAAATAGAAGACGAAGCCATCCACGTATGTGGTGCAGCTGAAGGAGATGCAGTCTCGTCCATTCTGTCGATGATGGTCTCAAAGAGTGACGATGATGATGATGACGTGGGAGAAAAAGCAAAATGTATGCTTTGGCATAGGAACGCGAGCGAATGGTGTGACTTTTTGCTCAGCCATGCGCGCTTGACAGCTGCGAGGGTGGAGGCTCGAGCGCAGGCGGAGGCGTAATTTCGAGTTGTTGGTTGCTCAAATCTCACAAACTCGTCTCAAAAAAATCCTTTCGACTCCACCTGTCGGTCGAAATTTTTGGATCTCATCATCTTTACACTTTCTTCTGAATCTCTCTCTCTCTCGACCGAACCTCCAACACCACCTCAATCATCATCAGACAGCATCTGTCACCATGTCAAAGTACGACAGGAGACGGGTCAATGGACCACCCAGCTATGTCCCCGTTTACGAGCCCACCGCATCTTCCTCTTCTGCTTCTATCGCAACCACATCGCAGCAGCGACCGGACAAGCGCGCGTATACAGACCTTCGACCGATCTTCCTCCAGACGAATCTGGTCCCTTCTGCATCTGGTAGCTCCTACATCGAGATTGGAGATCTTAAGCTAGCATGCTCCGTGTTCGGTCCTCGACAAGTCAAAGGACGACAGTATAGCGGTAAAGCCGAGCTGAATGTTGAGGTCAAATTTGCTCCGTTTTCGAGCAGGAGGAGAAGAAGACCTGGAAAGGTAAGCAATCACAACTTCCCTTCCCCTTTTCCAGCCTTGTGTTCTGCATCCATTACTAACGCGACACTTTTGGCCTTTTGTACAGACAACTGAAAGCGCCCATCTCTCCAATTTACTTCACCAAGCCCTCCTCCCATCCCTTCGACTCCACCTCTTACCCAAAGCATCGCTCGACATCCACATCATGGTCCTCCAAACCGACGGTTTGGAAGACTCGTGCATCGCAGCTGCTTCAATTGCTGCCTCTACCGCTCTAGCTTCTGCTGGGATCGAGATGTACGGTCTTGTCGTGGGAACTGTTGCACTGGTCGCCTCGAGTACAGGCGTGTTGCTCGATCCAAGCTCGGCGGATCTGGGGTTGGTGTCGGGGATGAAAACTGCTACCCGTGTGCTGATGTGCGGCATGCCAGCGCTTGCGTCAGTGACGTGTTTGAATGTCTCGGCTGGCTCGGCGTCGAAGGGTGATTCGGGCGTGGAAGCGGAGGAGCTCGATGATGCACTGACAACGGTCAACGCGAGTCTGGTGGATATTCACAAGGTTGTGGCTCAGGCGCTGGCGGAGGATTTCGGTCGGAGGACTGCGCTGAGTGGTGCGAATGGACAGTGACGTGCAATAGAAACGAGAGGCTATTCAACCCGTTTGATCTCAACTCTCTCCCATGCCGTCAGCCTGTGTCAGTCTGTGCTCACACATCGCAGACCAGATCGAACATCTTGATGAGCAACTGACAAAAATGCGATTGATGAGAGAACATGCAAAGGGAAACAACATGAATCCGAGAAATGGCAGCCGTCGAAGCTCCTTCCCATCTAGTAACTTCCTTCAACCACCGTCGCCTCCCTGGTTAGCAAACTTCTTGGCATCTCGCCTGACCTTCCTCAAGCGTACATTCGCCGCATCCGCCTCGAGCTCATCCGGCGGAGGCGTAAAGTTCATAAACGACTTTGGCTTCTTGGGAGGCAACGCGACTGCACCGCCTGCAGCACGAATCTGAGGACTCGCGTAAGGCGATGGAGTAAAGTCATCCAAGACGTATCCGCTGTCCTCTTCGTCCGTGAGCGAGTCCTGGCGACGCGGAGCAGTGCTGCGTGGATCCGATGGATCGTAGCTAGGAGGCAGGCTGGCAGCGTCTTCAGTCCAGTAAACAATAGGCTGAACCGGGTTGGCGTACCGAATGCCATGCTTCTTGGCATAGAATGCAAATGCAGAAAAGAATGCGTTCTTTCGGTAGAAGCGACGTCCCCAATCCTGCCACGTGTCGGCGTGCGTCATACCGATCGTACACTCGATGGAGCGCATGTACTCGATCTTTTGCGGGACGATGGCGGTGCTGGGTACGAACAAGCGCTCCGGCTCGGTCTGGAGCCAGTGGATCAGGTCCTCTTCCAGTGCATCTAGCTTCTCGAGCGGCGTGTTGAAGTCGAATTGCGCCGTGATAGCCTCCCACTGGTAGCCGGAACGACGCATGTTGAGGATGCTCGTAGCTGAAAGGATGACGTTGCTGATGTAGACGTCTTGGTTGAGCGAGTCGGTAAACAAGCATGATAGGAGCGACATGCGCTTGACCACGAGCACCACGTCGCCAATCTGAATCCTGTCACCCGTATCGAACGGATGGGTGATGAAAATGAAAATGATCGAGTCAAACACGTTGGCGGCCGACTCTTTGAAGACGAAGGCGAACGCAATGGCGAGAGAGTAGAATGTGGTGAGCGTCTTGCCAATGTTGACGTTGAAGATGGCAAAGGCCTCGAACATGACGATGACGAGCGCCACAGCCAAAAAGATGCCGTCGAGCTGACCGACGGCATGATTGACATCCTGCATAGACCGGCTGAGGAAACGACGCTCCTTGTACACCTGCATGACGGTGTTCTTGATCTCGGACTGCGAAATGTCGCCATTGCCATCACGATCGAATACGCTGAAAGCATCACGAGCATCCTCAGGATTGGTGTAAGCGGGCTCGAAATCCGAAGGGATGAGGTAGCTGCGCTTGTGTGTACCTCGGAAGGCGACAAAGACGGAACGGGCGAGTCGCTTTGCTTCGGCGGGCGAGTTGACGTCGGTGCCAATACCAAGTGCCTCGTTGCGAAGAAGACCGAAGGGGTCATTCATGGCAACCCGCGCCAATGTGCTGGCTTGTCCGGCAGTGATGCGCATCCTGCGACCTCCCCTGGCTGCAGCTCGCGCAATGATGTTGGACTTGCCATCACCACGCGCAGGCGCTTGGCCCTCTGCAGGCTTGCCCGTGGCAGGGTCGATGGCGCGATCATTGAGGCCAGAGTATGCCGCTTGCTGGTCGGAAGGACGCTTCTTGCTGTGCTTTTTGAACCAAGAGCTGTTGGACGAGTCAGAGACGTTGCGCGGACCTTTGGTATCGCCATCGAGAGCAAAGTCGGCAGGCGCAACAGGAGTAGCTGCACCGCTGGCACTGGGAGAAGCTCGTGCGGAACGAGACAGGCCAAAAGCACAGGTGGCGTCTCGACCCTTGAGTTTGGGCTTGTGATCTCGAAGCCAGTCAAACACCTTGAGCGACTTGGTGACCTTTGCGATTCGATCGGCGTAGGCGCTGCGATGGAAGGACATGGCGATGTGCTTGATGATAATCTTCTCGGCACAGATGGTGAGGGTGAAGAAAAAGAAGAACTCGATGACCTGGTAAATGCGGTAAAGGTAGGCAGCTCGGCTGGCACGACCATTCGAGTGGTTGTAGAGGCCATAAATGGAGTTGAAGATGATGGCCCACGAGCCCCAGCTGAGTGCAGCATAGGCGACGAGCTTGATGTATCCCTTGATAGCATTGAAGTACTCTGCGAGCGACAGAACGCGTTGACTGGGACGACCCCAGACGAGCTGGATGAGGGCAAGGACGGCTTTGGGGAAGAGTTCGACGAGCAGGTGAATCCACCACTCGACGTGCAGATTGAAAGCAGCCCAAATGAACCAGGCCTGCACGTTGTCTGCGACATAGTCGCGATGGCCCTCGTCAGCACCACGACGACGGTAGACGTACTGGAAGACAATGACAGGAACCAGCAAACAGGCAGAGATGATGAGGTTGCCGAGGAAGGTGGTGGCAAGGAAGTGGAGAATCTTCCAAAGACTGAGTCTACCCATGCGAATCTGCTTGGCCTGCTCGTTTTCGAACCGCACTGTTTCATCCAGATCCTCTTCATCTGACCAGTCGAAATCGCCATAGTCACGATCGTTGCCGCCGTCAGTGGAAGAGACCTCGCTGTCCTGGCGCACAAAGGGAGGACGGTATGGTACGTTGCTGTTATAGTTGAATGCGCCGGGAGCACGGTTGGTCTGATGCGGAGGAAAGTCGGACTTGGGACCGAGACCAGTAGGCTTTTCAAGATGGCGATCACGAAAGTCTGCTAGGGGATCTGTGATGGCAATGCGTGGACCAGCGGTGCCGGGACGCGAGTTGGGAGCTGAAGAGTGTGCAGAGTCGGCAAGAATGCCATGATCTGCAACCGAGAGGTGCGTGTGCTGTGTAAGCTTGGCGTGCTCTGGAGGGTGTGGATCCGAGTTGTCGGCGTCGCCAGCTGCAATAGCAGCTACAGCCGCATCGTGGAGCATGTGATCGTCGTTGGGAGCGGATGGAGCCGCAGTGGCAAGATTGGATCTGCTGGCATAGATGGGCGGGAGAGGATCGTGTGGGTTGCCTGGCTGGTAAGGTGGTGAGGCGGGCCCGCTTTGGATACTTTCGGGTAGCGACTCGGGGGAGTGCGGCGGCTTGGGTGGGGATGGCATGGTAGCCAAGCTCTGAGTGGTAGCTGGTACCGCTTAGCTGGAGTATGTCGTCCACATGCAAATATCAAAAGATGTTCGAGTGAGCAAGTCGAACCTCGTCTGAGCGGCAGAGAAGCGAGGTCGGCTGCAAACGACGAGATGATGGTGTCGATGCGCTTCCCACTATGGTGGTGATCAGCAAGCAAAGATGGTCGCAAGCTTCAGAGATGGAT
Source organism: Anthracocystis panici-leucophaei (assembly GCA_014826065.1). Lineage (NCBI taxonomy): Eukaryota > Fungi > Basidiomycota > Ustilaginomycetes > Ustilaginales > Ustilaginaceae > Anthracocystis > Anthracocystis panici-leucophaei. Next base: position 720,075 of record CP060303.1, read on the forward strand.
GGATGTGGTTGGATGAAAGGAAAAGGGGTGCAAGTCACAAAGCGGCCTGCACTGCTCACTCGCTCGGTCCCTGAAAAAGTCTAAAGTCACATTCACAGATTCGAGTGACGTTTGTTCTTCTCTGAAAGAGGGGTGTGTGTGTGTGACTTTACAAAATTTGGAGCTGCAGCAAAGCACATCACACATCACACAGCACAAGCCAAGAGCGACAAAACGGCAACGACAGTTGTTCGCAGCGCCACACAACCAACTCGAGTGAGCTTTTACCCTTTCTACGGTACGCCCAACACTATCACAGCGCAGTCTTGCACCTCTTCGTGTGTTGAACTGATCGAGCCGAAGGTTGTTTGCCAAGACCATAACAAGCCGCACAGGCAAAGCCTACTGTACATTTATGTCCGCATGGCTGGTACACTTGTGGACCCCTCAAAATTCTGCATGGATTGCAGTGTGTTGTGCTGGCTGGCTTTGGCCTTGCGTTTCGGTCACTTGAACGACGACCTCGTGGTTTCCTGCTGCTGTGTGCATAGCGAGCCTCGGTTGGCAAGTGTGCGTTCAATTGGCCTAACAACGAATATATATATATATATATATATATATATCTCCACTTTCTTCCCAGTCAAGGGTCTTTGAGAAAGCAAGCTTTGCTCGGACCTCTTCTTCTGTCTTCATAGCAGTCACGGCTGAGCTGTGGTTTGGCTCAAAAAAGCATGTCGCTCTTTCCATCGCACCAGTGATCCTCTCCATCAACGTACCATCTCGATGCCAGCTCACGCCCGTGTGCCACCCACAGGTCCTGCTGCCTGGCAGAACCAAGCTAGCAATGGCTTTTCACATGTCCAACCGCCTTCAGGCCCCTCTCGAGGCAATCATCCTCCTTACCAGCCGCTGGTCATGATGCAACTCCAGCAACCGCCTCTTGCTGCTGCTGCTGCTTCTGCTGCTCCAGCACCAATCTCAGCACCACCAACACCAGCCAGCACCGTCACCACCGTTGTACCACCCGCCAACACGGACCCTCCACCCATCCCCACCTTCTCGCACATCGCTTACTTCACCTCTATCCAGCTCGAAACGCTCTACACCCGTCAACGTGGCGTCCGCATGTCAGCTTCCACCTGGCAGACCAACCGTGACATCGCTACCGGTTTCATCCAGTCTGTCGCCTCTCGTCTCGGGTTCCCACAACGAACGATTGCGACGGCTCAACAAATCTATCAACGATTCCACCTGTTTTATCCACCCTCCGACTTTGTGCTGCACGAGATTGCTGTAGCGTCGCTGTTTGTCGCTGCAAAGCTCAACGATACGCACAAGAAGCCGAGAGATTTGCTGCTGGCGAGTTATGCGTTGCGCTTTCCACACTTGGTTAAGGGCGGTGGTGGTTCAAGTGCGCAAGATGTTGCATCAGCGAGTTCTACGGATGAACCAAGCTTTCCGACTTTGGCAGGCCCGAAACCAAAGCTTGCAGCAACTACAGCTGCCGAGGGCGAAACGTTCTCCCCGCGACCGCTAGCTATGGCCATCGGCAGCGTAGGAGAAGCAGACATCGATCCGACCGTCCTCGAAACCGATCGTAAACGTCTTATGGCGCTTGAAAAGCTCATCCTCGAGAGTCTCTGTTTCAACTGTCACAGTAGCGCAAACACAGCCCTCAAGATGGTTATCAAGTTCGGACGCAAGAGCAACTTGTCGAAATCGTTTATTAGGACAGCGTGGAAGATCGCGGCTGACTTGTTTAGAACTTCTGCACCGATGCAGTATGCGCCTCATGTGGTTGCGGTAGCTGCATTGTATGGGGCTGCGCTGTTGGCTAGGCCGCCGGCGAGGACGGGGCGATCGGAAGCAGCGACGACGATAGGCGAGGGGGATGATGACGGTGATGCACTGGTGGCGTTTTTGAACAGTATTAAATCGGTTTCGAGTACGCCGGTACCGCAGTCGACGAGCAGTGATGACTCCGAGAGAAGCATTCCATTATCGGAACCTTTCCCAGGCTGCAACGACGACTACCACGTTCATGTGGAAGACGTCGAAGAAGCGGTGCACGAGTTACTCGATCTCTACCTCTCTTGTGCTGCTTCACTTCCACCTTCGCTCTACATGTCTAGCGCTTCCGGCCTCGGTCCCACTCACGGCCACGCCAGTGCAGCAGCCACACCCTCGCCTCTCTCCCCCGCCGATCCAATGGACGCCTTTGGTGCATCCCCTGCATCGTCCGGAAGCGATCCGGCCACGCAACCTTCGAGCGCTCGGAAAAAGCTGAAACAGTACGAATACTCTCCACCCCCCTTTGGGTTGGTCGATTGGCTCAACTCTGCAAGGTGTACTCAGTTGCAGAGTGGCAAGAGGTCGGTGGATCCTACAGCGCCGACAAAGGAGTTGTCGTCGCTGTTGACGGATCTAAAGATTTATCTGAGAGGGATAGAGTACGATAGGCAGCGGGCGGATGATGCTTTTCTTGCTCGCATCGGGTTGTTGGCTGAAGTGCGGGTGGTGGCGGTGCCGGGGATGGAGGAGGCGGCGGCGGAAGCGGTACAGCAGTCGATGATCGGTGGAGGGGGCAGTGCGGCGCATTCGGTGGTGATTGAGTTGAAGCGGATCAGTGATGTGAAGGGCGGAGCGGAGACGGATGATATCCTGGCTGGGTTGAGTAAGGAGGAGAGGAAGGTGGTGGAGAGGATCAGGAGGAGGAAGTTGGCTACAGCGTTGAGGTTGACTTTTGTTGAACCGGGGGTGGAGAAGCGGGTAGACGTGGTCGATGGGGTGAAGCGGAAGGAGCAGCAGGAGCAACAGGTGCTCAAAGAGACAGCGGCAACGGCACATGCCACACCAGCGGTCAAGAAGAATCGCATCGAGCAGGCCAAACGATACCTTTTCCAGCCCTAACCCTTCACCACAACCTCGTTCTCTCTCACACACTCACTTTTGCACACACTTACTCTAAGAATAGCAACCAACATCACATTGATTTTCTTTTAAAAGTCGCGATCCATAACAATAACGAAATGTCGGCATCCATTTCTTGCCCAGAAGCGGTAGAAGCAAATCCCCCGGCTAGCTAGGTAATGTGTATATGTTGCTCGCCATCCAAAAAAGGGCTAATCTTTCCCGTTTTTCCCTCAACCAGATGTCCACTGAAAGGAAAAAAAAGGACACTGTGATGAATATAACGGGAGGAATGTGAAGAGCGGATGGAGAGAAGGTGGCTCACCGGGGTGGTGAAGAGGAGAGTGTGATGCAACAAAGGCAAGGAGATTGAGGAAAGAGGGGGGTCGACGGCGAAAACAACACTCGACACAGGCGAGCAAGCAAGGGCCATGGGTCGATCCACAACGTGTTGCGAACGAATGGAGGAAATGAGAGTGCCTTTGTGTGCTGCGCGGCGATGCCATGCGTTCAAGATGACAGCGTCGGGCTCCAAAGGCAGCTGGTATCTTACAATGGGTGTGGTAATGGTAGGAAAACGGCAAGAGAGGTGGTTGAGTACCAATACTGGTGGGGATGCGTTGCTTGACGAAACCGAAAGAAAATTAGACGAACGAGAGCTGAAAACGGAACGGGTGGTGATACAGTGCCTTGTGTTGGCAGAATGAAGAGACAAGTCGAATCGATAGCTGGTGGTGGTGATCGCAAAACAAGCGCCGGCTCACTTGCGGCGGTTCTGCTGCATGCCGAGAATCTGAACCATCCTGACAAAGATGTTGATAAAGTCGAGCTCGAGGCTGATCGACTCGGCCAGCGGGTCGCTGCGGGCGTGGCCGGCTCGCACCATCTGCGCATGCTTGAGGATGCGCTGCGTGTCGTAGAGCACAAAGGCACCAAACACGGCGAGACCACCGTAGAGCGAGAGTGCCTCGGTGGCGGCGAGCGTGCGGAAGGCGGTGCGAGGCAAGAGCATGGGTGCGAGCGATGAGAGAGCGACGATGGTGACACCGGCGAGCAAGGGACCGCCCATCCATAGATACTTGTCCTCCTTGGCGGTAGCACCGACGTAGCAGAGCGAGCCGACGAGACCGGCAGTGTAGAGGGCGGCTCGCGAAAGGACGGCAGGGTTGAGGAAGAGCAAGGGGCTGAGAACGGCGGCCTGGGAAGCGTTGAAGAGCAGCCACGAGGGGACCTTGAGCGGGTGACTAGGTGGAAGCGAAGTAGCACCGAGCATGCCTGCAATACTGGCAACCAGACCAACACCGAGTACCAACCACGGGTTGGCCATCATGACTCGTTGGGAGACACCGTAGCGGTGGAGACCCACAGCAGCAGCACCGGTAAGCGTCAAGCCACCGGCGAGGTACATGAAGGTCTTGTGCAAGTATTCGGCCTCAACGGGGTGAAGCGAATCGCGGGTCTCGCGGTTGAAGAACATGTTGGCACCAAAAGCGGTGGCTCCAATAATACCGAGGCTGGTGAGAGCGCGAGTCCATCCGCCAGGCTGTGTGAAGCTGGTGGGAGCGTCGGCGGCGGGAGCAGCGTGAGGTGCGGCAAAGGCGAAGCGTGCACCCGAGCCACCACTGTTGCCGCCATTGGGACGGAAGGGGCTAGTACGGACGCCTCGAACCTGTTGCTGGACCTGACGAAGCGGCTGCATTGTTGCAGTGCTCTTGGATGCAAGTGTCGCTTCACCCGTGTTGGCTGTGGAAGAGAGCAAGCGCAGAGGCTGAGCAACGGCCCTGCTGGTGGTAGCAGAAAGCGATGCAGAAGATCGAGCCACCAGCAGCGAGCTGTGCAGCGAGCGCTGCAGAGTCTGGAAGGATGGCCTCAACATATTGCCAACGTTGGGATGGCCAAGAGTGCCGAAACTGGAAGGGATGTCGTGATCGACGGTCAGTAGATGCGAAGCTGTCGAAGATGAGTAGAGAAGCGATTGTGCTTTTGCTTTGTTGCGATTCGCAGAGTGTGATGTGGAGAAGCTAAGTCGGCTCAACGATGCTCCTTAGTTGATATAAGAGAAGAGAGAAGAGCAAGAAGACATGACTGAGCTTTCTTTGCTCTTTCGGCCCAGCGCCTCCACCTCCGAACCAATCAAGCAGAGCCAAATCAGCCTTTTTTTTTTTTTTCGTGCGTCATCCGCAGCAAAGCAAGTCTAGCATCTTCCATGCTTTTTGCGATCACACACAGACCCTTTTCTTGCTGCTGGGGCTACTTTGCCGTGCGAAAAGATTATTTCATCTGGCACAAGCGTGTTGCAAACTGAAAAATTTCAAAAAACAGCTGCCAAAATTTTTCAACTTTTTGTATTTTTATTTATTTATTTATTTATTTATTTATTTATTTATTTATTTTTTTTGGCACGAGCGAAAGCTTTCTTCTGCAGAGTGTTAGAAGAAGTGCATCAATCGGTTGGTCAGTCGGTGGTTTCAAGCGACGGACCGCAACACATTTGCAAGCCCACGTATATTTCCCACGCACGCACACGCTGGCTTGGCTCACCCACACCCACGCAAAGAGGAAGAACGAGAAGAAAAAAGTGTTCTTCTCGTTCACTGCTTCTCGCAAGCGAAACTCGAAAGGAAAGAGAGTTGGTCTCGGTCTTGGATTTATATATATATATATATATATATATATATTATTTTTTTATTTTTTATTTTTTATTTTTTCTTCTTGAAAGGCTTAACCTCTCGACCTTCTTTTTCCCTTCCTCATCCCCCCTTCTTCATCCACCCGCGGATGCTTACAAGGCTCGTTCTCATACTACAGCCTACCTCTTGATATCTACCTTTCCCACGTAGCTGCTTCTCGCAGGTACACCACGTTGGACTTCTAGCGGAAACACACTTCCGCAGTCGTTCAAGCAAGTCTCCTCCTGGACAAGGCGGACCACCTTTCTTCCTTCCGTCTTTCGTTCGATCAACCCCGATCTTCTAGATCACCCTCACATCATCATGGACGTGAGTATCCTCTTTCGCCATCATTGCCGCATCGATGGCAATGGATTCCGCCTCTAGCAACAATGACACTAACCTATCTTCCCATTTCTTCTTCCCTATTTCTATTTTGCAGCCCTCCTTCGTTCAAGGGCTCCACGAGCTCCTCAAGCAGAGCAACGTCCCCGACACCAACACCGTCAAGGCCGCTACCGAGTCGCTCCAGAACAACTACTACAAGAACCCACAATGCATTCCCGCTCTCTTCGAGATCCTCGCCACCTCTCTGGACCTCGCTGTCCGTCAGCTTGCCGCTGTTGAGTTGAGGAAGCGTCTTGCAAAGAGCGGAGGCAAGGTTTGGACCAAGCAGTCCGTCCAGGTCCGCGACGGAATCAAGGCCAAGCTTCTCGAGGTCGTCACCAACGAGCAAGCCGCTGCGGTCCGAAACGCCATTGCTCGTGTCATCTCCGAGATTGCCAGGCGCGAACTTCCCGCTGGCTCCTGGCCCGCTCTCCTTCCCTTCCTCTTCCAGGCTGCCGACTCGCCCAACGCTACCCACCGTCAGATCTCTCTCTTTGTCTTCTACACTGTCCTCGAGACTTTTGTCGACGGTGGTGAGGCCCTCGACAAGCACCTCCCCCAGATCATGCAGCTCTTCGCAAAGAGCCTTCAAGACCCCGAGTCGCTCGAAGTTCGTGTCACCACCGTCCGTGCTCTCGGAAAGGTCGCACAGAACCTCGAGAGCGACGCATCCGCCGACCTCGCTGCCATGCAGTCCGCTGTCCCCCAGATGGTCGGCGTCCTGAACCAGTGTCTCGAGCAGAGCAACCAGGACGGTGTCCGACAGATCCTGGACGTGCTCGAGGAGATCTGCATGCTCGAAGTGCCCATCATCTCCAACCACATTCCAGAGCTCATCGACTTTTTCCTCGCCAACGGCGCCAACACCGAGCACGACGAGGACTTGCGTCTCATGTGCCTCAACTCGCTCATCTGGATCTGCTCCTACAAGCGCTCCAAGGTGCAGAGCCTCGGCCTCGCAAAGCACATGATCGCTCGTCTCATGCCCATCGCTGTCGAGGAGGATTCCGACGACGTCGACGAGGACTCGCCCTCGCGTCTCGCCCTCCGTGTCATTGATGGCCTCGCCACCGAGCTTCCTCCCAGCCACGTCTTCCCTCCTTTGCTTGAGCAGATGCAGGCCTACATGAGCAACCAGGACCCTCACCACCGCAAGGCTGCCATGATGGCCTTTGGTGTCTCGGTCGAGGGCTGCTCCGAGTACATTCGCCCGCACATGAACGACCTCTGGCCCTTTGTCGAGGCCGGTCTCAAGGACCACGAGCCCGTCGTGCGCAAGGCCGCCTGTGTCGCCCTCGGCTGCCTCTGCGAGATGCTCGAGGAGGAGTGCGCTGCTAAGCACGCCACCTTGCTCCCCGTCATCATGGAGCTTGTCAACGACCCTGCCACCCAGCGATCCGCTTGCACTGCTCTTGACTCGCTCCTCGAGGTCATGGGCTCCGACATCTCGCAGTACTTGCCCGCTATCATGGAACGTCTCGCCGGCCTTCTCGAGACTGCCCCCATCCCTGTCAAGGCTACCGTCACTGGCGCCATTGGCAGTGCCGCTCACGCCTCCAAGGAGGGTTTCCTGCCTTACTTTGACCAGACCATGCAGCGCATCAAGCCTTTTCTCACCCTCACCGAGGAAGGCGACGCTATGGACCTGCGCGGTATCACCACCGACACCGTCGGCACCTTCGCCGAGGCTGTGGGCAAGGAGGCCTTCCGCCCCTACTTCCAGGACTTGATGAAGCTCGCCTTCGAGGGTATGGACCTCAACAACCCTCGTCTGCGCGAGTGCAGCTTCATCTTCTTTGCCGTCATGTCGCGTGTCTTTGGCGAGGAGTTCACTCCTTTCCTCCAGCACGTTGTGCCCAGGCTCATCTCGTCATGCCAGCAGTCTGAGCACGACCCTGTGCCTGGTGCTTCTGGTGACGGCACCATCAACGGCATCGGAATCCCGGGTATTAGCGACGGTGGCGACGATGACGACGACGATGGGTTTGTCGACATTGACGAGCTCAACGACGCTTTCCTCAACGTCAACTCGGCCATCGCCATCGAGAAGGAGGTCGCCGCCGACTCGCTCGGCGAGATTTTTGCCCACACCAAGTCTGGTTTCCTGCCTTACATCCAGGAGTCGGTCGAACAGCTCGTCATTCTGCTTGAGCACTTCTACCAGGGTATCCGCAAGAGCGCCGTCTCGGCCCTGTTCACCTACATCAACACACTCAATGAGCTCAGCAACCCGCAGCCATGGCAGCCTGGTGTGCAGGTCAAGGTGCCCCTCAACGCCGACGTGCAAAAGCTCGTCAACGCAGTCATCCCTGCCGTCATGGAGATGTGGGAGAGCGAAGATGATCGGTAAGTTTCTATTGACGCGAACAGCCGCAAAAAGAGACATGGACCATTGCTTCGGCAGCAATTTCACGGGATGACAAACTTTCTCAGCTCACAATGATCACCGTTATAGGAGCGGTCGAAGTGACTACAACTTTCAACCTAATTGACACTGACTCTTGGCAAGCTTTTGGCTCGAGCTTGCGTATTGACGCACAAGCTCAGGTCGACAGCGGCAAAGGTCCATGTCTCACCCTTGACGTCTGCATTTCGGGCTACGACCCCGCTCAGCTAGAGACCAGTGACTGACCATCGTTCCACTATCGTTTTTGCTGTATCAACAGAACTGCCGCTATCGAGGTCTGCCAGTCGTTGGCCGAGTGCCTCAACAAGAACGGTCCCGCCATCATTGCGCCGGATCACTTGGACGTTGTGTGCACCTACACCATCATGATCCTCGAGAAGAAGAGCCCACCTCAGCTCGACTCGGAGATCCCTGAAGAGGAGAACGAGGAGGCCTCCGAGTACGAGTCGGTCTTGGTCTCGGCGGCTTCCGACTTGGTGGGTGCGATGGCCAACGTGCTTGGTGCCGACTTCACTGATCCCTTGAAGCAGTTCATGCCTCAGATCATGAAGTACTACACACCCGGCCGCTCTGTCAGCGACCGATCCACTGCGATTGGCTCGCTGGGTGAGATCATCACCGGCATGAAGGGCGCCATCACGCCCTTCACTCAGGACATCCTCTCGTTGCTCTCGCGTGCGCTTTCGGACGAGGAGGCTTCGGTACGATCCAACGCCGTGTTCGCCTCGGGTGTGTTGATCGAGAACACGCAGGCCGACTTGAGCGCGCACTTTCCTGCGCTGCTCAACGCCATCCGACCTTTCTTCGAGAAGGGCCAGAACGAGGCGGACGAGGTGGTGACGGCGCGTGATAACGCCTGCGGCTGCCTGTCGAGAATGATCATCAAGAACGCCGACGCTGTGCCATTGGACCAGGCGCTGCCCATCCTGTTCTCGTCGTTGCCATTGCAGAAGGACATGGCCGAGTGGTCGCCGGTTCTGCACTGCATGATGAACCTGATCCAGGCCAACAACGCTGTTGCCTCGCAGAATATCGACACCATCCTGCAGCTGTTCGCCCACGTCCTTGCAGGAGACGAGGACAACCTGGGCGCATTGCTGCGTGGGCAGGTGTGCGGCTTTGTCAGCCAGCTCAACACACAGATCCCTGACAAGGTGCAGGCGGCGGGTCTGCAGCAGTACCTCGTGTAAAGACTCCTCTCACCAGCATCAGACAGGTAGGCACGGCTTCACTTTTTCCAATTGCAAACATACCCGAGTAGTGTCTCTTTCGATATACATTTGTTCACCTTGCACTTTTAGCATTCCATTCTCAATTTTTTTTCCCTCTTCGCATTGATGTGTCGACGCTCGCCTCGTATTTTCTCTCATCTCTTCTAGACGTTACGAAAGTCAATTAGTTTCTCGTTGATCCGGTGTGTGCCGCAGGTTTAAGCAGTCGTGCTTTGAGGGTGTGGCAAAGTCGGGTGTACAGGGCGAGGCAGTGAGTACAGCTTGGATGACGAACACCGCCTTTTCTTTCGGATGTCCCTTGCGATTTCTAGGGTCGTTTGTCGAAAGGCACACACAGTTCCCTACGCGCGCGCGCGCCAGAGTCTTGCCTTGAGTCGCGTCGTGTTCCGGCGAACTGGTTCATCCTTTGAAATGTTACTCTTTGATTACCTCTAAGCTCGACATGACAAGGTTCTTGTTCCTACTTGGCGACTCGATACTTGATCTTTGAGCTTAGAGGTCATCATCACAGCCTCCTCATCCGACTCCAGTTGGACTGCGGGAAGGAGGCTAGAGAAGAGGGTTGCAAAGCGTAAGTTGAGGGCGCGTTTCGATTTCGAATCGCTTGTATTTGGTTTGCTTGGAAGCAAATACAAATTTCCCACACCCATTTGAAATGAATACAAGTCCCATCTACCAGAGGAAGGACAGCGAGACAGACATGCGCGTGTTGCTCTTTCAAAAATCAGCTTTAAAAGTTTCCAAAAGTCCAACCAACACTTTTTGGCGCTGCTGGCTGGTGGACCGCACCGCACTCGGACTACTGTAAGTTAAGTTAGCGCGTCTGGCAAGGCGGTTTTTAGAAGGCTTGCTTGGAATTCGCGATGCTCCCCTTTTATCGACCTTTGCAGCACAGAGACAGAGAGGGTGAGCTGGCGGATCCATCATCAAGCTCGAACGTGTGTGCATGGCTGCCTTTGTCGCATTGCCACAAATCGGGGGGGAAAAGACAAAGCAAAAAGGGGACGAACAGACCAAAAACCCACAGAGCAGTGCACAGCTCACTTTGCTTCACAAATGAGGGAAAAAAAGGAGGGCGGCAGCGGTCGTGTCACATGTGTCAGTTGTGGTTGACAGGCTGGCGGACGGGCAAAGCGGGCTGGCTGGCTGAGTAGGTGTGCATTGCTGCGTGTGTGTGTGTGTGTGTGCAATTTGAGGCTCGGACTGGCTCTCGCTTCGGCGCTCCTTTCTCTCCTCGCATCTGCTGCAGGATTGTGCAACGCAACGCTAAGCAACGCAAGCGCGACAGAGTCTTCCATTTCTGCCTTGCTCTCTCTCTCTCTCTGTCTCTCTTTCCCTTTCTTTCTCTCCTTCCAACGTCTCCCTTTCTTCTTCTTCTTCTCCTTATTCGCAATCATTGACGCTCGTGGCCGTCATTTGCTGGATTCGCTTCGTCCGGCAATACTTGGACCGCAACGGCATATCGGCACCGTCACGGTTCAACCGCGTTTCCTCTTTCTCTTGGTTCCTTTGGCGATAGCTGGCTTTTGCATTGTGCTCTCAACGTGCTATCGACCGCGTCGGTGCACACACTTGGTAGCGTGACGCTACAGCAAGCGTTGTTCCAGTAAAGCTACCCCGGCGGTTCTTGGCTTCTCTTTCAGTCGGCCGTTCCGACTCTAGCAGCATTGCTCGGCAGCGCCGATTTGGGCATCCCTCTAAGAAGCATATCTACACGACGCACCTTTCCGATATACACTCATCATGGCACCTGCACCAACCGATCTGCTCGCGGCCTTTGTGCCGGGCACCAAGGCTTGGTTCCCAGATAAGGAGCTGGGCTGGATCAGCGCAACCCTCGCTAAACCCGTCGCAAAGGGTGGTTCGGGCGACATCACTCTCGAATTCACCATCGACGACACTGGCGCAACAAAGACGGTCACCACCTCCGAAGCAAAGCTGGCCGCCAAGGACGGCGAGGATCAGCTCCCACCTCTCCGCAACCCGCCGCTCCTAGAGGCTACCGACGATCTCACCAACCTCAGTTACCTCAACGAACCTTCCGTCTTGCATACCATCCTCAACCGATACTCGCAACGCATCATCTACACCTACTCCGGTATCGTGCTCATCGCCGTCAACCCTTTCTACGGTCTCAGCCTCTACAGTCCCGAAATCATCCAGGCTTACTCGGGCAGACGCAAAGGCGAGCTCGAACCACACCTTTTCGCCATCGCAGAAGATGCCTACCGATGCATGATCCGCGACGAAAAGGACCAGACCATCGTAGTCAGTGGTGAGTCTGGTGCCGGTAAGACCGTCTCGGCCAAGTACATTATGCGCTACTTTGCTACTGTCGAGGACCCAGATAAGCCAGGCAGTCGCAAGGCCGCCGCAGGAGCCAAGGACACCAGCGGCATGAGCGAGACCGAGCAGCAGATTCTCGCCACCAACCCTATCATGGAAGCTTTCGGTAACGCCAAGACCACACGAAACGACAATTCGTCTCGATTCGGAAAGTACCTAGAGATCCTTTTCGACAAGAGCCACGAGATTGTCGGTGCCAAGATGCGCACCTACCTGCTCGAGCGTTCGCGCCTCGTCTACCAACCCGAGACGGAGCGAAACTATCACATCTTCTACCAACTGTGTGCAGGCGCACCTTCCTCTGAGATGAAGGACCTCGGACTTCAGGATGCTTCCAAATTCTTCTACCTCAACCAAGGCGGTGCTGGCAGCCACATTATCAACGGCGTCAACGATGCAGAGGAGTTCAAGGCAACACAGAAGGCGCTCAGCACTGTCGGTCTCACGATCGAACGACAGTGGAACATCTTCCGTCTCTTGGCGGCTCTCTTGCATCTCGGTAACGTCCAAATCACTGCTGCACGAAACGATGCCGTCTTGGCAGATGACGAGCCAAGTCTCTTTATGGCTACCCGCATGCTCGGTATCGATTCGTCCGAGTTCCGCAAGTGGACCGTCAAGAAGCAGCTTCAGACCCGAGGCGAAAAGGTGGTCTCCAACTTGACCCAGGCACAAGCCATCGTGGTGCGTGACTCGGTCTCCAAGTATGTCTATACTTGCCTCTTCGACTGGCTCGTCGACCAGATGAACCGATCGCTCGCACTGGGTTCCTCGCAATCGCGCGAATCCATGATCGGTGTTCTGGATATCTACGGCTTCGAGCGCTTCAAGGTCAACTCGTACGAGCAGTTCTGCATCAACTACGCCAACGAGCGTCTCCAGCACGAGTTCAACCACCACGTCTTCAAGCTCGAACAGGAGGAGTACTTGCAGGAACAGATCTCTTGGACTTTCATCGACTTTTCCGACAACCAGCCGTGCATCGACATGATCGAGGGCAAGCTCGGTATCCTCTCGTTGCTCGACGAAGAGTCGCGTCTGCCCTCTGGCTCGGACGAATCCTTTGTGCAAAAGCTCTACACGCAGATGGAGCGACGACCCGAGTTCAAGAATGCGTTCAAGAAACCTCGTTTCGGTACCACCGGCTTCACCGTCTGCCATTACGCTCTCGACGTCGAATACTCCAGCGCAGGATTCGTCGAGAAGAACAAGGACACGGTTCCAGACGAGCACCTCAACTTGCTCAACAATACCAGCAACCCGTTCCTCAAGGAGGTCCTCGACACTGCTGTCAACCTGCACAAGCCAGACGAGCCCAACGATGCTTCGGGCGACTCGGCCGCAGCCAAGCCTGGTCCCAGGAAACTTGCCGGTGCCAGCATTAAGAAGCCCACGCTCGGTTCGCAGTTCAAGACATCGCTTGTCAGCCTCATGGCTACCATCGACAGCACCAATGTCCACTACATCCGCTGCATCAAGCCCAACGAGGCCAAAAAGGCGTGGGAGGTCGAGCCGCAAAACGTACTTGGACAGCTCCGAGCCTGTGGTGTGCTCGAAACCATCCGAATCAGTTGTGCTGGTTACCCGTCGCGATGGACCTTCGCCGACTTTGCCGAGCGATACTACATGCTCGTCTCCTCCGATCGCTGGAACATGTCGGACATGGACAAGGTCAAGGCGCTGGCCACCCACATTCTGTCGACGACCATCACCGAGAAGGACAAGTATCAGGTCGGTCTCACCAAGATCTTCTTCCGTGCCGGTATGCTCGCCCAGTTCGAGCAGAGGCGCACTGATCGTCTCAACGCGGTGACGACCATCATTCAGAAGAACTTGAGACGCCATGTTCACCAAAAGAAGTATCAGGCCATGCGCACCAACGCTGTCAAGATCCAGTCTTGGTGGCGTATGCGTTTGGCTATCAAGTATGTCGAGCATCTCCGACAGGCCACAGCTGCGACCAAGATTCAGACCGTCACTCGTGGCTTCTTGGCGCGCCAGCAGTACCAGACCACACGTCAGGCCGTCATCAAGATTCAGAGTGTCGTCCGTGGATGCGCCGTTCGCTCTACGTACAAGACCGCCAAAGTCGAGTTCTCAGCAACGCGACTCCAAGCGCTACTCCGGGGTGCTTTGGCTCGCAGGCAGTACCGCAAGGAGAAGCAGGGTGTCATCCATCTTCAATCGTGCTACCGTCGTCGTCTTGCCAAGAAGGAGCTGGCGGCTCGACGAAACGAGGCTCGCTCCGTCTCGCACTTCAAGGAGGTCTCGTACAAACTCGAGAACAAGGTGGTGGAGCTCACGCAGAACCTGCAAAAGCGTATCAAGGACAACAAAGAGTTGACGTCCAAGATCAAGGCGCTCGAAGCCCAGATTCTCACCTGGCAGGGCAAGCACGACGAGATCGAAGGCAAGAACCGTGGCCTCGCCGAGGAACTCGCCAAGCCTACTGTTGCCATGGCCGAATTCGAAGCTCTTGTGGCGGCCAAGAAGGAGCTCGATGCCAAGCAGGAGGCTTCCTTGAAACGCATCGCCGAGCAAGACAGGCGTATTTCGGACCTCACTGCCGAGATCGAACGTCAGGCCGACGAGTTGCAGGCACGATCCGAGGCGCTCAACGGCGCCACCAAGTCATCCGAGGACGACGTTGCCACCATCAACTCGCTCCGATCCGAGGTTGCTTCGTTGCGCGAGCAGCTCAACCGTGCCAATGCGCTCAACACCTTGCAGAAGAACTCGCAGCGCATCGAGAACGCTGCACCTCCCGTGTTCAACATGGCTACGGGCAAGGAGAACGGATACGCGACGGGCGGAAGCAAGCGTCGCCCTCGTCGTCACAGCGAGACCGGCCCTTGGAGCGATGCGCCCGCTGGCCGCGACGAGCACGAGGAGGCCATGATGGCCGCCAAGCGCAGCGCTGCTACGGCCAACCGCCACGTCTCGGTCGCTTTCGGTCTTGAGGGACACCAGATCCCTGGCTTTGGTCAGCGCAACGGCTACGATGACGAGTACGATGAAGATGACCCGTCCGAGGACATTATCCGTATTCTTGAAAACGAGGAGCAGCTCGACGAGGATGTGCTCAATGGACTCATCCGCTACCTCAAGGTGCCCGCCCCGAGTCTGCAGAACCCGCCTTCGCCCAAGGAGGTGCTGTTCCCCGCGCACCTCATCTCGCTTGTCACCAATGAGATGTGGAAGTACGGTCTTGTGCGCGAGTCAGAACGATTCCTTGCCAACGTCATGCAGACGATCCAGCAGCACGTCATGTCGTTCCAGGGCGAGGATGCAATTATCCCAGGCATCTTTTGGCTTTCCAACGTGCACGAGATTCTGTCATTTGTTTGCATCGCCGAAAGCGACATGCTGCAAGGCATTGGTCCTGGCGTCGATGGTGCCGCTCGCTCGTTCGAGTGGGGCGACTACGAGCGTCTAGTCACTATTGTCAAGCATGACCTCGACTCGCTCGAGTACAACATCTACCACACGTGGATGCAGGAGGCCAAGAAGCGTCTGCACAAGATGGTCATCCCAGCTCTGGTCGAGAGCCAATCGTTGCCCGGGTTTGTGACGAGCGACCATTCGGGCCGTCTGTTTAACCGATTGCTTTCGAACAACTCGACGCCCACGCACACCATGGACGACATCCTGGGCATCCTCAACAAGGTGTGGAAGAGCCTGAAGAGCTACTATGTGGAGCCGTCGGTGACGCAGCAGGTGGTGACGGAGCTGCTCAAGCTGATTGGTGTGACGAGCTTCAACGATTTGCTGATGCGAAGGAACTTTTGCTCTTGGAAGCGAGCGATGCAGATCCAATACAACATTACGCGGATCGAAGAGTGGTGCAAGTCGCACGACATGCCCGAAGGCACGCTGCAGCTCGAGCACCTCATGCAGGCGACCAAGCTGTTGCAGCTCAAGAAGGCGACGCTGGGCGACATCGATATCATCTACGACGTCTGCTGGATGTTGACGCCGACGCAGATTCAGAAGCTCATCTCACACTACTATGTGGCCGACTACGAGAACCCGATCTCGCCCGAGATTCTGAAGGCGGTTGCATCGCGTGTGGTTCCCAACGACCGCAACGACCACCTGCTGTTGCCGCCCGAGGTGGACGAGGCTGGACCGTACGAGCTTCCGTTGCCACGCGAGGTGACCGGGATCGAGACGTACTGCCCCGCTTACATTTCGGTACCTGCCATCCGACGCTTGGCGAGCCGTGTTGCGTAGAGGGTGCCCTTTTAGATACCATTCACCACAAGATCAACCTTTTGTATATAGTCTCTTAAACTTGAAGGCGCCTTTGTGTCACGATTGTTGTTGTTTTTCAATGTTTATGACGTCCAGAGCATTGTAGCCTTGTTTGGCGCAGGCTCGCGTCTGATGTTCGGGGAGCTGATTCACGATTCGTTGGCAACCTTGAACGATTCGCGATCGTCCGACGTGATGGGTGGGTAAGGAGTCAATATGACGAAGTGGAAAGCCACTCCTGAGTTGCAAGAGCTTGAGCAAGGGTCCAACTGCAATCGATCGGGATCGCACTGCGATATGCTTTTGGCATGCCATGTGGCTATCCATTTTTCGATCACCCTTTCCTTTTGCAGCTTTCGACCCGCCAGTGACAGCGCCGAGAGAAAAGGGACGCGTCATCTGATTTTTCAGGGTTCAATTTTTGCAGGGAAAGTTACAGAACTCGGTGGAGCGAGAGACAGAGACACAGGCTCTGGTGTGAAAGATTTTCGTAGGTTCCTGACCTGAACGGGAAAAAAAAGGGGTTTGAAATTCGAAATTGCGACAGGGAAAAATAAGGCTGCGGGAGCTGCGTCGAACACCCGCATGAAACGCGTGTGTGGAGGTTTTGGGAAAAAGCAGCAGCAGCAGAGCGACGGTCTCGCCACAACCAAAAAGTCTCAGCCCAAGTGTGACTGACTGACACTCTGACTCGGACTTTGGTTTTGAACGGATGGAAACAATTGCGTATGGAATTGGCTCAATTTCGAATCCCCTCGGCCTGCTGCTGGCACACACAGACGTCTCGAAAATAGGTTCAGCAGATAAGAAAATTGGCACAGCACAGCACACTCTGCACACTAACATGCAGCACACACTGCCTCCCTTGCCTCCCCGCCCAGCGACGGGCAACGGGCGAAATTTAGACCGGATTTCAAGCTCAGCTTGCCTAGCCTTTTTTTGGACTGTGACGACAGATTAATTGACCGTCCGCTTGCGTGTGTGTGTGATACAAACGCAGATACAGTAACACTTTCGTTGCGCTGTGCTGGGCTGGGCTGGGCTCACAAATTACGTGTAAGCTCGCCTGACCTGAGTCACACACACACACACAGCGAGAGGGTCAAGATTGTATAAAACCTTGCCACCTATCTATCATCCGCCCCATCATCACCATCAGCATACCTCAACCACTGACATCAAAGCATTCGGTGCTCGCGACTTTGTTCGTCGGCATCATCCATCTTCACTTTCAACTTCGTCGCAGCACTCGCCACTGTGTCTCTCTCAGACCCGCATCGACTTTGTTCAGCAGCGAGCTGTGATAGCAACGAGACTCCAGCATAGAGCATTTCAATTTTTCGACCCCGCACTGTCCGTATCTAGCACCTAACACCTAGCTCAAACAGTAAGTAGCTGTTCAGCTCCTTTACACTTGCTTAGCGATCAAGCAGCTCAAGTTGGCTAATCTCCTTTATCGCTCGTCTGTCCGTCAACTGCCATCCACTTATGCCAACCTCCCATCAGATGCAGATCTTTGTCAAGACCCTCACCGGCAAGACCATCACCCTCGAGGTCGAGTCCTCGGACACCATTGACAACGTCAAGGCCAAGATTCAGGACAAGGAGGGCATCCCACCTGATCAGCAGCGACTCATTTTTGCCGGTAAACAGCTCGAAGACGGTCGTACCCTTTTGGACTACAACATCCAGAAGGAGTCAACCTTGCACCTCGTCCTGCGTCTACGTGGCGGTGCCAAGAAACGCTGTCAGAACGGCGCCGGTACAGAGGGGCAGTGCAAAGATGCGGCCATCAACCTGGTTGGAGAATGCCCACACTGCAGCCTCAAGTTTTGCGGCAAACACCGCCTGCCTGAACAGCACAAGTGTGCGCAGGTAGAGCAGGTTCGCAGCGCTGCGTTTGCCGCCAACAAGGCCAAGTTGGAGAGCGAGCGCACTCAGGCGACGAGAGGGTTGGCTCATTGATGTGGCCTGCCGTCGTCGACTTTTGGTTTTTTTTCGTCTCTGCATAATCTCTCATACCACACATACCCTTTTTTTTTGCTTTGCATCCGTTTTTATTTGTATTAGTATTGAATAGATGTTTTTTTGATCGTCTGATGTGGGGATGTGAGGGTGTGTGTGTTGAGGGTGTCGGTGGATAGCGATCGAGTGTGAGTGGGAGTTCGGTAGCTCGGGAGTGTGCGAGCTTGGGATCGGGAGAGGGAGAGGGATGGACGATCTGGAGCCGGGTTGGACGCGGTGTTTGTTGCGGCTGTAACAGTTGTCGCTGTCCCTAAGGTCAAGATTGTGTGGGAGGATGTTTGTGGTTGACGATCTGCTCGAAGCGTTTGCACAAGCATACCTTGCCGCACGTCTAGCGTACGAGTGCCACCGAACCACGTTGGTTCCGCGGGATCACAAACGAAATCACACAAGAACGGGATCAGGAACACAACATCTTACATTCGAAGGATCTTTTTCATCGGAACCACTCTTCCGCCTCGCTTTCCAGGATGTGCACAAACGGTCGGATCTCTCTCTCTCTTGGCATCCTTGCTTCGCAAACGAACACACAGAGAGAGAGAGAAGTGGGGTCACAAGGGTTGCTTACCAAGGCACCAAGGTTGTTTTAGCCCCTCCTCCATTTTCGGGTAAAACAAGAGCGCTAAATTAGACCCTTTAAAGATTTTTTGATGCGGGTTTGGGCTTTTTACCCCACATCCTAGAGGCGCTAAGAACGGAGGGTAAAGCTTTTCTCAGTCTGGTCAACTTTTCGACCTGAAGGCTGGATGAAGTGAAGTGAGCAGAGAGTTGGGTGTGCAATGCGCCATATGAACCACCAACAGAATGCACGAGCGACTGCTGTCAAAGGGAAAGGAGGGACTACCGTCGGGAAAAATCAAGGGCGTCGTTAAGCGCGACATCTCTTCTTTCGTTTGGTCTTTTTTTGTGCCGGCGCTGCCGCCCCCGCTCTTCGGGCCGTTCCTGCTCCGCACCTGCCATCCGATCCGCCCCCCCTTGTCCGAGACAACATCAAGATTTCATCGTCTTTCCCATCCCCATGCATCTGGTTTTTCCATGCGGCGTAGCGCTGTTTCCGAGACAAGGCTAAAAAAACAAAGGTTGACCCGTCCATAGATCCGTTAGAAGAAGGTATCGCTTCGTCACTCCTGAACCTGTCTTATTTGGACTTTGCTTAGCGAAGACGTCGACCCGGCATCGCTTGGCTGACCTCTTTGCCGCTCCTGCTGTTCTGGGTTTTAGCGTCACGCCCGCAGCCTGCTGTTTTAGCTCGCATCCCTGTGCTTGCCCCGCTTCAGCAAGTGGTAGAGGAGCGGAAGAGCGGATGGGGAAGCTTACCCCGCCAAAAAAAAAAATAATAAAATCAAGCGTGAAAAAGGTAAACAAGTGACGATCGACCCATCGCCTGCACCGAGGTACTGCTTGAAGAAGCGAGACAAAGCGTTACACTGTGTAGATGAAGGTGGTCTTTCGAAGAAGGAAAGGGGAAAGGGATTTGGTGCTAGGGAGGGTGCCGAGTGGTTGAGGGAGCGTGTGGTTCGTGAAAGAAGGTATGCGGGGAGAGTCGAGGTGGTGCAAGTCGTTGGTGCTGTGGTGCAAGTGGACGACATTGATGAGGTGCTTCGTGCGAAGGCGGGGAAGCCGGGGGGAAGGGAGGGAGGTTGGTGGAGAGCTAGTCAGAGGAGATGCTATATGATGTTTGGGAGAAGCGACGGTCGCTGATGCTTGATGCAAGTCATCTAGGATGTTCGAAGACGAGCAAGGTGGTCAGCCGAAAAAAGCATATAAGCCCTCCCTCTTTTGCATCACGAACAGCTTCTCCTCTCCTCATCACACACACACACCATCCGATCTTCTCTCTCACAGTCACACACAGTCACACACATTGACCCACCCACTCCTCAAAAAACTTTTCACAATGAAACTCCTCACCACCACCTCCTCGCTCCTCCTCTTGGCCTACACCACCCTCGCCACCACCATCGCCACGGTCAAATCCGACATCTCCTCCATCGACTCGGCCGTCACCTCTCTCAACAACCAGCTCGCCTCCAATTCGATCAACTACTTTTCCGCCCTCGCCATCAACAATGCAGCCGTCGACGTCGACAACAAGATCAAATCCGCCACCTCGGACGTCAACGGTCTCACCGAAACACCCACCGATGCGGATGCCAACGAAATCATCGCTACGCTCACGGGGACGGAGAAGAACGTCAAGTCGGCAACGGATCGACTGATCGTGTTGAAGCCCCAGTTTGATTCGTTGGGCGTAACCGGTTTGGCGAAAGATGATATTAACAATTTGAAGACGGATACGGCGGCGTTCGGTGCGGCGTTGGTCAAGGTCACCCCGGAAGCAGAGAAAGCGCAGGCTCAGAGCTTGGCTGATCAGTTTAATGCCGACCTGGCTAATGCTGCTGCTGCCTACAACTGAGGATTCGCAAAAGTTGGAAGCTCGGTCGCGATGTTGAGGTCGGGCTGGAAGCGGAACTGTTCACGTCATCGTAATGTGCTCTGAAAACGAAATCCAAATGTCGTTTGTCATGCCGCTGAAACGTCTGGAGTCGCTTGTTTTCGTGTTTGCTCAGATCCATGGTGGTGTGGAAAATGTGCAGAGCGACTGACTTCGGTGAGGAAATTCAACGACTCTTGAAATTGGGTATGCTGGATTTGAGTAGCCCTTGACGTTGCGACCGGGTCAAAATATAGTACAAAAGGTTGTGCTGGCATAGCGCGGTTTTGAGTAGAAGAAGAATAGACATCGTCCGACCAAGCAACTGTTGGAAAAAGATTCAATGCAGGTTGGGAGCTGGAAAAGGATCAATGAGCCCTCTTCCTCGGCTTGACATCCAGCTCTTCGTCAAAGTCATCCTCCTCTTTATCCACAGGCGCCGCTCTGCGCGATGAGCGACGCTGTGTTGGTGTCTGCTGATGATCCGGTTCGGGTTTTACGCGTGTCGATCTCCGCTGTGTTGGCTGATCTTCTTGCTCTTCGTCTGGCTCTGTCGCCTGCTGTTCCGCTGATTGCTCGTACTCCTCCTCCTCGTCCTCCTCTTCATCAAACTCCGACACCCGCCTTGTCCCCGAACGCCTCGCCACCTCCTGCGACGCTTCACCCTGGGAGCTAAACATCCCATCGTGATCACCACCACCCGTGCTCAAGTTCAACGCCCTCGGTCCGATCGGACGCGACTTCCACGTGCGCATGCAGTTCGGACACGAAAACCCGGCCAAGCGGTGGAGCGCATCGTCGTTGTCGACCGCTGAAGCGATGGTGTTGCGCGCACAGTGGTAGTGATAGCGGGTAGTGCAACCGCTACGAGTGTACGAACAGCCGATACCGAGGGTGACGAGATCTTTGCAGTGGGTGCAGGTGTGGTAGTGTTCTTCGCCAAACTCGTTTTGGAGGTAGTTGCGGAGTTCCAGTAAGGAGCGTATCGAGAGGGTGTAGATGCCGTCACTGTCCAAAAACAAACGGGAAAGAAATTGACGCACTTCAGCGATGAGTGGAGCAAGATCGTCAGTGAAAAGGTGGCTACTTACGATGAATAATCAATCCACCGATGATCAACAAGATTCTTCAACAGCTCTTCCGTAGCGTCCCTTGTCAAGTGCGTTCTCAACTTGCTCCCCAGTCGCACCGCTTCCAGAGCCGGTATCGCATACGCCTCTCGCTTCGCCTTGAAGATCTCTTCTATGAGCTTCTTGACAAACGCAATCTCATTCGTAGAGTATCGAGTTGCGCGTTCGATCTGCTTGTCCGCTCTAGTATTGACAAGCGCCAGCAAGTTTTGGCCCGACTGCTGATCGCGATACGACCTCATCTCCAGATCGAGCACCGACAAGTGCTTGGCAGCATCGTCGAACATCGATCGGTATGCGTTCTCATCGTACGTCACACCCAGGATGGAGCAACAGCGTCTGTAGAGGTGTTTGGCGAAGGATACGGGGACAATTCGATGCGAAACGAGGGATTGGAGCCATGATACCCGGGCGAGGGTTTGCTTATCGTACTCGGACATGGCTGTTTGAAGCCTCGAGGAGAGGATCGAGTGTTGATGGAATGCGGAAGAGAAGGTGTGCGGGAAGTAAAGAGTGGAAGAAGCTGCAAAGTGTCAAGAAGCTCATCAACGAAAGCTGAGTCGAGAAAAGTGTTGATCTCCAAAATGTTGCGCGCCTTGCTCAGACACACCGCGAGGCGCGTAGAGTGAGACACTTTTTTCGAATAATTAAACCATGTTAGACCGTACCTTTTACTCTTCCTCTGCAAAAAAAAAAAAAAAAGACCGCGCTCGGCAATCTCGGAAGCACCTCCCGAGAAGGCGGACCGGCAATCTTATGCTGCTCATCCAGCAAACGGGCTTGTTTGACGCCGCTCTTGACGCCGATCTGGCTTGGCAAAGCAAGGATTCCCTTTCATACTCCGGTCCGCAGGGTGCGGTAAGCTCGGCTTTTGACCCCTTCCGCACCGCACCGAAATGACTTGGTGCAAGTCTTTTCTCTTTTCGCGCTCCGCTTCCTGTCAACGAAGGGAATGACCTCATCGTGTTCGATCTTTCCGAAGCGTTCGAGGTTCGAGTGTGCCTTTCCATCGGTCCGATGATGGTTCTTGCCCTCGCGCCGAGGATTCATTGCACTACGAACCATGGCGAGTCAAACAAGGTACACAAAACGCTGACAAGAAGAACGAGCCTTGGCAAAACGGGACGAGGAAGTGAATCGGGAGTTGGAAGAGATTCTGGCCGTAGCTAAAGTTGAACGGGTGAGGCAGGAGAATGGCGAAGATGGGTTTATTCGTATGCTCGTTACTTCTGTGGGGAAGCTGCATATTCGACGACGAATCGTGTTGGTGGTTTGGTTGCAGATCTTGCAAGAGTTGGCGGGGATTGGTGTGATTACGGTCTATGCGCCTACTGTCTTCAGGTCGGGCGGGTTCAGTGACACGCTTGCACGACTGCTGTCGGGTTTCAATGACGTTTCGTACATGTTTAGCGTCTTTATTGCGGTTTGGGCTCTGGATAGGACGGGTAGACGCAAAACACTGTACTGGGGAAACGTCGTGAAGAGGATTTCGTTGTTGATCGCGGGTGTCGCGGCCAAGTATGCATTGCAGTATGGTGCAGGGTCGGCAACGGAGGATCTGGCACTTGCCAAGAGGTGGGGTGCAGCGTTGGCCGCGATGGTGTTTTTGTACACAGCTACGTTTGGTGCGACGTGGTTGACCGTTCCTGGCTGTATCCGACCGAGGTGTTTCCGTTGTTCATCAGAGCCAAGGGAGGTAGCTGGTCGGTGTTTGGTTGGAGTATTGGAAACGGTATTGTGACGGAGATTACGCCGTTCTTGTTTACTGCGATCAGCTATAATACTTTGTAAGTGTCCCGGTGAAGGTGGGAGAAGGGAAGAAAGACTTCTGATTGACAAGCGTCTGACTTTGTTTGACGGCAACAGCTTCTTGTTCGGGGCTCTAAATTTCTTTTGCCTTCCGTTCATCTATTGTTTCTATCCCGAAACGAGCTGTAGGTCGCTCGAGTCGATCGATGAGCTGTTCGAGTCGGATTCGGCCTTTATCGCTTTTGACAAGAGGCTGACTTCCGTGAAACGGGCAAAGGCTGTTGGAGCCGATGAGGTGTAGAACACTTTCCTTTTCTGTAATCCAATGCAATACATCTTTGCCTGTCACATTGTGAGACTGTGCTCTACTCCTGCTTGGCGGTGAGCTTTTTAGCTTCGCGTTTCGCTTGCTTCTTCTGCTGCCGTGCTGAACCCTTCTGTCCTCCTTTTCTTATGGCTTCTACCGCTGTCGCATCCTTCTTCTCTTCCGCCGCCGAAATCGGCGTCTGAAACGTACTGCTGGCCCACATGATAGCACACACAGCAGCAAACCCACTGAACCAAACCAAGTACCTCGGATCCGAATCTTCATGATAGTACCCCGACCTCTTCTTGATATCGTTCTCGTATGTGATGAGCAGCATCGTAAACGCGAGCAGCGATAGTGTCATGCCAATGATCGGGTTACCGGGGATACCGAGTCGTCTACGCAGTTCGTAATTGACCAGAGCACCGAGGTCCTTAAACGCGACGAGGAAGAAGGCAGCAAAGATAGTGGTGGCTGCAAGAGCGTAGAATGAAGGCATGACCGAGTCGCTTGGCCATTTGGGTTGTGCGAGACGAAAGATCTCGCCGGGCTGCAACGTTTGTAGTGCTGCTGGGATGGCGGGTGCGCCGGGTGTGATGAGAAACTCGCGGTAGTTGGCCGGGAACATGGGAATGCTGGTTGGTGGGGCGACTTCCAACATCTTGGCGAGGTCGTTGGGGTGAAGCTGGATGATAGTAGTGGTTGTCGTGAGCGAGAAGAGTCAAGTTATACGACTGCGAAGAACCCCGCGTTTTAATCCTCTCTACAGTACAAAAGCACAGAAAAGCTGTGAATGATCGTCATTGTGCACGCCAAAAAGGAAAGAAAAGCTTTCCGTTGCTTTCATCCCGAATCCGAAGATCCGACTGCAGATCCAACACTTTCGAAGAAAGCTTCTCCCCTTGCTTCCTGTTCACTCTCATCTACAAGCAGCGTCTACGATCCGACACAATGACCTCCCCAACCACCAGGTTCTCCTCCGCGGAGCCATTCTGCCTCGTCAAATCATCCATCAACATCGACGAAACTTTCCTCGTACCACACATCGTTCGACCTGGCGAAACCATTTCTTCCACCGGCCTCGTTTCCCGCCCCGGTGGAAAAGGCGCCAATGTCTCTGCTGCAATCGCACTCGCTGGTGCTTCAGTGTCGTTTTCCGGTGCAGTGGGCAAAGACGCACCGTGGCCATTGGACGAGCTTCGATCACGCAAGGTGATCACCGACAACGCTGAGGTTTTGGAAAACGTGCCAACGGGTCGTGCTTTCATCCAGATTGCCGAAGATGGAGAGAACAGTATCGTTTTGCTCAAGGGAGCGAACTTTGCGACGGATAGCAAGTCGGCTGATCCTGCCAAGTCGTGGAGCCAGGGAGGACGAAGAATCAGCCATCTGGTGTTGCAGAACGAGATTCCGTTGGAGACGACGGTGGCCTTCTTGAAGTATGCCAAGTCGGACAAAGTTGATAATCATGTGACGACGATATTCAACCCTTCGCCTATGCTCAGTAAGAAGGAGTTGGAGCAGTTTCCGTGGAGGGATGTTGATGTGCTGATCGTCAACGAAGGAGAGGGTATGGATCTTCTTCGTGTGCTTTCGCCGTCGGACGCAGCTGACCTTGAAGCGGAGGCTGAAGGCGAAGCGCGATCGAACAACGTATTGCGGGCTCTGTCAATGCACGAATCCTTCAGCAACACTGCATGGGTCGTATTAACCCGCGGTGGGTCAGGTGTGATGGCAGACGTTTTCCTTGACAACTGCAAGGAGCGTACATTCTTCAACCACGAACCGTTCAAACCGAAACAGGTTCGAGATACCACTGGCGCAGGCGACACGTTCACAGGCAACCTAGTAGCCGCACTTATGGGTCACAATGTCGCCGCTGATGAAGGGTTGTTGAATCGGCTCGTCCAAGGACGGCCAAGTTTGTAGAGAGGGCACTGAATTGGGCTGTGAAAGCTGCTAGCTTGGCGTGCGAGAAGGAAGGGCGATGCAGAGTATTCCTTCTGCTGACGAGGTCAAGGCTAGAGAGGCGTGAGGGTTCGGATGTAGTTGTAGGGTTAGATGTCATCTCAAAATACACCTTCGGCTGTACGGCCGCTTGCAATACAGACACGAAAGCATTCTCTGTACTGCACACGCAGTTTCGAACAGATAAGGCCTCAGCCTGTGAACTCCGCTTTCTCAACAGCCATCATTGGAAAGATCGAAAACAAAATCGTAAATGCAATTGCAAAAGGAGTAACACCGAAACACCAAAGCAAAGTCAAGGACCAACAACTATCACTGCCGCCAGTCCTCACTTCTTCTCGCGAACGACCTTGTCAATCCAGGACGCAACGTACTCGACATTGTTGGTTGTGAGACCAGCCATCGAGATACGCGAGTTGCTAGTCAAGTAAATGTGACCCTCTTCGAGCAAGCGTTTGCACTGATTCGTGTCGAGACCGAGGAAGGTAAACATGCCAATCTGTTTCAGGATGTGATCCCAGTTACCCGGTGTTTGGAACTTCTTGGTCAACAGATCAAACAAGCTCTGGCGCATGGTAATAATCCTACCCGCCATCTCCTTGACATCAGCCTGCCACTGTTGGAACAACGCAGGCTGGGTGAGGATCATCTTGACAACACGAGCACCAAAGGCAGGAGGATTCGAAATCTCGCTTCGCTGAATAGCAGCCAACTGGGAAAAGACAGCGGCGCTCTGCTCTGGAGTTGCCGAAACGACGTGAAGCGCTCCAACACGTTCGCCGTACAGACCTGCATTCTTGGCGAAACTCTGGCAGACGAGCAACGGAATGCTCTTGCGCGAAACAAAGTGACGAACCGCCCAAGCGTCCCTGTCCAGATCTCCCGAGGCGAAACCCTGGTAAGCGCAGTCGAAGAATGCAAAGTGACCCTTCTCGACAAAGATATCGGCGATCTGCTTCCACTGTTCCTGAGTAGGGTCGACACCGGTGGGGTTGTGAGCGCATGCATGCAACAGGAACACGCTCTGGTTCTTGGCCTGTTTCAACGTGTTGGTGAAACCTTCAAAGTCGAGTGCGATGGTCTTGGCGTCGTAGTAAGGGTAGTCGACGGGCTTGATACCGACCGAGTTGAAGATGGCCTTGTGATTGGCCCAGGTAGGATTTGAGATGTAGATCTGACGGTCGACGCCGAATGCCTGGTATTGGTAGAATCGTTGGAGGAAGACGGCGCCGAGGTGGTTGGCACCAGTACCGGAGATGGTCTGTACGGAAGCGACGCGCTTCTCTGCGATGGCGGGTGAATCTGCACCGAGGATGAGCTTGGCAGCTGCGCTGGTGAATTCAGCGAGACCGGTGATGGAGAGGTACTCGTGGTCGACCGACTCGTCTGCGATGAGATCCGCCTGAGCCTTTTTCACGGATGGGAGGACGTAAGGCTTGCCGTTGTTGTCACGGTATGCACCGACACCGAGGTTGACCTTCTTGTCGTAAGTGTCGGCCTTGTAGGAAGCAGTCAGCTTGAAGATGCTGTTGTGAAGCGAGAAGGATGAGATCAGTATCTGCCACATAAGCATAGCTGGAGAATGGTGTGAAACTTACGCATCTTCAGGTGCCTGAGGAACGGCGCTCCAAACCGTCAAGGCTGATGGTTGTTCAGGAATTGAGCCCATTGTGTAAAGGATGGTCAGCTCCTGTTCTACAAGGTAAGCGGTGTTGGGTGTTGGGTGGACAGAAGAGAGAGAGGGAGACAATATCGGGATCCTAGATAAGGGGCGACCGGCAAAGTGTCCAAAAGTGTTGTTCCAGCGTGGCGCAGCAGCTCTGTAAGAAGAATCAAAGCTTTACAAGCAACCGATTCTAGACGTCCGCGACGCTACGCTGAGCACACCGCTGCAACAAACACTTTGCTTGCGGGAGTCATTACTCCCACAGATTGACTCGCAGCGGGGGCAAAGGGCACACAGAACAGCGCACAGAATGGATCCACTCTATGTAACGGCAGCGTGACCCTGCGGAAGATTGCCGATGCGCGCTCTCAACACCGGCGAAATGCCTCCGTTTGCCTTTCCGGACGAATGGAATTGGCGGCGATCCAACCTAACAGAGCCCTGTTTTCGCTCGCGACCGGACCGGATGGCCACAGACCAGACGAGCATGACAAAGGCATCATCCATCGCTGCTATCAAATGGGTCCCTGAGCATGTAGAGTATGCAAGTCGCTGCCCCACTGAGCATCTTGACCAACGGCTGTAATCACATGACCGATAGAGTCTCCAGCCACATCAATCCACGGAGAAAGAAAAGAAACTCACCTGCTTTACTGAAGCCATTCGAGTCAGCAATGTGACCTTGGATGTTGCCCAGTCGATTCGCTGCCATGGTTGCCAATGTGAGAGTTGGAGAGCCTTTGCTGTGTCGATGCCGTTTTCCAGCTGTAGCGCTCGTGGATGACCAAGGTGTCGGATGTGTTGTAGATGGCCGAGTCGATGTGTATGTGGGTGAGGATGGTATGAGTAATAAGGATGAAGTGATTTGTTCAAAGGCAAGAGTGGGGGATAGCAGGAGGGCGCCGAGACAGGGCTTACCGGCTATTGAGGGTCTAAGTAGCCAGCAGCAGATGACGATGAGGAGCAGCCCAGTCTGAGTGAGTTGAGTGTGTCTTTTGGCAAGCTGAATGCGGGGGTCGCAGGGTTCCGCCTGATTCACGCGAAATTTGTGTCTTGTGAGAAAGGTCAGGATCGAAAATGCGGAAAGCATCGGCATCAGACTCTCTCTCACACGCTCCCAGTCAGCCGCGCAAAGATCGACGAAAAATCACTCGCATAACATCGCAGGCTGCTGTGCTGAGCTGAGCCTCAAGCTAGGCTCTTTTCGCAATCGTGTTCCGCTGCCATTTGCATGCTCAATCGCGACCAGGATCCGTAACTGAATGTAACACATCATCCCACGGTAGATGCTCTTGCACACACCGTAATGAGTTGGTGATAGTGGGATTGACATTGATGCAATGGTAGACAATCAAGAAGCTTCAGCCATGTCTACATCTTGTTCCTGATCAGCAGGCGGCTTCGAATCCATTTGCTCTTCTTTGACAGGTGTGTTCCAGCCAGAGGTCTCGTCAACATTTGTGGAAAGCTTTGGCTCTTCCTTTGTTGGCGTATCCCAACCTGAAGTCTCATCGATGTGCGTAGATGGTTGTGCCTCCTCCTTTGTCTGTGGCTCGGGGATGGCAACCGGAACGCTGAAATGGTCAGCCTCTACCTTGACGCTTGACTCTGCTGCAGCCTCTGCTTGAGCAGGCTCAACCGACATCGCCGAGTCTACCTCCTGCTCAGACTTGACAACGACCTCTTGTGTCCCTGCCTCAGCTTGCATCGTGACTTCCTGCTCGGCGGCTTGAGTGCCATCGGTCGGCTTGCTACCCACTTCGCCATCCATCGCAGCACCTTCTTCCGCATCCTGCTGCACTGGCACTGCAGCCATCTTCGGCTTCGGATTTCGCTCCTCCTCCATCGCTTGCAGCAACCCCTGAACGTCCTCCGGCCGATCACGCTTACCAAACAAGTGCAGATTGTCCCGGCTAGCCACCCGCAGCGCTCTCCACGCCAAACTCTGCATGCTCTCGATCGTCATTTGAATCCGCTCGTCCCTGTCCAGCTTAGCCTTATTCTCTTTGCTCAGCTCTGCTTCGGCGATGGCCGGATCAATGCCGAGCTGTTTCTTGCGCATATCGAGCTTCATCTTTTCGCGTTGGATCGACTTGTTGTAGTGTTCCAGGCTGGGTACCGGTGGTAGGAATTCGAGGACCTCGAGTCCGTCTGTAGCCTTGGTCTCGTACTCGCCCATTTCGTTTTCCACTTTTCGCGTGCCCGGCATAGGTGGTTTCAGACCGTCTGCCCATAGCTCTGATAGGGCGGCGGTGCCGAGCTTGTGTGGGTATGGTTCGTGTTTGCGCAGTAGCAGGGCTCTTGCTGAAGCAAATTGTGCAATCTGCTCGGGCGAAAGAGGTGGTTTCTCGATCGAGGGGCATGACTCTGTCTTCCACCGAATCCAGTTGGCTTCCCGCTTGAGCACTTCGAGAACCGACTCGAGAAACAGTCGTCCGTCTGGCTGGATCTCGCGGATGAGACCCTGGATCTCCCTCCATGTAGATCGGATCCAGCGCTCATCCGCCTCTTCGAGTATGAAGAGCGCTTGAAGTGTTTTGTTCTTCCAGTCCTTCCAGCTTTCCTTCGCCAGAGGAGTGAACGACAGGAGGTACTGGAACAGCACAAAGTACTGCACGAGGATGTGCTTGCGGAAGGATGTGTCCTGGATCTCGTACTCAAACAGCTTGCGTCCCGTAAGGTAAGTCGGGAAGAAGTGGCCGCGTTCGGCTGATGCCGCCTCGTCATCCTCCACGGAGCTGACCTGTTCGATCATCTCTTCGTCCGCATCGGGGCCGTCGGTGCGGACACCATTCACAATGTCGGGTCGAGCGCGCTTCTTCGAAGAATCGTCTCCTTTCTGACCTATCGCTCTACCTGCGATGTATCCTGTGTTTGTTGGGCCATTGTCGTTGATCCTCTTGTTTGACAGGGCGTTGCGCTCCCAGATGCACCGCTTGAGGCACTGCCTTGCTTCCGCTGTTCTTGGCTTCTTCGGCCTTAGCTGCACCTGCAAGCTCCTTTTCACGTTTGGTCACGGCGCCAAATAGTTTGAGGATCTTTGCGGTGCTGATTCGCAACTCTGCCATAGCTCCCTTGGCTCCATCCGGTGCAGGATCTTCGTCCGAGATGCCATGCGCTGCTTCCGGTCCTTCCGCAGGAGTAGCGCTTCTTGTGGATGCTCGCGAAGAGTCTTGAGCGCCCATCAGTAGTGGCGGGTTGGAAAAGAAGCGTTGAACCTTCCAGAACAACTCGTAAAACTCGTAGTCGACCTTGAACACCCTATCCTTCTCGTCGGAATCCTCTTCGACCTTGGCATCGGCATCCTCGGTTCTTTCATCGATGTGAATCTTGTTTTCGACGTTGAACTCTCCTCGCAGGTTGACACCACTTCTCTCTCCAAGTGGGAAGACCTTGGCGAGCAAACTGAGGATGCGACCGGCAAAGACCGTGTGCTGTTGCGAAGGTTTCGATAGCCTTCTGAGTAGCTCGTTGCATGTTCGCAGCAGCACCAAACCTTTGCCTCTTGTTGGATGGAGGTCGATGGTGAGCGGTTTGACGCGAGATTCTGTGTATCCGAACAGCCGCGAGCAGGTCGAGATGGGCTGAGCCTCGATGAGCTCTTCAACTAAGGTCAATGGTAATGTAGGATCGATCAGATCGTGGAGGACAGAACAAGGATAGCATCGAGATGATCAAGAGACGATGTAAGCTGAGACTGCAGGGTCTCTTCGTCGACTTGAGTCCCTTGACTAGCAACCAATCCTGATGGGTCTTCCAAGACCGCTTTGCGAAGTTCGTTGTTGCTGATCTCCAGACACAAATTTCGTAGCCGCACTTGTAGACCATCTTTATCTGCGAAAGCAAGACTGGCTGTCAGTCCAAAAGCCTCGCGATTTGCTTGCGTGTCGACCAATGGCTTGAGTGCATCGTGGATGTGAGAGAATGGAAGGAGTTGTTGTTGCGCTGATGGATTTGCTCGGCGCAATTCTGAAATGCTGGCGAGCAATGCCGGTGAGTTCAGCCAAACACTGGCGGAGCCTGTACTCAGCTGCTTCTGACTGGCTCATGACGAGTCGTAAGTGCCGATATGCACTTGTCGATGAGATGGAGGAGGAGCGAGGTGTTTCAAGAAGAACAACGCGAAGGAAAGGACAGGAACAAAGTCTCGGGACGCGGCGTCGAAATTTGGCGGACCCTGCTCCACTTCGAGCGCCAAAAACAAGCACGAGCCAAAACTTTCTTCTTGCTTGCGCACACCTTCACTCCTAAGCATTCCATTTGCCTCATTGAAAGGTGGCCTACTAACGATACCTACCTACGAAGTCATGGAAGACGAGGTACAGATCGAAGATGCTCGAGCAGCGGACGCAGTGGTCGACATTGACATGGATGACGGTACGTCCTCGTAGGATCCTATTCTGTTCGAAAAGCACTCTTGCTGACGTTTTATCTCCCTTCCTTGCTTGCATCCAACATCACAGATCCAAGCATCAAGCGCAGAGGAAGAGGTTTTGATCCTCGTGGCAACGGTCCCGCCTCCGAAGGTGTAAAAAGTGGCAAGTTCGATGTCCTAGACGAGACAGCAGACAGCGGCGCCCGCGCAGTCAAATGTAAGTTGCTGCGCCTACCTACATTCAGCAGTTGTAACTCAATAGCTAACATTACTCCTCATGTTACGTTTAACAGCTGTCGAAGGATGGGTCATCGTTGTGACCAACGTACACGAAGAGGCGTCCGAGGAAGAAGTCATTGACAAATTCCTGGATTTTGGCATGGTAAAGAGCTGTCATCTCAACCTCGATCGACGGACTGGTTATGTCAAGGTAGGTGCAATCATGGATGTTGATCATCGAGAACAATGCGTGCTGACGAACACTCACTCGTTTCTATTACGTTCGATCAGGGATACGCGCTGCTCGAGTTTGGCGAACAGGAAGAAGCACAGGCTGCGATACAGGCGTGCAGCGAGGGACTCACATTGCTCGATCAAGAGCTCAAGGCTGACTTTGCCTTTGTGAATCCACCAGCGGGAGGCGTCGCTGCTCGAGGATCCGGATCAAGAAGGGCAAACGTAAACAGAGACCGCAGCCGCAGTCCTGGTAGATGATTGACAACGTGCCTCAAAGTCGTCGAAATACCATCCTTGTTCCATTTAGCACATCCTCATGAAGCGCGCTAGCCTTGTATTTGTATCTCGTCCCCCTCACTTGCTGTGTGAATCGAAGAGCACCTGATTCAACGAGTCGCCACGATCGTTTGATGTCCAATGAAAACGTTGGAGGTTGGAGCTGAAGGCACCATTTAATCACCAAAATATTTAAAAAGAGCATTGAAAAGCACTGTTTAAATTTTGGTCACGAAAAGTCGTCGCAGAATCGGTCACCCTTGCTCGAGTCGACTTACAGATCTTCATTCATCCCGGCGGACAGTTTGAGAAGCCAATGCATACTCATAGGATCACAATCAACGGTACGGTACAGTTAGAGTCTGATTCGGAGTCTGCGAAGAAAAAGAAGTCACTGGAGAGTCGAGAGAGGTATGGAGGACAGCTCAGAAATGTCGCTTACATAAGCAACAGCGTGATCGTAAATCCAACCTCCACCGCGTCTCTGCTTGGGCCGCGCAGCTTTCAAATCAACACTTGTCTTGACTCGTTGCCCTTCAGACCACCAAGCCATCCTTCTTCGACTCGACACCGATCTTTTCAAACAACACTGGGCCTAGCGAGTCGCGCAATCACTCACACCACTGCAAAGCGCGCTCCGAAACACATTCGTAAATCAAGATGGACGAGGGAACCGTTCAGCCCATCCCCAACTTGAAGCTGCAGCAGCATCTCTTCCTGCTAGCGCATCACTCCGAGAACCTTTCGTCGGCCGTGATCAAAGCTTCACAACAAGCTTTGCTGGAAGGAATCGAAAAGGATGAAATGGCGCCATACTACCAGCTCATCCTGAGCGACTCTACGCTCAAAGGGTTGTTGAAGGAGGACAAGTCGCTGCTCAAGCGACTCGAGGCAAAGAACAAGGAAGAGCTTCAGAAGCTGGATGAGAAACAGAAAGAGGTAGAGGAGAATGAAGGAGAGATGGAGATCAACGGTGTATTGCGACAGAGAGCTGCGTACTATGCCAAGATTGGCGATAAGGAAAAGTCACTCGAGGCGCACGATGTGGCCGTTTCGAAAGGGGCAGGTCTGGGATCCAAGTTGGATCTTACGCTGACCAAGGTGCGAATCGGTCTGTTCTTTGGTGACACGGATGTCGTGACTACATCAATCGCTGAGGCGAAGAAGTTGGTAGAAGAAGGTGGCGACTGGGAACGTAGAAACCGACTCAAAGTGTACGAAGGCTTGCACCTGCTGTCGATCCGCGATTTCAAGGCAGGAGGCCAGCTGTTCCTCGACGCCCTCAGTACCTTCACAGCGACCGAACTCATCGACTACAACGACTTCATCACACTCACCGTCCTCGCCAACGCTTTGACACTCAAGCGAACCGACCTGAAGAAGAAGATCATCGACTCGCCCGAAGTGTTGCAGGTCATCGACGAGATCCCACACCTGCGCTCGTTCGTGACCAGCCTCTACGCCTGCGAATACGGCAACTTTTTCCGTGCGCTTGCCGACGTGGAACAGACGCACATTCTCACTTCGCGTGCGCTGCACCAGCATGCACGCTTCTACGTGCGCGAGATGCGCATCATCGCCTACTCGCAGCTGTTGGAGAGCTACCAGTCGCTGTCGATCGACAATATGGCGACTGCGTTCGGTGTGTCCGGTGACTTTATCGACAGCGAGCTTTCGAGGTTTATCTCTTCGGCACGTTTGCCAGCTGTGATCGATAAGGTGCACGGTATTGTGGAAACGCGCAGACCTGATCATAAGAATGCACAGTATACGAAAATCATCAAGGAAGGCGATGTCTTGCTCAGTAAGTACGAGGTTGGAGTTTGTGGTGCGTTGAAAAAGAGGGATAGATTAGCTGACTTTGCTCCTTTTTTCGATACAGACTCGTTGCAAAGCTTTCCGTACTGCTTTGTAGAATGGTCAGGCTGGGTAGAATGCGATGTTTTCCTTGTGTGTCGATTGTAATAGACTGTGATGATGTGATAGTGGTCCGTGTTGACATGAACCTTGAGGGCCGGGTCCTGAGAACGATACTCTGGAAGGGGGCAAAATATGTCTAGTCGACCTCAACAAGGCTGTGAATGGTGAATGCGGAACAATCAAAAGCTGAATGTCAGTAACCGAGGCGTGCTAATCGGTCATTCTTGTAGGGACGAACTTACTGATACGAAGGGGCATCCAATTGCTCGGCACCTTTCAGGAATGGAATAGCCACCACAAACACGTACTCGACCACCGTACCTCCGCACTTCTTAACCAGCTCACCCGCCGCCTTTGCCGATCCACCAGTAGCAATCAGATCATCGATCACCAGCACGCGCGATCCCTCGGCCAACGCTTCCTTTTGCATCTCGAAAACATCCTCGCCGTACTCCTTTTGGTACGAAGCTTGAACGCATTCGCCCGGCAGCTTTCCGACTTTACGGACGGGTACGAAACCACATCCCAAACGCTGGGCGATGGCGGGACCGAGCAAAAAGCCTCGAGCGTCCAAACCGACTACGGCGTCGATTTTGCGGTTGCCGTACGACTTTGCGCCTGGTTCGAGAGGTGTCGATTGGACAGGGGTAGAGGTATCGGGGAGGGAGGGAATGGTGTGGGTGAAGATGTGCGAGACGATGTTTGTAAGGAGGAGCTCGAATGCAAGAGGATCGCGGAGGACGGGGAGGATGTCGCAGAAACGGATTCCTTTCTTGGGGTAGTCGTCGTAGAAACCTGTCAAGTGACACGGCGGAAAGAGGGAAAGTTCAGCAAAACTGCAAATGCGACATGAGGCTGGCGAAGGAGAGACTTACGAAACAAAGACTTGAGATGAGCGACGTCCGACATGATGGCAACGATCTTTACAGGAGATGATGGTGATTGGTCTAGAAAACGATGGGAACAACTGTCGATAAGAAAAACCGACCGACACCTGATAATTAGCCGGCAAAATTTGGACGCCTTTGGACGGGTCGTCGGGAAGGGTCGACGCTTCTGCGTATCCAAAAAAAAAAAAAAAAAAGCAAGAGAGGCTTGTTAGAGTTGGCCGCTGAAAAACATGCAGGTCTTGCAGCGATTTTGGGCATCTTTGTTAGGCCCACAAGCTGTCTGACCCGGACAGGGATTTCATGCTTGCAGTGGACAAACAGCAGCGGGGATCACCCTGGGAGGTCAATGCTAAGCCACCATCGCAGGTGTGCTGTTATTCTTCGCTCGCCAAGTGTTTGCAAATGGCATTGATTGAGCTGCGTTGCCGCAATACAGGGTCTCGCTCTCTCTCTCTCTCCTGGAATCCGGCGGTCGAAATCTCATGCAATCTGGTTGTAAAGCGAGAGCGCGTGCGTCGATCTCGGTCAGGGTTGAATGGTTCAATGTGCACACTGCGCTGCGCTGCGTGATTGTGTGTTTTCGTGACAGGCGTGTGGGACTGCCAAGAGGGTCTCTATGCCCAGCGATCCGTGATGAAGCGATGGTGCCTCTTCCTCACCATCATCCCAATACACTTGCACATCCATCACCTCGCCAGGCTGTAACAAACTTCACGTATCGATCGCCCATTTAGGCACGTACAGTACGAATCTCCATTCCAACCCCACCACACCATCACACACACACACTACAATGTCACTCATCTACACCTCACCACGAGCATTCCGCCAAACATCCGGGATCGTGTTTCTTCACCCTTCCGAACGAGTTTCACGATCCGAACTCGACCGTCGGGACAGATGCTATCGAGCCAAACGCGAAGCAGAGTACGCACGATCCTGGGCCGAGGATGCAACGCTAGTCGGAACGATCATCTACACCACCGACTCGAATAATCGGAATGCAAGCGATAGGGCGAGTCTAGCGACTCAGAGTAGCGCCAGGAGGAGAAGGAGGAATAACGGCAGCAGCGTCGCTCGTCGTCTAACCAGGTCGTTGAGGTTGAAAAAGTTGAAAAACTTGTTTACGACGCAGGCGTCGAATGTGGTTGCTTGAAAACCAAGGTTGATGTTGATTCTCGTAACATCCCGCTCGCATCCATCCTTCTGGAGCTTCCCATTCGTCTTTAAGGCCAGTCTGGCTTTTTTTTCCAGTCACGGATTCGTCTGTTCTCTGGCATTGCACTCGCAACTTCGCACTTGTGTCCCTAGTCGTCCACGTTTTCTCGTTCCGGTTTGTAATTGTCAAGGGTCTCTTGTTCTCATCTTCAAAACTGAACACAATACACGATTTCCTAGATCAAAATGTGATTGAGACGGTTCACATCTCTAATTACAAGACAGTCTGTGGTATCACGAGGGGAAAGGGAGAGCTTCAAGCTCCTGCCACCTTGTTGATGGCAAGTACATGACGGAGAACGAGTCAAGCCTTGAAGTGCGAGCCTTCCACGGCTCAAGGAATAGGAACAGGCTCTCCGTGCTCATCCCTTACCACCACCACTTCAACATCAGCACGCTCGCCGTTGTCCATAAACGTGACCGAAGTCATGTCGATCGGGTCAGTACGGACACCGCGCTTCTCCATAAAGCTCCTACCCAAGATGACGGGGAAGTAGCTGTCCTCAGCCAACATGACAGTGCAAGGGACCGCCTTGGATCCGACCTGAACAGGCCACTTGCCGAGGTTGGTAATGCCGTTGAATCCGTAGGTGCCTGGAGTGGTGTCCTTGGGGATAAAGCCGTGGTTGAGGGCAAAGCTGCGGCTGACGTAGACGTGACGGTAACCGGACTTGAGCATCATGGGCACATCCTGGATGGGACCGATGCTGCCCTTGAGCAGACGAACGCCGAGTTGCGAGTGGAACTCCTGAAAGGCGATCTTGTGCGAAGGGACCGAGGATACAGTCTGGTTGGTCTTGCGGGTCTTGGAAGTGTGGGTCGAGACAGCGTCGTCGTGGGTCGCCTTGGGAGCGGCAAGTTCAGGGACAATGGGCTTGCTGTAACCAGGAGCAGGAGCAGGCTCACGAGGCGGCGGGTACATGATCGAGTCTCGTCCACCGGCCGTGACTCCGCCTGCTTCGCTGTAGTCGTCGGCCGAGGGGACAAAGGGAGCAGCGACGCGGTGGATGCTGACACCGCCGCTCTTTCCTCGACCGGGGGTGCGGTGAACCAGTGTAGACTCGTCAACCACGGGAACGTTGGGTCCTTCGTGTGCGCCATCGGCAGAGTGGTGGTCGGCGCCGTGAGATGGGATTTCGGGCGATTCGAGGTAGAGATCGGCCTCCTTTGCGTTTCCGAATCGTTCGAGGAAGATCTCCCAGTCGTCAGAGTCTTCGAGGGTATATTTCTGGCCGGACCAGCCGTACTTGATCACGAGTGGGATGTCATCGTCGAGCTGTAGACGGATCTTTTTGGCAGCACGAGCTTTGAGGCTGTAAAGAGAGAAGCGCGCCCGAGTTAGAAAATCTCGCTGCAATCACACCTTGACTGGTTTAAGCCAGACTCTCCTTACCTCTCGAGCGAGTCATCTGACTTGAGACGGAGCGCGAAGCTAGGCAGAGAGCCAGCGTGGAACTGTAGTTTGAGCAAGCACCCCGTTGAAGTAAGAGAGTTAGCTGGATGCACGTATGTTGCTTTAGAGATGAGACGAGAGGAAACTCACGTTGAGAATAGGGGCCATGTTTGTGCGGATGGGAGAGAGCAAAGGTGTCGAAGTGATCTGAATCCTTTGTTCACTGCTGTGAGGTGATGATGGTGGTGTCGAGGACGATGGCAACAGCGGTGCGAAATGTATCGGCGAACGAAATCTGCGGATGGGTCCAAAAGTGATCCAAAGACGGAACACAGACGCCGGCTGCAGCTTTGACCTGTGCTGCCTGCCGTCCATAACTTAGATCTGCAATCCGAAATGCAAAAGCGTCATGACGCAGATGTGCGGCACGAAACCAGGGGATCCTTTTCCCTTTCGGCCCTGCGCTGCGATGGGTGTTCTATTTCCAGAACACAGCTCACGGCTCAAGCCTCCACCTCTTCCTCGGCTGAACTTGACCTGCCCGACACTAAGAGACGAGCGAGCCTTCAACGACAGCTATGCTCGCCTCAAACGTCGGCTCGAGTGAAGCGTAGGATGCGCCGGATGAGCGTCGCCGAAATAGATCTCGAATGCGATACTGTGAGCGAGTGTGTTAGACCGTCCTCATTCCGCAATGCACTCCCAAAAAAATTGCGCGCTTAGACCAGCTCGAGTCGACTTTTCACGATTCGCGAGAGGCGCGGCTCTCTCTGTCTTGACCTTTCTTCAAAAAATGGCGCAGCTCCTTTGCATCCGCTTTCGGCAACCTCTCTTTGTGCGGAGATGCTTTTCCTTGCTGCCGTCTTCCGACCTTCTGCCTTGTTGAACACCATCATCTGTTTTTGAGCCACGAACCGCCTCGGCCCTGCGAGTAGCACATTCGACGATACCTTACCAGCTTTGAAGTGCTGAGGAAACCCCAAACATAGACACGGTCGCAGCTCGACGTACGCAAACACACGCCCACCATGGGGTTACGAACGGGTCTGATTATCGGGACGACGTCCTTTTTGCTAGGTAAGATCTGGATGCATGTACGTATCGGAATCGACAAGACGGCTGATCAAAGACTTTTCACATTGCTTTTGCTTCGCAGGGACGCTCGCAATGCACTGGACAGCAGACCACCTCATCCTATGGCAAGCACCCGTAACCTACGATTCGGTCGTCACCGCATACACCTACTACCAAGACACGATGGTAGACATGCCGACCATGTTTCGACAGTTCTTGCATGGTGTCGGTTCACTTGCTGCATTGCTGCTCATCTCCAAGGCACTCGGTGGTCGTGAAAGCAACTGGCTCTTTGACGGTGCTTCGCTCTTCCTCTTTGGCGCTGCTGGCCTCGTATACTATCACAAGATCGCACCCAGCCTCGCAACGTTGCCGCCAAAAGCTCCGTCGCCAGGATCGGCAGCTGTAGATGGTAGGGATGCCGTCTTTGTCCCCCTTCGTGAAATCGCTACTTCACATACCGTCCTCGCCGTGGCTCTCGTCGGCGTCATTCTATTGCAAAGTGGTCAATACTACAGCGAACGACTCGAAGAACGCGAGCGCATCGAAGAAGACGAGGCTCGTATTCGAAGACGGCAACGTCGCCGCGAGCAAGAGGAGAAACGCAAGGAGCGACTGCAGTCGGCTGCTTCGTCGCAATCATAGACTTCCATCCCCTTCTCACTTCCACATTCCACATTCCTCAGACACATGTCACTTTCAAGGATAATAGTTAATCAAATTTCAAACTCGAACATCTTGCAATTGTCTGAAACCAGGTCAAATTGTCGTCTCGGCCATGATCCTGTTAAAGGCCTCCATGGCCTTCGGCTGATGTTTAGAGTTTGTGACGAGATGGTGCAATTTGACCCGGTTCTGCAGGTCAATCTCGTTCCAGTGCTCCAAGACATACTTGAGACGCTTCTCAAATATATCCTGATATCTGAGACCGAAACGATCGAACAATTGTTCGAGGCAGTTACCGGGCGTGATCTGCGCATCGATCACGCTGCTTGCTAGCTCGCGTAGTGCCACCAAGCGAAACTTTCGTGCAGCCCGATACACCGACTTCGGGCTGGTGATGACTGCCGACGAGATGGTTGCCAAAGTTTGAGGTCCGAGCGTGGTCGCCTCTGCCGTCTGTCTGGGTACGCTCACAAAGGCGTCGACACTGGCATCGTCGGCATCGTCGGCATCGTCGGCATCGTCCACCTCGTTGTCCGGAGCGCTGCTGGTCAGTGGTGCGAACGCAATGTGCCCGGTCTGGAGAAAGACTAAGATCGCGTGCATCGTGGTGTAACTGATATTGGTAATGGGAAAATAGTAAACGTCGTGACCGGGGGCAGTCAACGAAGGTTGACGCGAGATAGCTGTCCCCTGTCGCGACTGAGGCGGAGATCCTAAAGCATTTAGAGCCTCCTGCAACGAGCGATAATTACACTGTAAGATCTTATCAACGAGATATGAGGCTTCGTTTGCCTTCAGAACGTTCATGTCTGCCCAAAGAAGGTCGTAGTCCTGACCAGCAGTCTTGATGATGAAGCGAGCGTCGCCCCAGCTGCCCCGCGTGACGGCGGCGGTGATCGCGGACAATAAAGTTGTCGACGCAAGCGCTGGCGTCGAAGGCGGCAGCGGCTGCGACGGAGACATCATCGACGATGGACACGCCGCAGGAGTAGAGTTCCTCGGTCGGAGTTGACGAGCGGACGTGGTCGAAGCTTGAGCAGAATGTCAATTTGTGAGTACAGCGAGGTCGCCACTTGGGTGAGGTGCGAACGAAGATGAAAAGTATTGCGATCGTAGGCAAGGGCGAGACGATGGTTGATCTGAGGGAGGGATGGCTGTTAATGAACAAGACTGCACTGGCGTGGGGGGGCCGGTCTTTATAAGGGCGAGGTCAGCAAGTCTCACGCGGGAACGAGTGTTTTGCAGTGAGTGGCATTTCGAGTCGGTCTACATATGTACAGTGGGCTCCTGCGCTAGTATGCTGCGCCTTCTGCAGGCTGTGGCAGCTTGCGGTTGGCCGGCGAAGCCATCTCTCTGTGTATCGGAAGGGGAGCCAAAAGCACAAAGGAGGAAGAAAGGGAGAGGATGGTCAGTGTCGAGTTAACGCACAGCTGCTTGCCTGCCAGTTTGGCGCAAAGACCACCATGAGCTAGCGAAACTGCGACTGCGTCAGATAAGGTTTGGCTTCACGGTGGGGCTGCGCAGCCGAAAAAAGCAAAAAGCACGCGACTTACCTGCGCAAGGACAAGAGGATCGTCTCGATTGTGCTGTCTCGTGACCAGTTGGAGAAGATGGGCAAGGCGCTGTAGTCGATGTGGCCGTCTGGCTTAACGCATGGAAGGTTGATCTTGGTGAGGAACTTGACCTCGGGTGGACGGTCAGGATAGCTAGGACCGCAGTGGATGCTGAGCGAGTAGATTCGATTCTGGTAGACCGAGTGACCTGGTCCGATAATGGTCGCGTTCCAATTTGACATCACTGATGCGCAAAGATCACGATCGGAGGCGAGAAGTGGAGACGGAGGAAGAGAGAGAGAGAGAGAAAGAGAGAGAGAGAGAGAAAGAGAGAGAGAGAGAGATTAATGGCCAGTCAGCATTGATACGAAACGCAATGGCTGAGTCGTTGAGATGCCCACTGCCAAAGTGCAGCCTCTGGACGTAGCGGAACAGCATGTTGAAGGGCGTGGCGGCACTTACTGAGATCGCTGCCGTCGTCGAGACCGTAGGAACAGCTTCCATCGCCAATACCCTTTTCACCCTTCTCGAGCTCCTCAAGGAGTCGGAAATTACGCGGAACTGATCGATGTGGGCAGGACGAGAGGCATGATGCGGCGTAGTTAAAGAGTGAAAAGGTAAAGGTCAGCATTGGCGCTACAGCATGTTCGATAGCAAGTCGTTGCGGGCCCTTACCTTTGGCCATGGTCGTATGTGCTGGTTTGTACGCTCAAACTGCTGCTAGAGGATGACGGGCAAGCCGACTACACCGAGGTTCTTGATCGCAATGAGTTCGAAGCGGGAAAATCGACCGCAGATCGCTGCACGTAAGTAATAGTTTTTGAAGCGGAAAGCCCGTGCTCGCTGGTTATGGTGGTGATTACGACGAAGTGTGATGCTGTTAAAAAATGGATATGACGGTTTCACGCAGCTCGAGTGGAAAATGCTCGTGCACGGGATGCTGAGCTGGATCGGAATACACGATCGGGCCTGCGGAATCAACGTTTCAATTTTCGAGTCGGAAAAGCCGCGCTCGCCTGTTCGCGAAGGTTGTCGTTACAAACACCCTCCTCACTCTTTCTCGTTTCGCACTTTCGAGAGATCACCGTTGCGGCCATGCCGAACGCTGTAAATGCGGCGCCTCCTTCGATGTCACGCTGATGACGATGTTTTCGGCACAGCCAAGAGCAGCCGGGATGTGATGTGACAGTCTGGGAAGCGTGGGAACCCCTTTGGCGTTCAACCCTGGTGCTTGTCGCTTGGTCCGTTCTTGTATGTTGACGACAGCCGTTCTTCCTTGCAATCACCGTGTGGCTTCTTTCGCGCAGTGTCGAAGCTCTACCGGACTGAGCGATACGATCAGACATCTAAGTGAGTCGATGACATGGACTCAGTTTCTAGAACATCACCGCCACCTTCTCGCTTGTCAAGCTCGAGGGCGATCCGAGCGTCGCATCGTAACCGCCACATGTTCTGACAAGCCATCTTCCGGAGCTGATCTTCTTTTCACGTTCATTCGTGGTAATGTGTTTGATTGATTGATGAAGCTGTATGAGCACCAAGCAGGAGTAGATCCGTCGTCAAAACCCTTGCGACGACGTTTCAGCTCGGACGATCGTCGATCTCAGGAGAGGGTCGCGACGGCCTAGCCAAACTCGACTTTTTTGCCATCACGGTTGCTCTTGATCTTGTTTCTCGGAAGCAACGGTAACAGTCACTCGAAGAGATTACATCTCGACACATGGCCAAGAAAAACAAGCTTCGATTCTGGTTTGGCAACGCAGCAGAGGGCTCGCGCGAGCGACAATGATATACCACGGAACGGCCGCTGAAAGTCGGAAAGCTCTCTCCCCTCGATTGGGAGTCTCAGCCGTCTCAAGAAGAAGAGGAGGACATCCACAGCGTCGGATCTGCCTGTGCACCTGCCAAAAAAGGCCGGTGTCGCATTCTTTCGGCAAGCCGAGACGAAGCCTCTTTCTTCAGGGACCTCGTGCCTGACAGAAGCAGGACAGTAAGTAGACCCTTGTGGTAAGGAAAATGAATTTCGCATCTTTAATTTAATTTTTTTTTTAGGTTTCGAGTTTTTCCTGTGACACGGGGAACTCCGAAAACTTTCCAGAAAGAAGAAGCACAAGGCAAGATAGACAGAAGAATTGGAAGCCTCGGGAGCCAAGAAGGTGAGTCAAGGGTCCAGTGTTCAATCAACACCGTCAATTGATTAGCCAGAGGACCAATGCGGGTCGAGCGCTTGGTCCTTTCTCGACGCCGGCAGTCCGTCACTTTGCAATCCGCGCTTTGACATTGGACCTCGACCTCGGCCTCGCTTTGTGTGCTGACTTACTAACAACCGATCGAGGTCGCATTCGGTTGCTCTGCCTTCCTTGAGTCACGCAGCCACGCTGTCGGCGCAGGCGACGGACCCATTCACCTTGACAACATGCTTCGAGTCGTGGAGATGGGTCTGCGGAACCTGTGTGATCTTGAGCCACATGCTGCTCCATGCGATGATATCGAACGTGAAAGAGGCGAGAAAGAAGAAGGAAAGGCGTTTCGCTACTCACGGCTTGGCCGACGAGAGTGTGAGAAAGTGAATGAGAGAGTAACTTATCAACTCTGAGCCCGTGCTGACATTTCCACGATGGTCAGGATTCATGCATCTATATTCACATCTCAGCTTCGGGGTCCTTCCTCTCCCCCTTTCGCTTTCCCTCGCTAGGCGGGCGGAAAGGCAGAAGTCGTCCCAAGCAGAGGAAGAAGAAGAAGAAACTCAGTCTCCAGGACGCTTTTGGGCAAACCGACAGGGTCCAGTCAACTCGAGCAAAAGTTACACTTCGGCTCTTCCTTTCTCTTTCTCCTTCGCCCTCGCCCTCGCCCTTTTCTAACTCCGAGTCGAAGCATGGTCTGAGGCTCAGTCGCAGTCGCAGTCGCCTTGCCTCTTCTCTCCTCTTCCACAGCTCCAGCTCAGCTGGCCCGTGAGGCGATAGTTGACAGTCGATCCTCGAAACCGTTGCAGAGTGGAAATGTATATATATATATGTCCATCAGAGCCGATGGCAAGTGTCTCCCTTCTCCGCGCACTCTTCCATCAGCC
This sequence comes from Anthracocystis panici-leucophaei, assembly GCA_014826065.1. NCBI lineage: Eukaryota > Fungi > Basidiomycota > Ustilaginomycetes > Ustilaginales > Ustilaginaceae > Anthracocystis > Anthracocystis panici-leucophaei. The sequence continues at coordinate 764,429 of CP060303.1, forward strand.
CGCGTCGACTTATCCTTCCCTTCGATCAGCCTGCCAACCCAGCCCTCGTCAGCTCGCCTTCACTGTCGAACCTTTTCATCGGACGGTAGATCGTGCTACTCGATAGGTCGCCCAAAATGGCGACGATGACCACCGACACGATGTTGCAGGTATGTGTGAAGAAACCTGCTGTGTTGCCTCAGGCTCCGCCGCTGACCACTTGCCGACCTTTCCTCCTGCGATTCTCACAACAGGTCAAGAACTATGTTCAGGACAAGGTGTATCAGACCACCGATGCTGCCGGTCTTTCGGCCACCGAGACGCGCAAGAAGGCTCAGTATACGCTCCAGCAGGCACAGCAAACGGCGTCGGCCGTCACCGGAAAATCCATGGATTCGATGCAGATGCTCTTGGATCAGCTCAACCGAAGCCGTATCGTCAACGATGTCAAGCTCCTCGGTCAGGCGCCCAACCTGCTCGTCTCTGGCCTCACGGGCGGCGGCCTGGATGATCGCAAGCTCCTGCTCGAGCAGCTCGTCACTTTGCTCGCCAGCATGCCCGTTTCGTCCAACATCAGCCGCACGCTCTCGGACGCGCTGATCAGCGTTATCTGGGGTGACCTGCCCCACCCCGCCGTCTCCTTTATGGGTCCCGAGCACCGCTTCCGAAGCGCCGATGGTTCGGGCAACAACATCATGACCCCGAAACTGGGTGCTTCCAACCAGCCCTACTCTCGCAACGTGCAGCGTATGCATCCTCAGCAGATCAACCTCCCCGATCCCGGCACCGTCTTTGACATGTTGCTGGTGAGGCACAGCTTCGAGCCCCACCCGACCGGCATCAGCTCGCTGCTCTTCAACTTTGCCAACATCATTATTCACGACATCTTTTCCACGACGCGAAAGCCCGAAGAGCACTCGGCCTACAACGAGCACTCCTCCTACCTCGACCTGCAGGTGGTCTACGGCGCCAACGAGGAAGAGCAGGCTGCAGTGCGAACCAACACGCTCGGTCTTCTCAAGCCCGATGCCATCGGTGACTGGCGTCTGGCCATGATGCCGCCCGCTACGGCCTTGCTCGGAATCCTCTTCAGCCGCAACCACAACTTTATCGCCAAGCGTCTGTACGAGGTCAACGAGAACCATCGTTTTGACAACCTTTCGGGCGAGGCCTTGGATGAGGAGCTGTTCGGCATCGCACGTCTGGTCAACTGCGGCCACTTCCTGCACATCATCCTGCGCGACTACATTCCCGTCATTCTCAACACGAACGACTCGGACTGGTATGTCGATCCCTTGAATGTGATCAAGAGCATCGGCGGTCCGGGAAGTCTCGAACGTGGTATTGGCAATTCCGTCGCTGCCGAATTCTCGGTCCTCTACCGCTGGCATGCGGCCGTGTCGCAGAATGACGAAAAGTGGACGAACGAGTTCCTCAGCACGGAGTTCGGTGGCCGAAGGCCCGAAGACATCTCGCCGATGGAGTTCGTTGAAAAGGCGGCGGAAATCAAGGCAAGATTCACCAGCGCCAATCCGGGCGAGTGGAATGTCCACGACTGGCAGAGGGATGCTCAGGGCAAGTTTGACGATGCCCTGTTGGCCAAAGTCCTGAAGGACTCGGTTTCGGACGTCGCTGCCGCCTTCCGTGCCCGTGGCCATCCAAGCTGGTTCCGTCCCATCGAGATTCTTGGAATGATCTCTGCTCGCAAGGACTGGGCACTCTGCACCATGAACGAGTTCCGACACTTTTTGGGCCTCAAGACCTACTCTTCGTTCAGCGAGTGGAACCCTGATCCCAAAATCTCCAAGGCTGCCGAGATGCTTTACGGTGACATTGACAACCTCGAGCTGTACCCTGGCCTCATGGCTGAAGAAGCCAAGCCCAGCATTCCCGGCAGTGGTCTTTGCCCTGGTTACACCATCTCGCGTGGAATCCTCAGCGACGCTGCTGCCCTGACTCGAGGCGATCGCTTCTACACCAACGACTTTTCGACGTCCAACCTGACGAGCGCTGGCTACATGTACAGCACCACGCCTCAGCCCGGTGGAAATGGTCTCATGGGCAAGCTGATTATGACCAATCTGCCCGGTCAGATCCCCTACAACTCGATCTACGGGCTGTTCCCCTTCCGCATTCCCGACAGAAGCGTGGACATGCTGAAGGAGAAGCGCGTTCTCGAGCACTACGACACGTCGTACCCGTCTGCTGCTCGCCGCTGGCTTGCGATCGAGTCTTACTCGGCAAGCAAGGACATTCTCGAGGACAGCCGATACTTTGTGACCCTGCCGCCCACGTCGTACGACGAGATCCTCATGAACTCTGCTCTCCACTCGATCCCGCGTTTCCCCGACGAGGTGTACGATTTCTTCGCCAATCACACCAGCACGGCCATGAAGGATCGAAGCGTTGCCTTTGCACCCTCGGGTCGCCAGAAGATCGTCGATCTGCTCGAGGTCACCAACACAGTCGCGGCCGAGTTCACCGCCCAGCTCTTTGCGCTCCCCTCACCCGGCACTCACGGTCTGCACTTGGGCATGTCGCCTGCGGAGCTCACCATGACGCTCGCCAAACCCCTCGCCTACGCCATGTACGGCTCGTTTGACTTCCAGGGACACCAGACCTGGCAGCTCGAGGAAGAGGGCATGAAGTGCTCGAAACGTCTCAAGAACCTCCTCTGGGCTCGCATTCACACGGTCGAGGGAATCTTGTCGCCTGTTTTCAAGCTTGTGCAGGGCATCTCGAACGTCGTCGGCGGTCCGAGCAACATTGCTGTCAACGAGATGGCGCGACACTTTTACCACACGCTGTTCGCATCCGGCAAGAGCAACGACGAGATTGTCAAGGACTGTCTCCACTTCATGGTTTCGGCCACGGCGACGCACTCTCTGGTGCTCATGCAGACCTTCAAGTGGTTCCTCCAAGAGGAGAACGCCGAGCACCTCTCTGTCATGCACGCGCTCTCCCAGAAGAACGACCCTGCCTCGAACGCCGAGTTGCGCACCCGCGTCATGGAAGCCTACCGTGTCAGCAGCATCACCCCTGCTCAAGCCAAGTTTGCCATCCAGTCGGTGACCCTGCCCGATATGGACGGCGCCAAAGTGCACGTGCAGGTGGGCGACGCGGTCTACATTTCCCCCTCGGCTCTGTACCGCGATCCACAACTCTCGCAGGATCCCGAGCGGTATGCTCCTAGCAGCAAGAGGCCGGTGCGTCTTGGTCTCGGCGATGCTGCAAGTCAGTCGCTTCTCGAAGTTTCCCTTCCCGCTATTGCCAAGCAGTTCTTCAAGCACGCTGGCCTCAGCATGGCTGCTACTGGTCCGCCTCCCGTTGTCAACGATTCCGGCCCCACTGCCAACGAGAAGGTGCCCTACTTTATCAGCAACCACGGAGCCGAATATCCGCTGCCGATCGACACGGCGATGCACGTCATGTACGAGGCTCGTTGAGAAGATTTTGCCGTTGGCACCCTCCCCCTTTTGCAGTGTGCCGTCTGTAAGGCGGTTGCTGTCTGCATCTGTTCGCTTGTTTATCGTGTTCTCTTGTCTCGTGATTTGATGTCAAGTGTTGTTTCGTCATCGCCATTGTACGCATCGTGTCGTCTTGCAATCTGTTCTCTCATGCAAACTCAGTCTTGGTTTCTCACATTGTCTTGCTGCCGCGATGCGCTCAGTCTGCAATGTGAACTCGAGGAGATCGACAGGGATATAAGGATTGCAATTGCAAAGTGAGTGCCTTGGTGGTTGCGGCCGACTCCTTGTCAAGGTCGAGTGAGACAGGCTCAGCTAGCCTGTGCAACACCTTTTCGGTCATTGTCAGCGGTGAAGAGTTTGACTGCTGCCGCGACCTTATCTGCTTGATTGGCGGCATCGATGCGGTGACGGAGCGCCTGGATACGGTCTTGCAGCTCAGAGAGGATGGCCGATGGTGTGGACTGCACGGACAGCTGATCCGCATTGATGACGCTGCAAAGATAGAAACAAAGCTTGCGCTGAGCGAACTGAGCGGACACTGGTCGTGTGCGTGTCGGTGAGGGCGAGGAGGAAAATCTTGAGCCGGACACTGACAAATCTTCAAAGAAGAAGAAGAGGTCAGCGATGGCATGAAGCAAGAACGGCGTCTGGGCAGCCACGAATGCCTGCTGTGGCGAGACGGATGCGAGCTTGGATGCCAGACGATATTTCGGATCGACATCTCCTTCGGTAAAAGACGGAACCATGCGTTCGACTGTAAGCAGCTTGGCTAAGTCTTGCAACAACTGCACTTGGAGAGCGTCGGCGCCACCTGCACCAACTTCCGACTCGAGAGACATTCGAGAAAGCAGCCACATGGATGCATCGTCGAGCGAGGTTAGGAGTAGCTTGCTGTGATCCGTGTTGACTGCTGCTCTTCTAGATTTGTCGGGCAGAGGCCACCGGAAGAGGAAAGGGACTAGCTGGTTTAGCTTTTCGTAAGCTTGCTCTACAATGGCTGGGTCGCATGCTGATGTTGGGGCAGCTGGCGTGGGAGCGGCCATTGGAGCTGGATCTGGGATGGTGCTGGTGGGACTGTCAGGTTCGAGCGGCGGAGGCTCGTCGTCATTATCGTCAATTGAACCGCTCGTGGATCCGACTGGTTCATCGACCCAGACGACACCACGCTTGAAAGCAGGAGCATCAGATCTTCCTGACAAGCTTACGACATCCAAATGCCTCAGCGTGTAAGCATAGGCCATGAGCACAACGCACAAATTGTACATGAGATCAACCGGCGCAGACTCCTTCCTCTTCGAGCTAGTGCGTGGGGCCAGAAGAATTCCTTCGAGAGACGCTATGAAGGACGAAGAGCGATCGGTCAACGTGCCGGGAGAGTTGAAGCTGGCATCTGGTGTTTCGAACCATGGCTGAGTTTGCCATTCCCTTCGAACACTGGTCTGAGGCGCAAGCGTGTCGGATGATGATTGCGGTGCCACTAGAACTCCTTGCTGTGATCGAGACGACTCCGATTTCGCTCGCCGCTCGGCTTTACGGTCGAGTCGTTCCAACAGCGATTTTGCCTTTTGTGGATCTTTGATCGCGTCCAAAAACCTCTGCCTCTGCTTTGGCGTCAACATAACAAGCAGAGCATCTGTCGATGCGCCTTCAATATCTTCAGCTGTGATGTTTGCCCTCGGATCCACGCCCTCGTCGCCATCGTCATCATCATCATCATCTTCCTCTTCCACCTCGTCAAGCTGCACCTGCCTTGCCGCCCTCTCATCCCTCTCCAAGCATCCCAAGATATCCACCACTTTGCGCCTATCTCGCTCGTCCACCTCGATCTCGTGCGGTGCTGTTAGACTGATCGCCGACGAGCTGAAAGCATTCGAGCATTCCTGATGTTCTTGTCTACGAAAGCAAGCAGTCGAACAGAAAGGGACATTGCACCTAGGACAGTTGTACGTCGCTGGTTTGGCGTAGCAGATGTTGCAGAGGCGTGCGGGTGCTGAGGAGGAGCTGGAAGAGGCGACGGGGAGTAGGTCCTGTTGGCGCGCTTTGTCTCGCCGCACCGTGGTCGAGATGTTGAAGAGGTCCGAGAGTGACATTTCTGCTAGCTCAGCGGGGTTGTGCTGGCTTCGTTCATAGTCGGTGAAGGGCTAGATGGTTGGCAAGTGTCAAGAGGTAGCTTTCTCCAAAAAAAGGTTTGTTGGACCCTGGAAGAAGCTGGCGCAGCAGACCGAGCTCCGCGGAAGCGCTGTATTCTCGTGCGATATAAAATAGCAGTCGGCTCCGCAAATTTTTCAAGAATGTCAGAAGCAGAAGCAGGCGGCAGGAAGAACTGCGCTCTCTCTCTCTCTCTCTGAAATTTTTGACCTTTTTCAATTTGACGTTTTTTTTTTTTTTTTTTTTTTTTTTGACCGAAAGGAACGAGCTTGTTCACCATCATCCTCTTCCACCTCTATACCTTTTTGCTCCGAGCGAACAACAGAGACGAAGCGTCCAGTTTGACCTCTACAGCACATCGACCGATAGCTCAAAGCACAACTAGCTCGAGCTTGCTTCTGATTCGGACGACACTTTCTCTCGCACCAACACATCTCACACACATATACCAGACAACGAAACCATGTCATTCCGAGGCGGAGGACGTGGAGGCGGTGATCGTGGTGGTCGCGGCGGCTTTTCATCTCGAGGTGGCCGTGGCGGCTTCGGCGGCGGCGGACGTGGAGGATACGCCAACGCTGGGCCCCCTGAAACAGTCCAACCCATGGGAACCTTTATGCACGCAGTAGAAGGCGAAATGCTCTGCCAATCGACCGACCCTAAACACGTCCCATACTTTAACGCTCCTATTTAGTACGTCTTTCACTCAATCAACCACAATCATTTTCTTAGAAACACCCGCATACTGACCCTTTTTCTCTCTCTGGTACAGCCTGGAAAACAAATCTCAAATCGGCAAAGTCGACGAGATCCTCGGACCCATCAACGAAGTCTACTTCACAGTCAAAATGGACTCCGGCATGGTAGCAACATCATTCAAGGAGAACGACAAAGTGTATATCTCGGGCGAGAAGCTGTTGCCGATCGAACGGTTCCTGCCAAAACCGAAATCGTTGGTCAAGGCACCAAAGAAGAAAGGTGGTGCTGGACGCGGTGGTGCGGGTGCTGGTGGAAGGGGTGGATTTGGAGGCAGGGGTGGTGCGCCAAGAGGTAGAGGTGGGTTTGGAGGCAGGGGTGGTGCTGCCGGTGGTCGAGGCGGGTTTGGTGGTGGAAGGGGAGGTGGAAGAGGTGGTGGATTCAGCGGTGGTAGGGGTGGCGGATTTGGTGGTGGACGAGGTGCGCCAGGTGGCAGGGGTGGTTTCGGTGGGCGTGGTAGAGGTCGTGGTGGATACTAGACGTCGACAAATCTATCGCCGCTCGCCCTGCTCTCGTCTCGTCCCACCCGTCAACATCCCGACCCTGTCTCGCCTCTCACATTTGACTCGGCATATCTCCTCATCCCCCGCTTTTCATCTTGTGTATTTGTGTTAGTACTTGAATCGCTTTCGTTTCGTCATCATCATCTGCGACCGTGTCACCATTCTTCACAAAATCGTCGGCTAAACACTCGGGGCATCAACTTCTATAAATTGCTACTCGCTCAACTGCTGGGCTTACAATGTTCCGCATCCTGCAACGGATTCGCCGCCCAATGCGGCACAGGTGCATACTTGAGCAAGCTCAAGGTGAGCACAAAGGTGGTCAAGGCGTTGACACTTGCTCCCGCATCCAGGGCAGCCGAGAGGACGTAGTTGAACTTTTCGAACCACACCGGATGTTTCTCCCTCAGATGCTTTTGCGAGAGCCACGAGAAGAAGAAGCCCGTCATAATAACATTTGTCGGCACCGCTGGCGGCAGAGCAGCTGAATGCAAGATGATCGGGAAAGCTACTTTGGGTAGCCATTTGATCTTGTACTTCTTATGCAGGAAGTAGGGGATCAGAGGTAAGAGCGCTCCGAACAGGAACCCGCTGTACAAGCGTCGATAGTCACCAGAAAAGAACTCTGCCGGACCAACGAGTCCCCAGATGACCGAAGCGGAGAAGAAGATGTGTACCTTTCTCCCATCCCACTGTCCTGATGGATCTTCGATGGTGCCGTCCAGGAACGCGCGGTATCCGGAAGCCGGGTCGAGCACAATATTGACAACAATCAGATTGACCACACATCCGATCATCGTTCCCCAGAGTTGCGCGACAAACATGTGCTTGGGTGGGATCTTGATATAGTGTCCCAGCTTGAGATCGTTGACCAAATCGAGCGCCTGGTTGAGCGACATGTACGCCATCGTCTTGAAGAGGATGTTTCCGATCGGGTTGCCGGGCATAATGTAACCGATGACGAATTCCGAGATGATGTTCAACCCAACGCCTGTATCCGATACAGCCCGGAGAATGCCCAACGGCGCAATGAACAGCAATCCCATCGCAATCGCCAGCAGCAACGCCCACACCGGCAACTGCAGCGCAGGCGTTAACACGACCAGCATGATCGCCGCCGCTGTCGTCAGCGCAAACGTTGTAGCATACCACTTTCGCGGTACCGGCTCGTAGGCTCGCATAAGCCGATTATGCACATCGTCATGCACAGCATTACCCGCTGCCCTTTTGATATCCTTCCAATGCCACAGCAGCACGTGCGTCACTGTGCTTGTCAACGTCGCAAATCCAAGGCCGTATGAGAGTGCAAAGTACGGAGTGAGAAGCATAGGCTTCTGCGTCTCCCACGCCTGCGCGTTGAGCGTGTTGTCCTTGTTCAGCAGCGTGTCGACGGCAAACTTTTTGTGATCCTTGTTGTACAGTCCGGCGCTGAGGATTTCGGGGAAAGATTGCGCATCCCAAAAGTTGAACCCCCAATACAGAACCGGCATTACGATGTACATCATCCCCGCAAACCCAGCGTAAAAGTTCAACGCCGCCCACCACGGTTGGTAAAAGGGACCGCTCATACCAGCAGCGTTCCAGTCAAAAGTCAGGTTGAGAAATCCAAGACCGTGATAGCCCGAGCTAAGGAATCGAAACGCCGGAACCTTGTTATCCACCAAACAAAGCATTGCGACACTCGACAGCGTCGGCGCCAGCAAAGCCGGCAAAAATTGGTAAACGTAGATCCCGACAAAAGCCAACGCAAACAGTCTCAGCCGAGCCCGATTGTTGGGCGCCTGCTTATCGTGCAGCGTATGAAAGAGCGATGTAGTGACGAGCGTACTCGGCCAGATCATCGACGTAGGCTTGACGAGCAAGTTGGTCACCATCCCGGCAAATCCAAACCCCAGCACCTGCGTCGTAATCAGCAGCGTAAGCGAGGACACCCAACTCATGTGCTGATGGTAGAACAGCTCTTGAATGTTGATAATGTCGCTAGCGTAGGCGGAAGTGGCACCAGACGAAGCAATGATGGCGACCAGCATGTGTTCCTTGATGCTGAACGGTCCTGGATTGAGTTGTACCGACCACTTGCCGAGCTTGATCGTTCTCTCGGGGAAACGGTTCGCCAGCCATCGACCCATAGGTAAGGATATGAGGATGACAAAGTAGCTGCTGAAGGAAGGAGAGTTGGACTTGTAGAAGAAAAGCTGGGCTATCGCTGCACCAATGACGCAGAAGAACGAGCCGATGACCAGCGCTCTCCACGTCAAAGCTGGTAGTGTGGGATCGTCATGCTCCGGTACAGCCTTGCTGACGAGATGCATCGGATCGTCTGGATTGTACTTTTCCGATATCGAGCCTGTCGAAACGTGTCTTCGACCACGGCTTGCGCGTCTCGTCGTCTTGCCCCTACCGAGCTCGTACGCTTCTTGATCCCCATCAACCCGCGAGGCAGAAGCAGGACCGAGCATGAGCGCATCCTCGCCTTCATCGATCTCTTCCTCATCGTCCTCTTCATGACGCTTACTCGGTCCACCATGACGATGCTCGAGCTCGTACTCGTCATCCATCTGGATGGTTGTGGCGTCTTCGTCTAGCTGACGTTGATGGTGCTGCGTACGTGGACGAGATCGGGGTCGGAATGAGGTGGTAGTAGGGTGTGGCTCTGCGCCTCCAGGCGAAGACGTCTGTGAGGTGGTGCCGTGCATGTCAAAGCCATGCAGGTTGGTGGTCGTAAGGAGGGAAGAGAAGGTACATATTGAAGGAGTGAGGTGTCCGGTGGGGTTTGTGCAAGAAATAGGCTCGAGCGTCTCAGGGTCCAGCTCTTGCAGCAACGTGTCGTTTCGGTTCTTCCTCAAGCTCAAACCGACTGAATTTTTTATATAGTGTGAGGCCGGCACTTTACACAGCAAGCAATCTATTCTACAAGCTCTAACACGTTATGGAAAATCAAAGCCTCCACAACTCGAGCAGAGCCACGAGCAGCTCTATGACGCAACGGTGAGTCGCATGCCTGTCAACAAGAGGCGCCGCCCGCCGCCAATCACATCGACTCGAAACACCGCTTTGACAGTTCTTCCGGACGCAGGGCACATCGACGCAGTCGCCTCTCTTCAGACGTGCTGCTATTTTGAGCTGTCACTGGCCCAACCGAAGCCCATTGTCTCTAAATGACGTGAAGCTGCGCGTTTCTGCCTGTACAGCTGAGTCGTGGTCGCAGCATTTAGGGAAGTCCAGCTCGCCTGTGAGTCGTGAGTCCTTTAGAGCTTTCACTCATGAGATGGTACGGGCTTCTAGTTGAGCTTTGTCAAGGTTTGGACCGCGAGCCAGTGTGGATCTGCTACATGAATGTCTGTGCAGATCCCGACCCTGAACCATATATAACATCTTGCTGTCCCACCTTCTTGTCCACATACCACCAACATATCCTTCTATCACCCGAAACCCCACTTCATACACACAATGTCGACTCAGTCCCAGTACGAGACCCACACGTAAGTAGCGCACACAACGCCGAACTCATAGCAACTCGGTATCAAACCAACTCACCATCTATCTCCTGCTCCACTTACGTTTCGCACAAACAGCGCCGACGGCGACCAGCGCAACGCCCCCGGCCCCAACCCCGACGTCGGTATGCACCACGACGACAACCGCAAGGACCACGAAAAGGGTCAGCCCGAATCCCACCAGTCGCTCGACTCCAAGGACGAAAAGTCGATCAAGAACAAGCTCGCCCAGGCCGGCAAGGAGGCCAAGGAAGAGGCTCAAGCCGCCAAAGCCAAGGAGGATGAAAAGCCAACGGACGCCGCGAGGGCGAACGGCAACGAGCCGTCTCGAGGCGCAAAGATTGACGAACAGATCGAGGAGCAGGAGCGTAAGATGCTCGAGGCTAAGGGTATCAAGACCTAAGAAGCGTCTGCTATGATTTATACGCGCTCATCTCTGTTTTTGTGATGGTGCGAAACAACTCAATCAATTTTAATGTACCAGTAGCAACAAACCATTCGTCTTGACAATCAGACGTACCAACTCTTGACTCACATTGTGCTTTTTTGATATGCTAGATGAGTGGATTGCAGGTTGAACGAGACGACGAGAAGACTATCGAGTCACTAGTGAATCAATGTTAAGAAGCGAGTCAGAGCTTCCCTGCAGAGAAAGCTGGTGTGAGGCAGGTCATCCGTGGAATCCACTCGTTCCGAACGGCCTCTGCGTCTGTGTTTGACCAGGCCCCACTGGATCCGAATCAACAACGATCGGATTCCCAGCTGTGCCAGGCAAAGCACCCGATGCCGACCCTCCCACATTTCCAAGCAACGGATGCTGCGCCTGTGGTACACCGTTGACAGTCACCGTGCTACCCTCTGGCGTCGACGAGTAAACCGTCACATTCCCGTTCTCATCCACTTTCCGCGTGACCGTCTCTTTCCGACCATTGATTATACGCGTAGTAGTGCTCTCGCTCGTCCCCGAAAACCCGCCGTACGTCGTACTCGTGCTTGTACTGCTGCTGGCGCTCATACCCATACCAAAGGGACCCGCTTGCATACCCATCGAAGTTGCAGGCGGACCTCTTGATGTAAAAGAGCCTCCAAACCCAAACCCTGCAGTATCGGCCATCCTCCTGTGATTCTGCATGAACGGATCCTGATCACCAAACACACTCCCACCCATTCCTCTTCCTCCCGCGTTCATCCTCCCAAAACTTTCCGGTCCACCCATACTTCCACCACCCATCGAGGACCCAAACTCCTGACTAAACATCATATTAAACAATTCAAACGGATCAAACCCATCTGCACCGAACGGCCTTCCCGCCCTCCTCCCTGCCTGCGCCCTCCTCGCAGAATCAGCACTCGACTCCCACATAAACGTAAACGGTACCCCATCCGGACTTGTTCCGAAATGTTTACGGCTTAGATCATCTTCGTACTCTTCCGCCGGTGCAAAGTTGGATGTACGGCCTGGTCCAAAAGTATCGTATTCTCGTCGTTTTCGATCGTCCGAAAGAAACTCGTACGCTTCACCGATGATCTTGAATCGTGTCGTTGCGGCTTCCTTTTCAGCAGGTGGTGCTCGATCAGGATGGGTTTTCAGCGCGAGTTTACGGTAGGCTGTACGGATGTCGAACGAGCTACATCCTCGTTGCAGGCCGAGGACGAGGTAGGGGTCGGTTTCGGGGAAGCGGTTCATTGTGCGATTCCGTTATGCTCTTTGTTGGAGTCTGTGGGTTGATGGTGTTGCGAGTTGTTGGTCTAGCGGTGGTGTTTCACTGCCTCTAGGGCAGATATAGTGCGGCCATTCAGGTAGAGATGTTGATGGTAGAGTGGCAAGATAAGGTCGAGGTTGAACGGAGCAACACCTGCTCAGTCAGATTTCCACAGTTGGACCCTGCACCGAAATTATCGGGTGAGTCGCAAAGTTCGCGAAAACCGCTCAAGGACGTGATTTCCCGAACTCTGAATTCTCAGCGCGCTGTCAGGGATTGCCACTGCAGCGTCAAAAAAAAAAAAAAAAAAAAGAAAACATCGTGCATCAGTTTAAAGCTACACTTCTTTGAAGTAAAATTGAGAACTTCACATTGGCGCCCGAGGAGGGATCGATCGAAGCTGTCCACATTCGAAAACTTAGGCGTTATGAGGGAGAGGGATGGGATTGAATGGAGGAGAAGCTCGCGGGGGCACTGGACGAGGCCCGTCAATAAGCGATTCGACCTGGTTTCCGGTGGCGTCATACCGGTAGGTATGCTGCATGGTTGATGGTTTTGGTTACGGAGCGGACGGAGATGGGGAGGGCGAGTCTGGGGAGCACTTCAACGCCTCTTGGCTGGAACAAGAGGCAGCTCGCTGACGGACGACAGGAGTTGCTTGTCCTTCTATAAAAATAGTTCGACTCCTGCCTTTCCGAAAGATGACGTTCAGAAAGGAATCAACATCAACACAGCTTACAAACTGATGGGCTCACTTTCCTTATCATCAACATCATTGGCAATCTAGGCACAGACTTCAGCAACCGCCAGCGTAAAGTCGGGTGACAAGCAACTTGGGTAATTGTGACGTTGTGTGACATTTAAGAGCGCTGATTTTACATCAAGAAGCGCATAGTGAAACCTCTAGCGCACGCCTACGAAGAAGCGGTATCAACCTCATCTCCCTTATACTTGTCATTCTTGCCCGACAAACCCTTGCCAATCCCCCTCAGAATAGCAGCCAGCTCCTTCCTCGACTCCCAAATCGGCAACACACCCACAGCCAGCGTCGTCCAGATAAGCCAAACGAACCCTAGCCAGATGTACGCTGCCAGTCCGGTCGCATTCCACACCTTCCGCGAAGCCAAGTATGCCGGAATAAGCACACAGAGTACGGAAGATGCAATCACGCTGACCCAGCTCGTGAATCGTAGGGTCTTGCGAAGCTCCGCAGCGTCCAAACCTGCAGCCTTGACGTAGTAGACGTTTTCGATGGTGTAAGCTTCGGGCGACGTCTTTTCGGTGTCGAATCCGCTCTTCTCGAACGGAGTCGTAGACGATGCAGCAGAACGAGGAGTGTCGCGGCCCAAGTTGGTAGCCATACGCTCGACAACGTCCTCGGGAGCGTTGATGGCACGGGTACGAACAAAGTGGTCCTCGGTCTCTGGTCGAATGACACTACCAGCCAGAGTGATGATCGCCGACACAGCGAGCGAAACAATGTTACCGGCCAGCGTGGGGTAGTCCTTTCCGGTGCTGGCGACAGTGACCTCGCCTTCGAGTGTCGCAGCAGTCACAAGCCACGTGATGATACCGCACACGACTCTGGCCACCATGCCAATGAGACAGGCGACCCTGTTGGTGCGCTTCCAGACCAGGCCGCAGAAGATCGGGGTCACAGCGGGGGCAATAATGATACCTTGAGCGAGGTACAACCAACCAAGCGAGATACCGGCGTAATGGAAAATGGTTCCGATGACAGCCATGGCGATGGCCCAGATGAGCACACCGGCGTGACTGGCGATAAAGATCTCGCGCTTGCTAGCCTCGGGTCGGATGTAGGGTTTGTAGACGTCGAAGGTGAGTACATATGCGACGGCGACTTGTTGGGCTGAGGATGCGGAGGTGACAGCGAGGAAAAGGATGATGAGCACAGCGACGGCACCGCCCTTTCCTGCAATTGTAACACCGGAAGCAGGCGCAGCAAGACCAGCAGTCACATCCGCAGCGGTCAAAGCGGGCATCAGAGGGCTACCCGAGTAGAACAGAGCTCGAGCGCTCAGACCCATCGTCATGGAAAACAGGAACGGAATAGCAAACCATGCCGAACCACCCAAAAGGAAAGCTCTGGCTGCTGTGTTCGGATTCGAGGCGATCGAACGCTGGTGATAGCTCTGATCGCAGAAGACGGTACCCAGATTGCCGATGATGTTAATGATAAGAAAAATGAGCCCCGCCTTAGACCTAAAGGTAAGAGGACTGGAGGAGGCGTTGCCACTGATATCGTCGGATGACGACAAAAGCTGCACCAAGCCCGATACGCCTCCAATCTCGTCCGAAGTTAGCCACACTTTGAAAAAGAAGAAGAAGATGACCACCAACAGCCCTATGGCGATCATACAGGCACAGGTCAAGGTAGCAACATCGACGAGCGCGTGGGGCTTGTAAGTTTCGGAAACGTAGTGAAGAGCATCGCTCAAAACAAGCCGTCCTTCCGCATTCACTTCGCGCTCTTCTAGGCTATACTTGAGATCCTGCGTGATGTGTTGGCTGAAGTGCATGCATTGCAATACAGACAGAGTAGAAAGACGACCAAAAACAGAAAGGAAACCATCGTATTCAATGCGACAGTGAGCAAAGGATGAGGAAGCAGAATGTCACTTTGCCAGGCGGGCACTGCGTCGAGATGGACCGGCCAAAGCATCTCTGGATCGTGAAGGTCCAACATACTCGTTGTCGTCGTTGTCGACCCGTCGCCGGCTTGGTCCAGCTCTGAAGGGCGCATCGCTGTCTTGAGCGCCATCTGAGTCGGAGAGTATGTCTTGGTCGCCATCTGAGTCGGAGGGTGTGACCTGCGCCTGGGAACGTTTTCGTTTTTTTTGGTCGTTTCATGTTGGGAGACGGAATCTGTACATCTGCATCGGTTGTTCTCTTGATATTTTGCCACCATGATATCACGCCATGATTGTCGTTTGGGAAACGTGGGTGATTGGGGATGCAGCCGCTTTTGATCCAGGCACGGTAGGTATCACGATTTGGTTCGTTGTGCTGTGGGCCGCCCAAGTTACTCAGATTATCCGCAAGCGGATCCTTTTTCCTCGAAGAGAGCGCATAGTCGTGCTTTGAATCAAGGTGATGGGCAAAGGTGGCCGCGTTGACACTTTCGCGGCAGACTGGACAGGTCCTTGGTGACTCCCTCGAGTCAAAGAGATGTGTTCTTGCTATATGGCTTGCCAGTCGATTTGGTACATAGAGTCGCTCGCGAATCTCTGGGGAGACGCTCATCGTCCAGACAAAAGGGGCAAGACTTCTGGCTGCGTTGTGACCTATACAAAGTGCCGACCTGGCCGAAACTGCAGTGGATATGAAGAGCTGGTTGAGAGACCGGTGCCCTCACGCGTTGAATCTCGTCGGCTGAAAATGGAACGGCATTGATGGCTGAGATGGCGTGGTTGGCTGCGTTGGCAGAACCTTGGCCGCTGGCAGCAATGTCGTCCTGTGCCTTGATCGCCTTCACCCACTTCACCCAATCCTCTTTAGGTTGCTTGTACTGACTGCTCTTGTAAGGCTGGCCGCAATCCTCCAATCTGTGCGTTTGAGATGGTGTCTTGGCATCGCCAAAAAGCGTGAGGCAATGTTGCTGAAAAAGATGCTCTGGTAGTTGGTGACATCGAACATCTTCCTTGCAAATTGGGCAGATCATGTCGGCTTGGCGATGATAGTAGAGATGCTGCACGCATATGTGTTGCCGTTGGTCGCTTATTTGGTAGGTGCGGCCACGGGCGGGTCAGGATAGAGTCTCGTCCTGCAGGCACCACGGGCAGAGTCTTGAGCGGAAAAAGTCACATCGCTGCACATCGAGCAAAGCAGCTTCTGCATCAGAACGATGATGTTGTTCGATCTGAGCAGTGCCAAAGTTCCACCGATTGTGGGCTTCGCACAGCTGGACTGCATCTAGGACAACGCTGGGAAAGCCATGGCTGGTCTCTAAGTGTAGAAACAATGTATCTGCGTCAAATTCGCCTTGATCTGATGCCTGAAATGACCAACTACACGGGCTTGCATTCGGGTCTGCGTTGACCAGGCGACACTCGAACGTCTTGAGCCTGCGAATTGCAAAGTTTTGCAATCTGAGCAACGTATTACGGCGATGGTTATCAACGTGCTCTTTGATGGCATCAGCTTCGGCTGGGAACTCTACGCCTTTGGAAACGCATTTGTAATACGGACAAGCTTTGCCAGAAAGCGTCTCGAGGCACGCTTGGCGATACATTTCCCTTGCTGGGCGGCGCGTGCACATTCGGACGTGTTTTGTGACAGCACCGCGAGTGACACATTTGCTGTCGACCGAATCGACAAGACGTTTGTTGCACCATGTACACATGCCTTCTGTCGTACTGTCCAGAAGCTCGGCCGCACCATTTTGTGTGCCCTTGTTAGATGACGATAGAGCATCAGACAGGGTTGCCATGTCCTCGTAACGGGCAGGTCGCTTCAGCATTGCATAGTCAGGCACAGGCAACGGGATCGAGGTCGAAATTTGTGTTTGCAATGCGTCCAGACGTTGGCGTAGATCCAGGGGAGATAGGAAGGGCTTTCGAGGTGACTGTTGCTGCGATGCGGTGGTTGGCTCCGATGGCTGCAGCGAGATGCTCGCATCAGCATCGGTGTCGTTGAGATCTTCCTTAATCGTCTCTGCCATCTCATCGAGAAGAGCGCTGCATCTCTGTGAGACCTCGGTTCTGATGAGTTCCTGCATCCAGCTTTGCTCGTCTGACGCATCGTCGTCTTCAGACTCGTCATCATCATCGCTGTCATCGCTGCCTCCCAAAAAAAGTGGAAGCTCACCACCGTTTCGGCCATCGTTGGCATCGTTGGCATCGCTGCTATTGTTGTCGAGTGCAACTGGAAGGACACCAGCAGCAGCATCAACGATGTGACTAGGCTCTTGACGCGTAGTGGTGGAAGCCGATCGATTCGCTCTTGACTCGGGCTGCAAATGGCGAACAAGTGCCTGTGCAGCTGCAACAGGTCCATCGCCAAGGAAGGCACTGATTTCGTTCTGCTCTTCTGCTAAAATAGCAAGCTGATCGAGCTCCTTTTGCCAAAGGCTTGTTCGAACATGAGTTAGACGTGAGTGAGCTTTTGCCTTCTCTTGCTGAAGTCTTTCCACCAGCGCCGCGTCCTGATTGCCGGAAGAGACGGCTGCCTTGTAGCTGGCGGAAGCCTCGACGTTTGCAAGCCGAGCCTCTTGCACGGTGGGTAGATTCTCCAACCTTTGCTTTTCAGCGATAGAGAGACTACCGGGCTTTTGCAGCTTGGCCGACTTGAGATGTCGAATGCCATGGGCAACGATGAGGGATGTTTCTTCGCGACCCTTTGAAACCAGACCCTGGACGTCGATTGTTGTGCGTCTTGAGAGGTACGACTTCTGCATGGAAGTGCTGGAGAGTCCATGTCCAACCGCAAGGTTTCTGCTCCCTTGGGCAATGTCGGGTCGATCTAGCGCAATCATGGTCAATCTTCGCAGAGAATAGGCTTTGTACCCGATCAGGCCTGCAGCGCGTGCACACTTTCGTAGCGGTGAATGTACAGAGTGTTTTTGCAAAGGCCGATCAGGGGACACCTCCCAGACGATGGAGCCATGTTCCGTCTGACGCTTGTCAAAAGTGCGAAACACATATAGATCTTGCACCTCGGGCCGTAAGGGAATGGGTAGAAACCTGTTTTCCTCAAAGTAAGAGGGATCGGTGTCTTTGAGGATCGAGGCAACTGTCATACCAGCTGGGAAGGCGTTGTCGAGTTCGGCAAGGTGGGCCAAAAGCAGCACCGGATCCAAACAGATCTCTTCTCCAGTGCTGTACAAAGGCTGCTCTCGCCATTTTGCTAGGCTAGCGCGATGACCTTTGAGCTTCTCGAGTTTAACGTCGCAATGGAGTCGAAATCGAGAGGGTGTAGCTCTGGCCTCGTTGCCCGCGTTGGCCTCGTTGCCCGCGATGGCCTTACTGGCTGCTGCGCTTGTTGATACGGTCTTAGATATAGCAGACCCACGAGGCTGAGGCTTTTCAGGCTCGCAATCCTCCTCGTGATCATCCCACAGCGAGAGGTAGAAGTTGAGTTGGTTGTAGCGCATTCCAGCATGTTTGTATTTCCACTCGGTCACCTCTGACGGCCGAGCAGCACAAAAAGCGATGACGAGATTATAGGCGGCCAGTTGCACCTGCTCTCGAGGGCAACGCAGGACAAGTTGGTCGCTGAAAACGCCATCCTTGATGAAGGACACCATGTTCTCGTACGTGGCAATGGGCTTTGGTGCCTCAGCCTCGATCGCGTTTTCCTCGATGACTGCATGACATTCCAGCACCACTTCTGGATCCACTGGCTTCCCAGTAAGTCTCCTGTATGCGAGGTAGAGGGCTTGAAACTCTGCCCTGGATGTGCGAATTGTGCGTCTGGATTCGCCTGTGGTATAACTTGGCACGAGTCGCACGGTCACAAAGAGGGCGAGCATCTTCCAGAATCCTCGATCCCGGGCGAGGCTGCGACGCGGTGGCTGATCGCCCAAGAAGTCGTCGACTCCAAAGGGAGAATCGTTCCCATAGACAAGGGGCAAGTAAACTTCCGAGATGAAGAGCCGCAAGAAATCGTCTGCTCTGGACAAACGCTTACGATATAGTGCAGACAACTCCGGCTGGTGTTGGGTGGCAACCATATCTGCATGACGGTTCTCGAAATCTTGCTGAATTGACGCCATTGTCGGGTTCGTTTGAATACGCATTGCGAGGCGCTGCCGCTGTTGCTCCAACTCTTGCTGAGGCAGCAGGTTGCCTTCTCTTACAGCCACCGTCCGCTGAGCCTCAGCAGGCCGTACAAAGTTGCGTCGTGTATAAGACATACTTACGACGATTGATCTTTGTTTTTACTTTTTTACTTTTTTTAATTTTTGTTTGGCGACGATGTCCAAATTGGCGTTGATGATCTTGTTGGCGACGATGACCTTGTTGGCGACGATGACTGGGGTGGCTCGACGACGGTTGAAGGAAGCGCTACGTGGGAAAAGCTGACGGCAAGGATGGATACGATCTTTGTTTTTTTTGGCAACGATGTCCAAGTTATCTTTGTTTTTTTGGCGACGATGTCCGAGTTGGCGACAATGACCTTGTTGGCGTTGTTGGATTGGATATTTCGATGATAACGGAAGAAGGCGCTGCGATTGCAAAGCAGACGTCGAGGCTGGGCGGTGATGATGATTGTGAAAGAGGAAAGAGCTTGAAGAGGCGTTCGATACAAATGCGGTCAGCAGTAAGTCGTCGGAAAGCTGGCAAGGGTGGCGATGAAGAAGCAAACGGACTTGCGAGAGAGAACAGCCGAGCTCGAATGGCATTGTTGCCTTGCTTGCAGGCTACTCAGCCACCAACTCCCCTCGTCAAAAAAGCTGAGTCGCTGCTCTTGTGCCGAGCGGCCAAACGGTTGAAGAGCTTGAGGCTGCTGTCGAGCGAGATCGATATGGGGCAATACAGACCGAGGATGATTCATCCGAGAAAGGCATGTACCAGCGAAGAGCAATTTCGAGAGAGAGGAAGAAAGGCAGGAAAAGCAACGGAGTCAGGTGCACTGGCCAAGATTCGGAATCGATCGGCTGAGTTGTTCTGCGAGGGAGGAGGCCATCGGTTGTCTTCCGATGCGGCAAAGAGGCCCAAGTGCGCCTGCACCTGTGGTTACCGTGTCGGCTGATCCGATTTGCTTTCTCAGGCAGAAGGAGTCATGCACAGACGCACGGGCGATTGACGAAGAAAGCGGAACGTAAATCATCATTTGCAGTTGCGGTAAGGGTGAGCCAGATCTCAATAAGCTTGCCAAAGGGGTGCCAATGGGTCCAGGAATAGAAGTGGTAAATTTTTTGAAGCACTAAACGAAACGGGAGAGGGGAGAAACCAAAGACTTTCGGGGTATCAAAGCCATTCGAGGCACCAAAGACACTGGAGGCATCGAAGACATTGAGGTCAGCCACCAGTTGATTCCGTAGCGTAGAGGATGCTGCATACGAAAAGGTTCAAAAGCACTTACACAACTAAGCATTCTGAGGCGCGCGAGACTCGTCGATTGCGTCGTGCCATTCCAGCACGTCGTTCCAGGTGACGCCAAGTTCATTGCGGAACTTGAAGATGCGGGAGTTGACTCCATACTCCAAAATAATCCTCCCATTCGACTTGTATGCCGAGATGTTCCACAGCATGGCAAGCGTATTGGCAGGATGCGGGTTGAACTCCTTGGTGATGAGATAGAAGTTCGAATTGTTCTTGATGATCAACCTGGTCTCGCGACCATCGCCAATGTCGACCATGGCAAGACGGAAGGCTGTCCTACCGATGCTCTTGTTGAAGTGATTTTTGATCATCCTGACAACCAAGTTGAGTGGCGTGGGTTCCTGGTCGGTGCCGGCAACCGCAGCGAGCACGAGCGGAATTAGGTAGTTGGCACTCGATAGATCTGTGTGAGCAAGGTACACGACGGGGCCCTGAGGGTAGCCAACACTGGGAGGAAGGCAAGACACCAAAGACCTGGCTGCTGTGCCGAGAAGCAGGGGATCAGCCGGAGCCTCCACCGGAGCGGCTGGTGTAGCAGGCACTCTGCGGGTCCCACAACGACGGGAAGGGTTGAGAGCATTGAATACGTCGTCGCTGACACCGCCGCGGTGCGAAGTGGAACTGGACCCGTTGGCCTCGTTGACTCGGTTGGGCTCGTTGACTTGGGCGGTTGCGTTGGCTTCATGAGGCGTAGTGGCTTCGCGAATAGTGCTGGTGCCGGCAGCGGAAGTGGAGTCAGCGTGAACAGCAAGAGCCGTGGCATCAGCAGCGGAATGAGTGGCAGGAATCACGGAAACAACGAAAGGCGAGGGAGCAGAGACAGCGACGTCATCGCGGGCATCGGGGCCAACAGAGGCAAGGGAGCCAGTGGGGATATCGGCAGAGTTGTTGGCGGGAGCGGGAGCGTCAGAGAGTCCCAGCACATTGCGGAGTGAGCCCGAGACCGTCTGCGGAACCAAGCTGTTGGTGGATGAAGCTGATGCGACTGGCAATGCCGTGGAACCGCGATTGCTGAGGATGGCTTGGATGACGCCAGGATCGCCTTCGAGCTTTTGGCGAGCTTCGGGACTGCATCGCTCAAACCATTGCTGCAGATAGAGGCGTTCGTCCGGCGTCAGCTCGGCCATAGTGGTGGCGAGCAAGAGAGCGGCGTGTTGCAGGCGGACCAGACAGAGCAGAGTCGGGTGCGGCGTTAGTGCGGAAGATGCTGGTGCGGAAGATGGTAGTACCGAAGGCAATGATGATGATGACGACGACGGTGGTGCTGGTGGACAGAGCAGTGCTGCGAATGCGGAAGACGTACGATGCCGAAGGTCGAAAGACGATAGACGAGAGGCAGGAGAGGGGGAGAGACGATTGGGGAGAGGCGGGATGGTGGAGAGATGGTAGCGGAGAGAGAGGAGGGTTAGGAAATCGAAAAGCGTCGAAGAAGAGCAATGCGAGGAGGAGAGAAGAGTGCGGGATGAGCATGCGGATGCGGTTGACGAAGAAGAAATAGACTTTGAGTTTCAGGAGCAGTCGACCCGTCATTGTCGTCGTCGTTGTTGTTGTTGTTGTGATTGCGATAGCGAAAAGGTGCCGAAAAAAAGGCGGAAAGCATAAAGCGGATGCTTCAACGTCGACACGTGAAACCGTTTCTGCGACGACGGATGCGGTTGACGACGTTGGCAGGCATGGCTGAGATGGCCATGATGGCTCCAATAACCCGAATGGCGATCATGCCGACGATGCCCGTTGCCGTCTCCGATGCGACGCGCGTCTCTTGAGAAAATGAGCGCCATTGCACCAAGGAAAAGAAGAAGAAGAAGAAAGAGAGAGAAAACAAAAACAGGTCGATGCTGCTTATCGCCACGCGTACAACCTTGCTGAGAGGCCAAAAGCGCCTGGCATCGTTGCTCGCTGCCGTATCCAGACCGAAAAAAAAAGCAAAGAGGCGAGAAGACCGGCAATCGAAAGTGTATGACCCAGCACCACCAAACAGACGAGATGAAAAAGTGGTTGGATGGCGGTGATGGATGGCGATGGTGGACGGAAAGCAAGAAGCTGAGGGGGCGGTGCGCGCAAATTCAAGCCTCCGCCCCAGCTTGCACACCGAAATGTTTCTCTTGATCTGCTGCGCATGCGCCCCACCCTCGCGTGCCCTGGCTACTGTAGGTGGGCTAACTATATTCACGAGTGTCAGATTCACGATGCTCGCATCTTTGAAAAAGACAAAAAGGCCGGGAAAATAAATAAATATATATATATATATAAAATAAACAAGAAAAAGATACATCTTTCCCAGCGTCCGGCCTACCCGTCGGCGTGCACTTTTTGGCCAAGTGGGTGGAATCCGCGAGTAGCGTAGCGCGCATACCTCCTACCAAGACGTAACACGCGACACCCAAGGGGATCAACCAGATCGCCGCCATCACAGGAATGCCCGTCAGCGTACTAGCCACCGCCGAACCACCGACGACCAACTGCGATGACACGAGCAAGTTCGTAGCCAACGCAAAGAACAAGAACGTCAAATGCGAGACTTTTCCCCATCGAACCTTGAGAACTTCGAGGTAGGTACTGCAAAAGGGAGCGTTCAACTTGATCGTACAGGCCATGATCGAGCACAGCAAGATCTGGATAGTAGCGCCCGCAGCGTAGTAATAACCACCCGTGATACCCATCTTGTATGCAACTGCGGTCGATTGAAGAAGTGTCGAAGACCATGTCCAAGCCGAGACGATACCGGCTGCGACCAGACCCGGCTTGACTGAGCGCGAAGCAGAAGCGAACTCGTCCGTGTCTTTTAGAGTGAAGTTGGTATAACGCTGTTGAACGTAAGAGATGAGGATCATGAAAGTGGCAAAGACGAAACCGAGACCGCAGACGACGGCCCAATCGGCTCCTTCCGGGAGCGCTTTGATTGTAGCCACCATCTCTCAAGTTTTTCGACGAAAGGGAGGGGGAAAGGGTATATCGAGTTGAGGGGCTTTTGCGAAAGGTTGTCAGACAAGGAACCTCCCTTTATATATCCTACTCCTGAATCGTTCGAAACGTGGGGCTCCTGCTTCATTCCCATGCGCTCGCATCACCTTTACGAGTTTTGCCGGTGGCCATGGCAATGAGCCGGCCTAAGATACTGTAGCACTGATAGCATAGCTTGCTCGTCCCCATGTGAGTGGGGCTCTTTCAAAAAGTCGGAAATTCTTTACAACAACGACTAGTCGAAGGATGCAAGTTCCTTATCGGCACACATGGCTTATCAGTCGACCTCCCGGCCTGTCCTCGCTTAGGAAAGTGTCGACCGCTTTCAATAAAGCGTCAGCACCAACGAAGGACGTCTCAACCCCATCACCTACTGTGTGTCGATCGATAGATTGCCCACCACTTCTTCTTCTTACAAATTGTTTGAGCGCGACATTCGGCCAGCAGCAGTGCGGATGGGGGATCAAGGCGTCAGCGCCAAGGCAGCTGTCGAGTTAATCGCGAGGATATCCTTACGATGCCGGAGAGCGAGCGCTTACGGATAATAGCGGATCAAAGCGTAATCGTCAATCAACGTCTCTTCGAAAAGATCTCCGACCAATCCTGACAAGCAAGAAAGGATGACTCGTATGCACTTCCTTCGCTTGTCAACAGATTGCACAGATGAGAGATAAGAGATTTTCTTTTTTTCGCTGCACGGCCGAGTTTGTAGCGCGCGACACGTCCAATCAGACAACGCGCAGGTTCACAAGTTGACGTGCGCAGAACAACATGCTACCTTATTTCCGCATAGAAACCTCTTGTTCGTCCGTGAAAAATGAACGTCGCCAGAGATCAAAGAGCGCCACCTACAACTCTTATCAGCGGAGTTGTCTGAGCTGCAACCTTGCTTTCTCGGGAATGTCGACATTGTACGTAACAATCGACATATGATCGCGTGGCAACCAGCACCCGCTCCAAAGGACCTTTCCTCGACAAGGACGTCTCCGTCACACTTGCCTTACGCAGTCTCTACCGACAACAGAAGCACGAGATCGTCCAACAACCGACCCAGTTCCTGATTCTTTGCCGAGCCTGTGACCGTCTCACCACGTTGCTTGTCGCCCAACGCATCCGCCGCCTCCAACACCTGCAGCATGGGTCCGACGCTATCCGACCAAAACGGAGACAGGTGGATGTGCAGCGTGAGAGCCGCAAGGAGACGATGCAGCGTCTCGTCTGATTCCGATTCGTTGATGACGGCTTGCAACAGTGCGGAAGCCAATTCGGATTCCCACATCTCACCGAGACGACTGCCGAGCATGGGTGGTGCTTGAGGATCCCGGTTGACCCAATCCGCTCGTTCGGCGTGTTGGTGGAGTGCCAAGTTGAACGCGCACGTGGCGGCGGCGCTGCGCACACTTGCATCAGGGCACAACAGCAGACTGGTGGTTAGTTCGAGCACCAAACTGCGCACGGGTTTATGCGACTCTATGACCTCGAAAAAAGGTGTAGACGCTGCCAAATTGGTCAGCAACCGCGCAGCAGTGAGCAAAAGAGGTCGCTGACTCACTGACCATTCTCCCTTGTAAGCTAGTTCGGAGACCAGCGACAACAAGCACGTTATGCCATTGATGTTCTTGCGATCCGCTGCCGTGGGCTGTCGGAAGGCGGCTGTGACGAAGGACTCGTGCAAGCTGGATAGGCGGAACAGATCCAAGATGGGGAAGAGGGCGTCGATGGGCAGCGTCTCAGACAGCTGCTTGGCGACTTTGGACGTTTTTTTGCCAACGTAGTGGAAGGGATGCTTTAGCTTTGCCACCTCGCATCGACTCAAGCCACGGAATCCAGCCACTGGCAATGGTCTTGCGCGCTACCTGAAGATCCGCCTTCTCACCAAAGCTTTTCGCCGGATACTGTGCGATCGTCGAGTCGATCTTGTGCAGCAACGAGTCGAGCTTGGGTGTAGCAGAGTACAAGTGTGGTTGCGACGGAAGCGAGTTGAGCGATTGCAGGGGCTTCGAAAGCCGTGCATGCGGATGTGGCGGATACACCTCGAACAGCATCAGCTCGACTGCTGTCTTGAGTTGATCGACATCGGCTCCTCTAACCTGATTCGACTCCTTGCCAAAGGTGTAGAACTTGACGGTCGGCGTCGCCGTGACGCTGGAAGAGGCAAAGAGACTCGAGATGGAAGCGTTGGATTTGACCTGGACAAACGCTGTCCGTTTATGATTGCCCGGTTTGGTCTCGTCAACGTGATGGTGGTGTGCGAGGTCTGTGAAGGCTGGTTTGATGATGCGACAGGGAGGACATGATTCGGAGGTGAACAAGACAGCGACGCAAGGAAAGACGGATAGAATCTCGTCGAGTTGTTTGCCAGTGGTGATGTGATGGACAGGGTCCGAGGAGGACGCCTTGGAAGAAGTAGTATTGTCGATGGGCGTGTTGCCCGTATATGCTCGAGAGGCGACTTGATTCAACAGATCATTGCCAAAGGTATTCGATGTGCTTGCAGCGGGCGCGGAGATGCCCGCCGCCGGTGCTCGGAACATGGCATCGATCTGCGGCCGCAACATCTGGCCGAATGGAGTGCTGAGAAAGTCTTGCGGTAGGGATCGAATGTGTGCTGGGATATCGGCGCCTGTGAGGATCTGAGCGACTTGCTGCGTAAAGTTGTTGCAGTTCCATGAGAGCAGGTTATAGTCTTGAGCGCGAAAGCGACCACGCAGATCGGGAAGCAGAGCGCCTTCGAAGGTCTCTCTGTCTATCGAGGTGGTGCCGAGGTCGAACGTCTCGATTGGCACTCCGTGATGAGAAGTGCCTGGATAGACGACCGAGATGCCTTGGCCGAAAAAGTACTCGCGATCCCACGCCACGATGCTGGTGTGCCAAATACCGTCGATCTGGCGGCCGGTCATGAGTAATGACATCTGCCTTGCCATACCCCTGGAGAGGTCGTAGACGTACAGCTTGACCGAGTGGGCGTCGTCATGGTCTGCTTGTGTGTTGGCCATGCTGGACGGAGCTGCCACGAGATTGGCAGCAGACATGAGGATGGAGGAGTAATCGACAAGCTCAGTTGAGAAGCTTCTCGACTTGAGGGTCCATCCAGCTTTAGGACTCGTCATCCCTTTTCGTCTTCAGCTGTCAAAACCTCCACGGTCGAATTTCTACGTAGATGTGCGATCGCCCACTCCAACAATGGCTAAGCCTGAAAAGTGTCATGATCCGGACTATGTCACTTATTCTCACGTCGGACTCCTTGTATCATTTCAGCCAGGTCTGAAAGCGAAAAGAAAAAGCCACTCGCGCTCTCCGGCGGGTGTAAAAGCAGACCCGTCGGGAAAGAGCTGTGTTGCGAGGTGTAACCGTGACTGAATCGAGGTTGGACGAGTGTCAGTCACCATACGCTCACTCTGTGGCAAGGGTGCACTGTGTGAGTTCCCGTGGCGTGGCGTGTGCCAGAGTCGAGCAAGAGAGACAATTGTCACTTAAGCGCCTTGGTCACGCGCGCTTGCTCACTGAATGCGACAGCCGTCTGCGATTCCAGCTTGGATCCCTGCACCTTGAATACCATCACCAACCTCTGGACCCTCTTTGCTATCCCCTTCTTTCGACTCTCCGCACCATCAACACAGCACCCAAGGGCTGAACCAAGATGGTCAAAGAGGTTTCGTCCACCGCCGAGTTCGACGCCGAGCTCAACACGGCTGGCTCCAAGCTCGTCGTTGTCGACTTTCATGCCACGTGTAAGTTGTCTCTCTCTCTCTCTCTCTCTCTCTCTCTCTCTCTCTCTCTCAACACGCATACACCTTCTCGAGTCGCGTTTGCTGATAATCTGTTCCTCTCAATGATTCGTTTGAACTCGCTCTCGAATGCTAGGGTGTGGACCATGCAAAGCTATCGCGCCCGTCGTACAGCTCCTTGCTTCTCGGGTAAGTCAGCTTGGCTCTCACGCAGACTGCATACAGTACAAGCACGCCCAACTTGCCAGGCAAGTGTAAAAGCTGTCGACTGACTCAACTTTCCCTCAACCTTGCACCTTCTTCATCCTTGGCCATCAACAGTACACCAGCGTTGTCTTCCTCAAAGTCGACGTTGACCGTGTACAGCCAGTCGCACACCGATACAGCATCCGCGCTATGCCCACCTTCCTCTTTCTCAAGAACAAGAGCGTCGTCGACACACTCCAGGGCGCCGACCACAACCGACTCACTGCACTCGTCAAGCAACACTCTTCCGGATCTTCCTCGGCTTTCTCTGGCTCGGGCCAGACGCTTTCCGGGGGCAGCTCCCCCTCGTCCAAATCCTTTGGTGCCCGCTCCGTGGCTGGCATCACAGACGGTCATGTAAGCTTCGAAAACATGCTCCCTTTGCTTGTGCTCGGTGCCTACCTTCTGTATCTCTACCTCGCCTAGTGGCCACCAGCGAAACGCAACTTCGACCATGTTCCCATCCATACCTTCTCGTGTCTTTTGCCCGTGATCTCGTTTTGCTCTAGTAAAGCTCAACCTGGCTGACGCATCTTTTTTTTTTTTTTTTTTTTTTTTTTGCTTCGCCGTCTGCGCATTGCTTTTGAAAATGACAGTCTTCTTCTTCAAACTGTAGAATCCAAACGATCTTCGGCCTTGAACGAAAAGCCGGATCGTCGGCTGCAAGACATTCTCAATGGACCCAGCGGCGGAAAATGGCTAGAGAGCGATGCCGACGAGCAGCTCCTCTGCCACCTCACTGTGGGTACAAACTCTTTGCATCAATGCCGCTTTGGATTGTACTAGCTTACCTTTGATTCTTCATCTGTCTTCTCACGCTCACAGTTCAAGCAGCAGGTCAAGCTATCAGGTATCCTGCTTCGAACATTGCCATCGCAGTTCGCACACGCACCCAAGAAGATCAAGATTTTTGTCAACCGACCTGGCCTCAACTTTGACGATGCCACCTCAGACCCCGCCGATCAGGAAGCAGAGCTTACCGAGGAGCATGTTCGAGGAGGCGAAAACGGAGGCGGCGGCAAGGCCTTCTCGCTCCGTTTCGTCAAATTCCAAAAGGTCGACTCGCTCACCATCGCTGTTCTCACCAACCAACAAGATGCAGAGACTACACGAATCGACGCGATTGACGTGTTCGGCCTTGCGGATCAAACCACCGACATGAGCGAGTTGCAAAAGATTGCTGCCGAGGGTGGCAAACGAGATATGGACTATCGTACCGCCTCGAGGACCGGACTCAAAGGTGGCAGCTCGCCCACCAGTTCCAGGACAGGATTCAACGCGCCAAGGAGTTCTTCGATTCCCGACATATCGACCTATACCCAACCTCCTGCCCGACACAGTCGATCCCATTCCACCTCGAGCCTCAACCCTCCCCGACCTGGGACCAGGCGTTCAACCTCTTCTGCATCAGCTCCTCCGATGGAGCATGTACAAGAGGAAGCAGAGGGACAAGAAGCAGACGAGTACACTGGCGGTGACCATGGCGGTGACGAATACCGACGTTATGAGCAACAGCAGCAAGCAAGCTTCATCCCGCATGCGCCACCTTCGATGACCGAAGAGGAGGAAGCAGAGTTCGAGGCTGCCCAGAAAGCCGCGCGCGATACGCTTGGAGGTTGGCACTATGCGCCACTGGGGGTAGCGCTGGCCCCTCCGCTCGGTGCTCTTCTCGGCGGCCATTCCGACGCATGGTCGGATGCGATCCTGCTCATTCTCGCAAGCTTTTGGCTCTACCAGTTCCTTCGCGTGCCGTGGGAAATGTACTACGCCTCGAGAACGCGCCATGTTTTCACGCATGACC
This sequence comes from Anthracocystis panici-leucophaei, assembly GCA_014826065.1. NCBI lineage: Eukaryota > Fungi > Basidiomycota > Ustilaginomycetes > Ustilaginales > Ustilaginaceae > Anthracocystis > Anthracocystis panici-leucophaei. The sequence goes on from CP060303.1 coordinate 793,290, forward strand.
AGGCAGAAGATGACGAGGTCGAAGAATCCGAACAAGGCCCATCGGAAGGGCCACCCGTCGACAAAGCTGAGCAGAAGGAAGCTCGTCGCGCAGCCGCCGCTGAGCTCCGACGCTCCGAACTGCTCAGCCTCCTCTTTTGCGTCCTCAGCCCCATCATGGGCGCTTACATGCTCCACTGGATGCGCGAGACCATGACCGACGGCAACAAGTATCTCAACACTTTCAACATCCGCCTCTTCACCCTCGCTGCCGGCATCAAGCCATGGTCGCACGCCATGGGCCTCATCCGCCAGAGGATGCTGCATCTGCAGGAGGAGGTTCACCATCCTTCCTCCAAAGTGGAAAGAATGAACCAGCGCCTTCGTCGCCTCGAGGCCGATCTCTCGAGCCTGCGCAAGCTCTACGCCACCAAGAACGAGCTGCGCGTCTTGCGTGAGTACGATGTTCAGCTTGGCAGAGCCGTGCGTCGATCCGAGAGGAAAGAAGAACACCTCAGACTCTCTGCCGAAGAAAAGTTCAGTATCGTCGAAGGCAGGCTGGAAGATCTGTTGCGGGAGGTGGCCATCAATGCCGAGCTGATCGAAGAGGAGCGCAGGGAGAGGGAAAGGGCCGCAAGCTTGCGCATTTCGCTCTTTGAGGCGGTCAAGTATCTTCTGGGCTCCGGTCGTAGTGTTCGTCGTGCCAGCCCTAAGCATTACCTTTATGATGTGCCTCGCAGCCTTCCATCCACAGCAGCGCTTGGCATTGGGGCCATGTTGCCAGACGCTGACGCCAGCTTTGAGTCGCAGATGCCAGGCATGCCTCTCACCCCTCCTGGTCAAACTTTCAGCCCGACTGGACCGCCTCGTTCCATTGCCGGCACCACATCGACCTTCCCAGCCAGTGCGCCGCGAGACAAATCTCTCTCTACACCCAAAAGCACCGTAACCTACCACCGCGAACCACCCGCTACCAACTTCGACGCGCGCTCTCAACCACAAAACGGCGGTGCTATGGTGCCTCGATCTCGCACGCAACACAGCACGCACCACGTCTCTGACGCCTGGTGGGAACGCGGTATGGCGTTCTACCTCTTCCTTCCCTTGAACGTATCCAGCGCTGCCATCCGCTTTGCCGGCGACAAAGTCAAACACATTCTCGAAGACTCCGAAAACGAAGCAGCAAGGAACCAGAGAAAGACGCTCCAGTACCAGAAGCATCTTGCAGACCAGCAGCCTCAGCAGCATCAGCGTAAGATGTCGCAGCAGATGCTCAGCCCTACGCGTAGCAGGGGGAGTGCGCCGCCGAGTATCAAGGTTGCGAGTGCAGCTTCGCGCGGATGATCGTGTATACCCCGCAAGTAATCACGTCGTTTTCCAACCACGTACCTGAACCCGCTTTTCCAGTATCGATACCCCCCTTCAGCTTTGTGTTACCTTTGTATATTCAGTTGTCAGCCTCGGCTCCAGACTGTATCACAGTCTCCTTGATCAATGTATGTATTCTTCCATTGCGACATTTCATTGGAATCATCAATTTCGTCACCCAGAGCAACGTCATTACGCCAACAACCACAGCGCAAAAGCGGTAATCCCAGCACCCACGACCAACATCACGGTATGAACGAAGCCCGGCGTATGAGCGTCGTTTAAAAACACTCCTTCGATTTCGTCGAAATCCACCTGTTCCTTCTCTAACTGCCTTTCGGCTGACAAATAGTCCACTAGACCTGTTCCCAACGATAGCAGTGACAGGACGAAGAAGACGCCCGCGAAGGCTTTGGACTGTAGTGGGAGATCGTCCCAGCTGACCGGTGTGGCGGCTTGACGTCGTTTGGGAGTGGACGAGCTGCTACGAGCCATATCTGGTAGTTGCAGTTGAAGTAGCAGAGAGGCAGATAAGATAGCGAGGAGACAGGAGAGTTTCAACCAGCTGAAGAAATTTCTTTCGCGGGCCAAGAAATCTCGCGCGGAGCTGGAGGATGTTTCGTGAACGCTAAAGAAATCTCTCATCGCCTTGAACGGCTTCAGCACTCTCCCTGTAACAGTCGTCGAATTGAGTTGATTGTCCTCGGATCGTACCGCATCATCGTCGTGGTGAACAGTAATGAGCGACGAGTCGCGCCTAAACACTCGAACCTGCGTCGTTCTGCTACCAGACCGACTTCGACTACCGGTAGGTTGCGCACCCTTCAGAGCTGTAAACACCGACTGCCTCGACGGTCTCTCCATCACCGACGGTGATGCAGGTCGAGACGCTTCGGGTGTTACATCTTTCGACGTGGGAGTTCGAGGTGAAAGTGCTCTCGGATAGGAATTCGGGATGTGCAACGCTAACCGTCCACTACCACCACCGCTGCTCTTAGGTTGGTGAGCGCTGGTTTCGGATAGCCCAGTGTTGATACGACGCGGTTTGTTGGCGCTGCTACCGGATAGTTCGCCAGACATGATGATGGTGGATAGTGGTTGGTGAAAGAGGATGGTAAGGTGCAAAGTGAGAAAGGTAGATGCACGATTCTGCATGACGTGATTCAGACTTTGTGGGAGCTGATCCGTGCTTAAATCTTTTTCCCAGCCAAAATGTCTCATAAGGAGGCGTAACAAGCTCATCCGCGCCAAAAATTCTTCGTCCTCCAAAAGCCGGATAGCGAACAGCTCCGGAATGTTTTCTTACTGCCAGCCCATTTGCAGACACCGAAAGGATGGGCGCGCGCATAACAGTAGAAGACCAAAAAGTCAGGAAATGGGTCACTCCTTGGTGAAAGCGGTGTTGTGCGCTGGACCCTGGCGAGTGCTGGTTAGTGGCGATCCAATCCGCGCCCTCTTCTTCAGCGCCGAGCAATTGAAGGCTTTCCCAACGACAGGCCGTTACCGCTGCTCTTCTGCTTCTTTCTTGACCCTTTTAACCTGACGCTAGGCTTGGAGCATAAGGTTTCTGCGGGACATGAAAAGGAAGGAGAACAGCGGTGACCACGTTTTCGTCGTCCTGCAAAGCACGAGTTTGCCGGTCCCCCTTCTTCCGCGGCATGAAAATCGATAATGTATGGCAAGGCAAGGCAAGCCCCTTTCTTCTAGCATACTGTACTGTATGCCCACCACTGCATGAGTTCAATTGGTCGGGCTTTCGCCTTTCTCATTGTCGTGACAAGGGTAAATTTTATAGAAAGGGGAGGTGGCGTATCTCTCATTAGCGAAAATGACTTTGAAGCAGATTGAAGATCCTCACAAAGCCACGCAAGGCTTCAGACCTGCCCTGTGTGGTCCTTGCGCCTTCGGAGGCTCGTCCGCTTCCCACGCTTTGAGCAACGCTAATCAAGGCCCTTTTTCACCTTGCAACGCTCTATTTGATGGCAACCAACGGCAATGCCGATCAATTCATCGCTCACGCCACTTTGGTTGAAGGATGCGCACCATGTTGAACGAGATCACCTTTGAAACGGCGCCGACTTGACCGACGTCGAGACCCAAAGATACAGTAAGACTCCAGCAAGACAATTGGGAAGAAAAATGCAAACCAAACGTCGGAGCTGGGGCTCTTTTCGGCAGGCGCCAGAAGGAAAAGAAAAAGCCTTCTTTGACGGCAGGTCGGAGAAGCAATTTTGTCAGACAACAGCCAGACCTCGTGGTTCGTCGACCCTTACAACTGGCTCGAGAGAAAACGATGATCCTCCCGGCCATCTTGTCTAGCCGTCGCTTTATTTTCACGCTACAGTCACAATCATATTTTTGCTCCTTATGATCACAATGACGATCAAAGCTTGCGTTTCAACAATGAGTGTGTAGCATGACCCCGACTCTATTGTTTAGGTGACTTCACAGCTGCAAGAAAGGGCCGGAGTGCGAGGTGGGGGACATCTGTCTTAGATTCGGCAAGGCACCGTGCGAAGATTGCTCCCTTTCTTTCTTCACTCTATCTCTTCCCCTCCCTTGCAATGTGTGTCTCACTCGCCCTTCTCCTTTATCCCTTGTTCGGTGCCTTGCTTTTCCACAATAGCGGTACACCGAAAAATTTCAAACTAGTCAAGACTCTCAGCAATACACCCGTGGTCTCCCTTGACTTGCCCCTCGCAGCGCATGATTCCGAACGCCGCCCTTTCAATCAGAATGGTGGGGAAAGATACCTATCGAAAAATGACTTTTGAAAGGCCCTATCGAACCAATACCATTTTGTTAAAAAAATTCCGCGCTCCTTTACTATCAGCCGAGAAACTTGGAAGCCATTCCGACAGTCGATGCTCGGCTAAGAAGGACGTTAAGCGCCCCGACTGTTCTCTGCACAGCCGAAGCGCGGCAAACTCTAGCTGTCAAGAGCGAGAACGAGAGCAAGCCAGAAACACTGTCCTCTCAACCTCGCTACTGTACAATGCAGTACGGTAGAGTATGCTTCAAAATCACGCTAGAACGAAATCAGGAGGCGCATTTAGACTTTCAGTAGTGAGATCGGGTCAGCGCAAAGCGAGGGCCTCAAAAGAACTCCAAAAAAAAATCTTTTAGCGCTCGAATTATTTGTTCCGCCGCGAGGGAAACAGCGGGTGAGACAGGGAGGGAATTTCTGGTTTAGGGAAAAAAATAAAATAAAAAATTAAAGCTGCAATGCACGTCGAGCAGATCTGTGCGCACGCCTGCATGAAGGGGCGAAGGCTTTTGCCCGTGTTTCTTGGTTCTTGTAATTTCTTCTGGATCAGTTGCTTGTTCTCTCCGTTGGTTGTCGTTTCTTGACAACTGGCACGTATCTCTCTGCGCGGTCAATCACGGCGATCTTCAAGGCAGCGATCTGCGGCCCAACACCGAGGAGAACTGCTGTCTGAATAGCTCCGCTTGCGAGGAAAGTCAGGTGGGAAGGGAGATCCGTGCCAATTCGGATGCTTTCCGCTAGCGTGGATTGGGCACACTTCGGCTAATCCGACAGCGAGTCAAAAAAGCACGGATCATTGCTTTTAGTGAAATTGACTCGACCTTCAAAGCCGGTATCGAAAAGGAGTTGAGTGGGCGATAAGCAGCAGCAGCAGCAGCAAGCCCCTACAACGACAAGCTCGGCAGCGCATCTTGAGCAATGCAACCGCACAAGTTGCAGCAGTGATGCACGAGTTGTGGCTCTGCAGCTGCAAGTGGGTTCAAGCCCTGCCTTTTCAAGATTTTGCCCCTTCCTTCGCTAACCCCGCGCTCGCTCTTCTTGTGATTTCTTCCTGGCAAGTCTTTGCATTCTTTCGAAGTTATCGCTTGCCGAAGGTGACTTTGTACAGAAGGTCGTTTAAAAAAGCGTCACTTCTTCTTGTAGACGAAATTCCCGCAATCTTCTCGCTTCGAGGTCTTGAAAGATGATCGCCGCTGCGTTCGCCTTGCCCTCTTGCACGAGCCTTGACCCTTGCTTCTGCCAAGGAGATGAGGCTCGCGGCGAGCTCGGATCGTTTTCAAGCAGTCGCGATCCAGCAGGAACGGCAGCAGCAAGAGGGTGAAGTGAGAGTTAAAGGCTAGACTACTGTAGCAAAAGAAAGCGATCCCCACCTCTTCCTTTGTCGCTCTCGAGCCGCATCGTCAAAGCCGCGCGCTATCATGGCCCGGCCCGTTCCAACTCCTCCTAGGCCCTTGTACAGTACAGCGCGCCCTCCCCTTGACAAGTTCCATCGGAACGCCACACCGAATAGCAAATTGCTCGCCACCCTCTGCTGCCAGTGCCCCCTTCTTGTCAATTGTGCCTGATCCGTATATGCGACTACAGCTGTAGCGCTCGCGATTTTGGTCTGTGTTCTGCAAGATACGGTCACTTAAGATAGGCTTTCACTCAAATCACACCCACGCTAAAAGAAGCGTCCTGAGCTTGTCACCTTGTGGTGTGAATCACGACAACTTTAAAACGTCACACAAAGGGACTGTCGGCTCTTCCTATTCAGCCAGCCCCCTTCTCTCTCTCTCTCTCTTTCCCCCTTGCCATTCGCTTGGCTGCTGCTCGCCATCCTCGTTGCTCCGCTCCTCCCTTTCCTTTTTGACTCTCACTTTCACTTACACTTTCACCCTCCTTCCCTCCCTTTGTCTCTTTGCCACCAACAACAACACACTTGACGACCCCCATCTTTGTAGCATTTACAGATCATTACCTCTTCTTCTCTTCCTACCTCTTCATCTTCGACTCGACGCATCATCTTTGCTCACGCCCACCGCCACCACAACCACCACCACCACCTTCTTTCTCTCTGCTCTCTGCTGGCCTCCTATTCACGCACATATACCTGCATATCCTCGTTGCCTGCTCTGCATCACCACCGGCTCAAGTTCTTTTGCCTCTGATCTCATTTCCTGCAAAGCACTGCAACCAAACTTCCACTTCGCCGCCACCGTCTTCATTTCCCATCAAGTTCTGGCCGCAAGCGGGCAGTCCAATAATTCAAACCCCCCCCCACTCTTGCTTCCGCTTTCGCAACGTCCAATCCATACCCCCTCTCTCCGACGGACTTCATCTTCGTCGCTGCATTCAAAGCTACCACAACACACAAGATCCCGCATTCCGAGCATTCCAACCAAATACCCGCCCGCCGCCTCCTTTTTACCTTGTACCCACACACACACACACACACACACTCTCTCTCTCTCTCTTTTGTGCTTCTTGTTTCTCCCTTGTTTTCGTTCTTCCTTTCAAGACTTGTCTACTATTGAATCAAGATGGCAGGCATCAAGACAGAAAGCATTCGTGGCCGATCTCCTGGCCCAGCAGCTGATCGACGCGAGTCGAGCCTCAGTGCGCTTAGCATCGACGATTACAACTCTCCCGCTGCCACCGAAGCTCAGCGTAGTGCACCGGTCAAGACGAGCAAGAGGCGTAAAAGGTCCGAGCTCTCTCCTTCCTCCAAAGCTACGCACAGCATCATCGAAAAGGAACGTCGAGAAGCGATGAACGAAAAGTTTTCGGAGCTGGCTGCCAACATTCCGGAGCTTGTCGAGGCCATCGCGTCAGGCAAGCGTCCCACCAAGGGCGAAATTGTCAAGGCGAGCATTGCGAGACACCAAGATCAAGAGCGACGTGTGCGCGAGCTGATGCATGAAGTCGAGATGCTTCGAGCTGGTAGCGGCGGCGGCGGCGGCGGTGGTGGTGGTGGTGGTGCAGGGCAGAACAACGGTAACGGCTTTGCTGGCCTCGAGACGCCCAGTCCTTTGACTGCAGTGTCGCCGGAGCCGTTGATGCCGCCTCCTCAGACATTCTCGCTTCCGTATCAAATCCAGAGTTCGCACCCGATCGGACTGCCAGCTTCAGCCGCTACAGGCAACCTATGGGTCGGACATCTGCTCAACAAGACCAACGACTCGCTCTCGTTCGACGCTCCTCAACCGCTTTCTTTGCTACCCGATCTCCACCAGCAGCCAGTATCGCCCTTCAAGCAGACGTCCATGATGAACTGGAACCTCTCTTCGCTTCCCGCGCCTCTGGACCCGGCCTCGCTCAGCATCGGCTTTGCTTCCTCCGCTCCCAACGGTCTCAAAGGCTTTATGGACAACGGGACGCTCGACCACCTCTCTCGTCGAGACAGCGGAGCTAGTAGCGGTGCCAGCGGTGCTTTGCCAACCTCCGGGTTTTCATCGCCTACATTCACCTCTTCCTCGGATAGCGACTCCACCTTTAGCACCGATGCGTACGACACGAGTCTCGACGAGCGCAGGTTCCTAGCCGACAGCATGTCGTTTGAACCGTTTGCTATGCCGACGACCATAGAGCAGACGCCGTTGACGTCGCTGGTGGGGTTGCCGGCTACGGCGGATGTGGTGAGTGTGGGTGGCAAGTCGCGGCGGGTTGTTGCTGGAGGTCGTCGGGTGAGAAAGGACGAGATCAAGGAGGAGGAGGGTGGTGCGTCTTCGGCCAGCTCTTTGGGTGTGTCGTGTTCGGCCAATGCTTGAGAGGGGGAGGGGGAGGAAAAGAAGTCGTATTAAATTTTTTAGATGCACCCGCTGAAAAACCCGCCGGCCGTCGTCGTTTGTAAACAACCCCCTAATCCACCTCTTCTTTACGTCGCTCGTGTATAATCAAAGACTTGTTTTTTTTTGTTTTTTTTTTTCGTTCGATATCCATTGTTGGATCGTGATGGCTCGTGATGATGAGATGGTTGGGTGGTGGTCGAACCGTAGATTTGCAGGTTTGTCGTCAAGAGTCGTTACTTTTTAAATGGCTTTTATGAGGGCTGTCAAGGATGAGGATACGGGCTTGCCCCCCGCTTTTAGCTGCCCTCCGTAGGTACGCATCCCTCATACGTGGAAGTGAGTTAAGGATGCCAAGGAAGGCTGGGTAGAATCGCTTCCGAAATCCAAGTCAGGAACGCTCAGTTGTGGTTCGTTTTGAGACGTGCAGTTGGTCGTTTGATGAGGGCTGCGAGAAAGGTCGAGCATTAAAGGGCTCAAGTTGACACGTCGGAGAAAGATCGGCCTTCCCAATGCTTGCTTGCTCTTCAAAGTTACAATCATATCAATACAAACTCTCCAAAACACAACCCTACTTATAGCATAAACGACAAATACCACAGCATTTCACTCGTCTACTCTTCACCTTCATCAATAAATATCTCCCTATACCTATCCAAAATCGTCTCGACCGCTCTACACTGGAACGACATATCCTGAATCTGTACCCCCCCTTGCCCATCCTCCGGTGGGGGACTCAACAGCGTCGGTCCAAACACAATCGCCAAATTGCTCGCCGACATCTGGTTCAACCTCTCCGCCGCTTTCACCCTATCCAAGTGACCCATAAGATACTTTAGCGTTGCATAGTTGGCATCGGGCAGTTCGTTGACCCGTTCGTGCAGTCGGATGTGTCGTAGACGATCATTGTCGATTTTGGCTGCTTCGATAAAGCCACTGTACAGCTCGTGGGTGAGCAAAGGTTCCGGTAGCTCGCGAAACCAGAGCTTGAGACAGCCAGCTACAATGTTGATATCCTGCACCGCTTCGTCGGTGGTCAAATCGACAGTGGTCCAATCGGCATCGAACTTGGCTTTGAGCTTTTGAACTTTGGACGTGGTTCCAGAGAGCCGGTAGATGCCCATGTTTTCGATCCCCAGCTCTTCAATGGCGGTAGCGCACTTTTCGAGAATAGGCGGCACCTCCACGTTGTCCCTCGCCATCTGCTCGGCTAGGTCGACACCAAAGATTGGTCTTTCGGAAACCACCGCCCGCGTTCCAGTCGGAGCAACCTTGGGCGTGGTGGTGTTGTTGAGGAAGCCTTCTTCATACGGACCCTCTCGTCGCGGTCCCTTGTAATCCCGCCCATGAGCGACCTGATAATTGCTCATGTACTGCTTGAAATCCGCCCGATTATCAATCATCTCGACGGCCCCTTTGAGTCCCGAACCATCCGAACCGACAGACGAGATGGCCATACCGTCGTTCAAAACGGTACTCTCGAACAAAAACGCATACCGCGCCAAATGATACTGCGTACCGTTGTCGATCTCCTCGGCGTTCTCCTTGAGCGTTCGTAGTATTCGAGGCAGCTGAAGGTTGAAATACTCCTGTCGTACCCCCTGCGTGCTAAGCACCTCGCGACGGAACGCATCACTTGCAGAGCTCGTCCTCGCTCGAACTTCCTCCTCCTGCTTGATGATCTGTTGCGGGTTCTTGTTCTTGAACAACAACCCACTTTTGCCAATCGCTTTACCCAACGTTCGCTTACCGCTACTCACCCCTCCTCCTCCTGAGCCTTGAATCTCACCAGATTTGGTCGACTCCCCTGACTTGAGCAGCAACAGCCGTTCCAAATCTTCCGCTGCTGTATCGAACCGTCCGCGCGCCTTCTCTACACCCGCCTCGGCATCCTGCAAATTCTTTTCTAGCCTCATGCCCGTCTCTCGCGCTTGTTTGCGACTCTTATCCACCTCCTTGGCCAAGTTACTCAGTTCGTCGCTCATCTCGCTCAACTTGGAGGCGAAGCGCAACCGGTTATCAGCCAGCGTCTCGTGCGTCTTGACGATGGAATGCCAGGATTTGACAAAAGTTCCTGCTTTGGCGTCGCTGAGTGAGTAAGTTTCGAAAGTGGAACGTGCGAGTTTCGCCATGGCTCTTGCATACTCCTCTTCAATGACGGCTCGCTTTTTGAGGAAGACCGAAGCTTCTCGCGCCGAAACCATGCTCTGCTTGATGCGGTCAAAGAGAAGAGGCATACCGCAGTCGATGTCGCAGAGAGAGCGGAGAACGCCTTCGTCAAAGCTGGTGGGGACAATGTCTTCCATGGTGGGGCCGTTGTTGGATGTTGAGGCTGCCATGGTGTTGGTCGAAGTGCTTGTGGTGGGAAGTTGGTTGAATGTACCGGCTGTGTGGCTAGAAGGAAAACTCGTTTCGGCAAAACTGCTAGAGTGAGCCAGGCCAGGCACGGTGGAAGAGCTTTGAGTGCTGTAACGAGCGCTAGAGCCGACATCTGTCGAGGAAGCATGATTGTTGCCGATATACCCCCTCGCATCTTCGTACGCTGCATGTTCGCCTATGGTTGGTGTAGCAAGTGCTGAGGATGGTTCGTATTGCTGTTGTTGCTGTTGCTGTTGTTGGCTGTTGACCCGATTGTCGGTATGATCGAAATCCGACATGTTGAGAGCGTCCGAATAGAGTTGATTGGCGGAGGGATTCTCGTAACCTGTAAAGCGGCGGAAATGAAGGAAGGCGTCAGCTTTTGAAAAGTTGGAAATGTGAGGTTGTGGGATAAAAAGACTAACCGGTTGCAGAGACGTCGGACAAAGCGTCATGATTATGAAACTGGGCCTCATTCGACATGTCGGAATGGTTGCCCGGCGAAGAGCCAAAGTGGGTTGGGCTGAAGACGTGCGGGCTTAGACCGTGCGCGTTAGGAAGATCTGCGGCACCGCTGCCTCCCAACCAAGCGCCCTCTTGCGCATTGGACGAGTGATAATTTGAATCCATCCTGCCTTGCTTGTCGGAGGAAAGGGTAGATTCCGAAGGAAACCGGATAGCAACAGGACCCTGGTAAGAAGATCCGAAATCAGGATCTAGATCCGACGCACCAGCACCAGAGGCACTTGTCGTCGTAGTTTGCAAGGGAGCACCACCGAAGAGATCTACGGCCGAAACGCTGTTGGGCGTAGTTGGAGATTTGTGGAGGGGCGAAGAAGAGGCAGCGGCGGGGCCACCGATGACGGGAGATGACGACCCGGAACCGAGTCTATCGCGAGACGCTCTATTGGCTAGGGATGCGACGGAGCTGCGCAATCGACTGCTCGTAGTTCGTTTGCGGAGGAATTGGGGCGCCGAAGGGCCCATGGAGAGTAGGGTTGGGAGCACCCGATGTGGGCTTTACAGGCAGTGTCAGGGCGGAATGAAGCGGGCGCCGATAATAACAGAGAGGCGGTCCGGGCCTTTGGAACCGTGCTGTGCCGGCGGCACTTGCTTGAGAGCAACTAGCTTACGCGGTGGATGGAGATGGGACAGCAGCAACAAGGATGATCTGGGGTATCCAGGATGTCGAGCACACCTCGAGCAGTGGACGATGGTGGTAATGGTGGTGATGGTGGTGATGGTGGTGATGGTGGTGATGGTGATGATGAGGTGGGTTGGAAGTCATGGCAAAATTGACAGCTGCCAGAGCGCAGAGCCACAGAGGGAAAGGCAGGGTCCGAGCGCGAGAAAATCGAGCATTGTTAGAGCGTGTTGAGTTGTGCGTGCCAAAGCGTGTGTCAAGCTGAACGCGGCTCTTGAATTGACACGTACGACCAGCGAGACGCCTTCCATTGAAGCTACGATTAGTGCGAGCAACGAGATGGTCAGCCTCAGCACGCTTGTCCAATTCCAATTCGAGGGTGCAGTCGCAAGTCCCTTTGACATCTCTTTGGTCAAGCCAAATGAAATACAGTACAGTATCCGATTTTATTTTCTCGAATACGAATACGAAAATCCTTGTTGAATTTTAAAAAATCGGGAGCTGCAATTTGAAATCCAGATTCCGAATCACTACACAACGCTGAAGGGACCATCGATCTGTCCAGTGACAAGACAGAGGCAGAAGAAGAAGAAGAAAAAGAAGAGGAGGAGAAGCATGGTATGAGCAGACTGGGTTCGGGCTGGAGCCTAAGTTACTTAACTAGCTTGGAATTGATTTTCTAGCGCGCGTTGGATATTGCGGGCGCGTGCACACATACACACACACACAGAGCCTTTGTGCGCCTTTGAGAGGAGAGAGAGAGAAAATTGACAGCAAAGAGTCCCAATCTGCCCAGCCTTACAAGTGAGTGAGTCAGCCAGCCAGCGAGCCGCTCGGCACAACAGTCACAGACAGACAAAGGTCGGACCCTCTCTCTCTGTCAGTCACACAGTGTTGGTCTGCAGTCACACATGGCCACCTCTTGCGCTTTCCCACCATCATCACTTTAATCACATCGATACCTACATCTTTGACCCTTTTCTGGCAAAAAGCGAATGCAACCGCCTTCATCATCCATCGGCGTCGTCGCTTGGACACCATCGTCGTCGTCGTCATCGTCGTCGTCGTCATCGTCGTCGTCGTCCTGATCACCATCACCAACAGGCTCCATCTCAACTTTGATCTCGGTGCTCGGCTTTCATACAACCTCAACTTGCATTCATCCATAGACGGCCCATGACGCGCTGATCTCCACTTGCATCCAGGCGCTCATTGTCTTGTTTTCTCTTTCAACCGAACCGCCTGACAGTCCTTGCTTGCGATTAACCTTTACACGTCTTGTCCGTTTGTCCGACTCACCTTCTCATCTTTCACACTGGCTCGCTCCAACACGGATCATTGGCATTTCGAACGACCACGGACAACATTTCCTTTGCTCCACTCTTGCTTCATCCACCATCCTCCCTTCATCCAGCTCGAATCGAGATTCAACCATCCAATAATTCAAAGCTGACCATCAGCTTGAGCGCCATTTTGCCAACATGCACCAATCACCCAAACGCTCAATAATCAAGCATCCGCACGATTTCAATGGCGCACAAGTCATGCCACCAAGCGCGGATGCCCTTGCTCAAGCCATAGGCCGACCTGCCCCCGCTTCGTCCTACAACCACACCGATGCTCCTTCCGCAGCTACACCCAACTATCTCAAGGGTGTCGAAGGTATCGGTAACACGGATGGCACTTTCACCGGCCTTGCTGGTCGATTCGACTTTGCCGACATGACCCTCGTTCCACAGCGCAGCGCACCGGCTCCACCTAGCAGCAGCAATGCAGGTTCCACTTCCAGCTTTGCTTTCCAAGGTACATCCTCCTCTGCTTGGCCCTCCTCGCCATCCACCTCCAGCTTCCACAATGGCTCCAACAGCCCAGCGAACGCCTATCGCCCCAAGCCTACCATCAACACCTCGGTCAACGCGCTACATGGCCCTCGATCCGGTCTGCCCGCACAATCTGCTCTGCCCTTTAGCGTCTCGGCGGTCTCTGGACATCCTCCTGCTGCATCGCCCGTCACTGGTCCCAGCTCTGCTGTGCCGTGGTCATCGCAAAATCCCGCAGCTTCAGCATCCAATGCGCCTTTCCCGCCGCGTCCCGTGCGATCCAATACCTCCGGGCCTGACACGTTGCATACCATCTCCTCTGTCAGTGCGTCGCAGCACGTTGCACCGGTGATGGCGCAACGCTCGCACTCTAGCATCGGTCCTCAGCAGCATCAAATGTCACCCAACCTGAATCAATCTTCGCCGACGCTCGAAGGTGATTCGACACCTTCCCTCGTCACTCAGAGCCATTTCGTTCACGGAACCAGAGACCGCGAGAGGAGTCGCGACGGAACCGCAACGCCTGGAGGCAGGAATACGTTCAAAAGCGTCTTTGGCGGCTTTGTCAATTCCATGAGCGACGTCTTTTCACAACAGAAAAAGATCGAGATTTCCACACCATACGACCCCGTGCATTTGACACACGTAGGTTTCAACTCGGATACGGGCGAGTTTACAGGTTTGCCCAAGGAGTGGCAGCAGTTGTTGCAGGAATCGGGCATCTCGCGTCAGGATCAGGAAGCCAACCCGCAAGCTGTCATGGACATTGTCGCATTCTATCAGGACGCCACCCAGAGCGACGGCACCACGGATGTGTGGAAGAAGATGGGTGCAGCTAAGGGCAACAACGGTCCCGGCACTCCACGTACTGATATCAGCAGCGACGACGGCTTCAAGGGTGCACCTCAGCAAGTGCTGTACGAAAAGCCAAGAGCTGCGCCTGTTCCGCCAGGCATGATGCAATCCAGGAAACCGGGTGAACTCGGCAGTCCGGATCTTCGACAGCCAACCGGTTCTGCCAGCAGCTCGGCAGAGGCGCTTCTCAAACCATCTCGACCAGCTCCGTCCCCCGCTGCAGCCCAAGCTGGCAAAACGGCTTCACCACCTTTGGGATCCAAGCCGAGTTTCGCCCCGCGTCTGCCGGAATCTTCCGCCGCATCGGCGTCCAAGGCGCCCGCTCCTGGTGGTGCCGCTGCCAACGGTGGCTCCTGCTCCTGCTCCTGCTCCTCCCCGGCATCTGCAGCTGCCTCCTCCTCCTCTTTGGCGGCCAACAAGAGCATCAAGGGACCCGGAGCGGTGCCACGCAGAAGAGAGACCAAGAAGAGCACCATCAAGGATTCCGAGGTCATTGCCAAGTTGCAGGCCATCTGCACCGACGCAGACCCGACCAAGCTTTACAGAAGTCTGCAGAAGATCGGTCAAGGTGCAAGTGGTGGTGTCTTTACTGCCTATCAGGTCGGCACCAACGTGTCGGTGGCCATCAAACAGATGAACTTGGAGCAACAACCCAAGAAGGACCTCATCATCAACGAGATCCTCGTCATGAAGGAGTCGCGTCACCGCAACATTGTCAACTTTATCGACTCTTTCCTGTTCAAGGGCGACCTGTGGGTGGTGATGGAGTACATGGAGGGCGGCAGCTTGACGGATGTGGTGACGTGCAACATTATGACCGAAGGCCAAATTGCAGCTGTCAGTCGCGAGGTTCTGGAAGGTTTGCGACACTTGCACGAGCACGGCGTGATCCATCGCGACATCAAGTCGGACAATGTGCTTCTCAGCCTGCAGGGAGACATCAAGCTCACCGACTTTGGCTTCTGTGCTCAGATCGGCGAGTCGCAGGGCAAGCGTACCACCATGGTGGGCACGCCGTACTGGATGGCGCCCGAGGTGGTGACGCGCAAGGAGTACGGACCCAAGGTGGACATTTGGAGTTTGGGTATCATGTGCATCGAGATGGTGGAAGGCGAGCCTCCATATCTCAACGAGAACCCGTTGCGTGCACTGTACCTCATCGCTACCAACGGCACACCCAAGATCAACAACCCGGAAAACCTGTCGAATACGTTCAAGGACTTTCTCAAGACAAGTTTGGATGTGGATGCCGAGCGTCGTCCTGATGCGGTGGGCATGTTGGCGCATCCGTTCTTGAAACGATCCGAGAGCCTGAGGACGTTGGCGCCTCTGATCAAGGCGGCCCGCGAGCAGACGCGCAAGTCGTAAAAGTGTGACAGCTGCATCCTTTTAGGCCGACGTCTCACTTCGAGTCATATTTACGAACAGTGTTTTGTTTTTAATCGTCCGTTGCTCGTTTACTACTACAAGAACAATCTCTCTTAGACAATTTTTCTTGAGCACAAGATTGACAGCTGAGTTTGTGCTCTATGTGAGCGGTCTATGACTCGTAAGATTGCATGTCACAACACATACGTTGTTGCGTAAAGCTGCATTTGCGTTCAATATGGTCTGCAGCAGCAGAATCTGGAAATTTGGCTGCGGTTGACAAGGCTTGGATTGTTGTAATTTCGAGTCGGACCGTACTTTACGGTACATTTGAATTCGACTTTGAGCGAATACAAAAGGCTGCGCGAGTCACCAAGAGTGAGACCGGCGAAGCGCGATTATCTAATGCTTGTTGCTGAAGAAGAAATTCGGCTTTCTGACTGTGACTCGGTTGCAGCCGCCACCCGTCGTCCATTTTGTGATTATTGGGAAATTTAGCTCATGTCGCCGTCTGCTGCCTTGGAAGATGGTTGCCTTTTTCCCACCCAAAGCAATCAAATTCTGTTGCACTCTCTCTCACTGTCCCCGCATAGCTTTCATTCTTCGCTTCATTCACCACCATCTCTCCCCACCGTCGTCACCTCTGTTCAGCTCTGGTGACTCGAATACCCTCTCCGCCATACTCCTCTCCCTCCCTGTGCGGCGTGTTCTTGCAGGTCCACAGTTTCTTCGTACTGCATCAAGCAGACTCGCACTTTTGAATAGCCCCACCCTCTCGCAGTCGTACGACCATCACCTCCAAGTTTGCTCGGGCCCACCATAGCATCTCTGCGACCAGTGCAACCAAAGCAACCATGACCGACCAGATCAAAGCCACTTTCGCCGCAAAGGCAGCCAAGAACGAGGCCGTCTTTGTCAGTTTCGTCACCGCTGGTTTCCCTACCAAGCAGGACACCGTCGAGGTGCTTCTCGCTCTCGAGCACGGAGGCGCTGACGTGATCGAGCTTGGTGTTCCCTTCTCGGATCCTCAGGCGGATGGTCTCGCCATCCAGGAGAGCAACCAAGTAGCATTGCAACAGGGCGTCGGATACACACAATGTCTCGATTACATCAAGCAGGCACGCTCAAGAGGTCTCAAGGCTCCCGTTTTGCTTATGGGATACTACAACCCAACGCTCGCCTACGGTGAAGACAAGGCGGTGCACGATGCCAAGGCTGCCGGTGCCAACGGCTTCATCATGGTCGACTTGCCTCCCGAGGAAGCCGCTGACTTCCGTGCCTCGTGTACAAAGTACGGCCTCTCGTACGTGCCCCTCATCGCTCCTTCCACTTCGACCCAGCGCATCAAGCATCTTGCCTCGCTCGCAGACTCGTTCATCTACGTCGTCTCCAAGATGGGCACCACCGGTGCCACTGCGAGCGTCTCAAGCTCGCTTCCCGACCTCATTGCCAAAATTCGCAGCATCACTCCCATCCCGCTCGCCGTCGGTTTCGGTGTCTCTACACGAGAGCACTTTGTCCAAGTCGGCCAACACGCCGACGGTGTCGTCATCGGTAGCAAATTAGTAGCCAAGCTCAAAGAGGCTCCTGCCAACACGGCTGCCCGTGTCGAGGCTGCCCGTGCTTACTGTGCCGAGATCACCGGCAAGAACGAGGGCGGCATTCAGCGCAAGCAGCCGCTCAACATCCAAAAGGTCCTGCACCAGCCTGACTCGGTCCCCGTCCCCAAAGTGGACGGCGTCGTCAGCGCAGACAGGCTACCTGCCCCTGGTCTTGACACCATCGTCGATGCTGAGGGCAACGTGCGTCCTCCTCGTTTTGGCAAGTTCGGTGGTCAGTACATCCCCGAAGCCCTCTTTGATGCTCATCAGGAGCTTGAGAAGGCCTACTTGGATACGCTCAAGGACCCCGAGTTCTGGAAAGAGTTTGAGAGCTACTACGAGTACATCGGCCGACCCTCGGAGCTGTACCACGCCGACCGATTCAGCAAGGCCGCTGGCGGTGCGCAAATCTGGTTCAAGCGTGAGGACCTCAACCACACTGGTTCGCACAAGATCAACAACGCCGTCGGTCAGATTCTGCTTGCCCGCCGATTGGGTAAGACTCGAATCATTGCCGAGACCGGTGCCGGTCAGCACGGTGTAGCCACGGCTACAGCTTGTGCCAAGTTTGGTTTGGAGTGCGTCGTCTACATGGGAGCCGAGGATGTACGTCGTCAGTCGCTCAACGCCTTCCGAATCAAGATGCTCGGTGCCAAAGTGGTAGCTGTTGAGAGCGGAAGCAAGACGCTCAAGGATGCCATTAACGAGGCTAACAGGGATTGGGTCACTAATCTGCACAACACGCACTACATTGTCGGCTCGGCTATTGGGCCTCACCCCTTCCCTTCGATCGTGCGTGACTTCCAGTCGATGATCGGCAAAGAAGTCAAGCAGCAGCTCCACGAGAAGAAAGGTAAGCTTCCCGATGCCGTCGTTGCATGTGTCGGTGGTGGTTCGAATGCTATTGGAATCTTCCACCCCTTCGTGCAGGACAAGAGCGTCCGCCTCATCGGCGTCGAAGCAGGTGGGGACGGAATCGATACACCTCGTCACTCTGCTACCTTGTCCAAAGGTACACCTGGTGTGCTGCACGGTGTTCGCACCTATCTGCTGCAGGACGAATTTGGACAGATCACCGAAACGCACTCGATCAGCGCCGGATTGGACTACCCCGGTGTAGGCCCCGAACACTCTTTCCTCAAGGACTCTGGTCGTGCAGAGTACACCGTTGCTACGGACGAAGAGGCGCTGCGTGGGTTCAAGCTCTGCACCGAGTTGGAAGGAATCATCCCGGCACTCGAGACATCGCATGCGTTGTGGTCTGCCTTCCACTTGGCAAAGACGATGAAGCCGGAAGAGGATATTGTGGTGAGCTTGAGCGGTAGAGGTGATAAGGATGTGGAGCAGATTGCTAATGCTATTGCCCATGGTGGATGGGGAGAGAGGTTGGGTTGGAACATTGCTTGAGGCGGGTAGTTTCTAAAGCAGTTTCGATTTCGCTTGTGGTTTCAGGTTTGATTTGAATGCATTGTTCTTCCTTTTAATATCTGCGTTGTGCGTGTGACCGATTGTCCTGCTAGTTCCATGATGGGTTTGTGAGATGTTGGTCTGCAAGGATCATCATCGGTCAAGCATTTTCTCGACCTTGGTTTCTCGAGTGATTTCCAGATGTTCTGTTTCTCAAGCCGGAGTCTACAGAAAGCGCTGTCACTTTGCGCCTGTGATTTCCTCGACGCGCGACTATGACTGTGGAGGCAATAGAAGACCAACACTTTGTTCTTCCGAACCGACTCAGCCATCCTTGTTTCTTCTCAACCGACACGGCCTGCCCGCGAACCCTTACTGCTCCCTCCTCATCACCGTTCACTCCGATCATCTTTGGAGTACACTGTTGCAGGTACAGCTCAGCACCGCTCGACGTTCAAGATGAACGCCCTGATCTCAGCGAGCGATATCAAAAGTACGTTTGTCTTCCCCCCTTCCATTCCCTCTGTCGCATGGCTAACATCACCCCCTCTGATGCTTTCTTTACAGCCTTCTACAGCGCCCTACACTGCCTCTCTCGGTTCTCCGAAACATTCTGGCTTTCCACCCCTTCCCCTTCCAACCCCACCGTCCGATTGTCAGCTATCAACGCCACCAACTCGGCATTCTGCATGTTTGCCTTTGATCCCGATTTCTTCCTCTCTCTTTCTACAACCACCAAGATCGAATGCTCTATCCACCTCAAACCTCTTCTCACTATCCTTCGGACGCGCGGGCGGACCGTCGAACGACTGGCGTTGAGCTTAACCACCGAAGGGTCGTGTCGTTTCGCCGTGACACTACACTGCCATCACTCGATCCTCAAAACGCATCGGCTTACGTACGAGCCGAAACGAGGTCTGCTACCCACCGCCGACCCGAACCCGCCCAACTTTTTCTGCATCCATCCTACCACCGCTAGCGAATGGCTGGAGCATTTCCTGTCGACCTCCAAGACGGGCGAGATCACGCTGCACTGCACGCCCAACAGCTGTATCGCGCGGTCGAGGGAAGAGGAGGTGGTGGAGGGCAAAGGAGGAGGTGGGAGGAAGAGTATAGCCACCGAAGTCAAGATTGCAGTGGAAGAGTTTAAAGAGTATGCAGTGTTGGGTGAGGTCAAGTTGACGTTTAGTTTGCGCGAGTTTAAGGCGACGGTGAGTTTGGCCGAGAGCTGGGGGGTGGCGATGGAGGTGAATTTCGATGTGCAGGGGCCGGTGTTTGTAAGGTTGAGGAGGGAGAGTGAGGTAGGGGCGGAGTTTGTGTTGGCGACTAGTGGGGGTGGAGGTGAAGAGGCACAGACGAGGGATGGAGCGGTGGGTGATGGAGCGAGGGAAGGAGGGGAAAGGGAGCAAACAAGGATTGCTGCTTCAGTAAGCTCGAGTTCCAATCATCGATCCAACAGTAGAGCGTCGATACCTGCCGACTCGAGTACATCCCTCTCCCAGCCACAAGTTGGGGACGTGCCAAGGCTGATTCCCAACCAATCGACACCCCTTCCTCCATCACCGCCTCAAGCAGTGGAAGAGGACGAAGAGGACGACGAGGACCCAACCCAACCGCTCTTCTTCCCTGGCGCAGCATCCCAACTATCCACGCATTCGACCCAAGACGAAAGCCTACCGTTCGTCCAACCCACCCCGGTTTCGCAGGGCGGAGATCCGGACGAGTTCTTCGACCATCCGCTCGAAACAGGGCCTCAGAGACAGTCTAACGACGAGGAGGAAAGCGAACCCGAATCACACACACCTTCGGCGCCGAGAAAACGCTTCAAACCCCTCTTCTAGTTTGCACAACTCCAAATTTCACACACCACATCTTTGAACAAAAAGTCATCTTTGCTCTCAGCGAAACATCACATCAGGCAAAACACCCTCGGCCTCATACCCCCCGTCGTCGTCGTCCACCTTGCTCGCCACCTCTTCGAAATTTTTCAGCTCCGTACTCTCCAAAAACACTTCATCCTTGAGCAGGTCTGTCCAGCTTTCCATCCGTTTCCGCACCACCGCTCTTACGGCCCCTACCAACAGTATACTCTGTAGGACGCCAAACACCCTTCTCAGCAACCGCTGTTCTTCCTCTTGCGTCTGCGCTTTTACCCAACCTCTGCTGGCTAGCAAGTGAGCAACACCGACGGGAACGATGAGCATCGTCCCACCGACCAAGAGCAGGGGTAAAACGATCCGTCTCCACGCAAGCTTCACTTTGGGTCGCGGATACAACCCCGACCTAACCACGGCGTCGACGTTGGATATGAACGCTGCAAACCAGCCCGTCTGCGGTACGCCTACAAAGCGGACGGCAAAGAGCAACAGACGCGCCTGGATGACTCCGTTGGCCCAGATGTGGCCGATATGCCAAACGGGGAGTTGAGTCGATGTAAAACGCAAAGGTGTGAGGATATACTGCTCCACTACCAGCCCAACAACCAAGGGAAGCAGACCAGCAACGCCAATCAGCAGGAACAGAGCCTTAAACACCCGCTTGACCTCGACGAGGATGCGCACGCCAATGTACACCGCCGGAGTGGTTTTGGCCCATCGTGCACGTTGGATGCGGCGAGACCACATCTTGCGTACACCTTTGCCGAGTCGAGCTGTCAGCAGGATCATCGTCAAACCGATGGCGTACGAGTAGAAGTCGTGCACTTCTCCGGCAACCGTACGGCCGATGAGCAGTGGCACGCTGAGCCCGGCGATAAAGAGGATGCAGTGGCTTAGCCAGAGCAAGGTGAGGATCGTCGTTATGCGGAAGCGGTAGTTGGAAGGCAGGTAGATGTTGGTATACGTAGGTTTGGGTTTGTGCTTTTCAGCGTCGGCCTCTTGTTTGGCGATCGCTTCTGCTGAGCGTTCGGACGCTGCCGACCCATCAGGGTTCAACGGGATGATCAACGGGCCCGAAGTAACCGCCTTATCGTCGGCTGGAACTCTGCACAACCCTCCATCTTCCCACCCTTCCCCAACCTCGCTCTCTCGATTCAGCATCGCCCTCCACGCCGCTACCACCGCATTACCCGCTGGCCGTCTCCGCTCCTCTTCAAACTCGCCACCAATCAGATAACTGCTCAACCTCAGCCCTCTAGCCGCCACCTTCCACCACGTTGTAAGCCAGACTTCCGCCACCTTCTCCGGATCCACCCGCTGCGTCGCCCACGGCACCACAAAGTGGACCACCAGCAAGTCCACGGGAACTTCGGTCCACGGATCCATCGGTCTCCACTTTAACGGCAGCACCCCACTCCACCGCATCGCATACCGCAACCAGTACGTGTTCACTCCAACACTAGCCACCAGTATCGCAGCGTACATCACCGCCGATGCTCCGATCTTCCTCAATTGCGTCAGACTCTTCTTATCCAGAATCTCCCGAATCGGATGGAAGCTGGGATCGTTCGGATCGCGAATCCAACACAATACCCCCGGCCTCAACACTTTCCGCGTAGCACTGACGTACTGCGCAAACACAAACATGTAGATCGTCCCGCCCATCCAGCGTAGAAAGGCGAAGGACAGCGGAGCAGCTCTAACCTTGTGCGGCCAGAGCGCGATCGAAGCATCGGCGAGCAAAGGCATGGTGCAGATGTCGAACAGCAATCCGCAGCCGAGCGGGAAAACGATGAGCTCGATAAAGATGAACGAAAGCGCTTTGAGGATGAGCACGTGCTGGTCCAGGAAGAGTTTGAGTGCCGACTGGTCGGCGAGCGCGCGTTCAAGGTCGGGTTTGGAGAACTGTTGGTGGAGGAACAGCACGAGAAGCCAGTATGCGTGTCCAAAGGCGATGCAGAAGGCGCGGTCGGTGGTGGAGGTGCCGCTTCGGTGGGCATCGAGTCGGACGAACAAGGCGGTGATGTAGTCGGCGATGCGCTCGAGCGAGCCTCGCAGACCCGTGGCTAGTGCGACGTCGAACGAGTCGCTGACGGCCTTCCACTGCGAAGAGTTGGTTACGCTAGCGGGAAGAATGCGGACGAGCATTGCAGCAGTAGCGCTGGTTTTGGCAGCAACCGGAGAAGCGACCGCTCCTTTACTAGACGCTGTGTGTGTGAGAATGCTCGGCAAATGCTGCTGCACCCAGCCACTAACCGACGTCGAAGACTTCACCACCTCTCCAACATTCGAGCTCGAAGACTGTACCCCGACCACCTTCACACCCAACGCAATCAACCCATCAAACACCGGGTCCGTAAGATAGCGCAACAAGTTCACCGGCAGCGCCAACAACTTGACCAAGCCGGGTCCGGATCCCAATGCCCTCCCAACAATGTAGGGAACCATGACGAACGCCAACATGACAAACCCACAGAGGAAGATCATGAGGAACAGATTCTGAACGATGCCGAAAAGCGGACCTCGCATACCAACGGCTTCGAGGATGCCGTCCATCTCCTCTGCGAGTCCGATCTCGTTTTCAGGATCTTCGGCTTCGGCTGCTGCGACAATGTCGATCTCGTCGTCGGCGACAGGATGTGCGATGGGTGGTGGGAAGGCTGCAGCTGCTGCGGCACGGAGGGCTGCTTCGTCGGCTTGGTCGAGTTGACGTGTTGCGAGGGGGTCTTCAGCGACAGATTCGGATTCGTCTTCCCATGCCCCGTCGTCGTCGTCGTCGTCGTCTTGAGGCTCGCTTGCATCGTTCGATGCTGCTTCGTTTGTCTCGGGAGCTGGACGATCTTCGGTGGGTTGCTGGTTCGCCGCAACTGCATCCTGTACTGTTTCTGTATCTTGGTCTGCTGGACGAGAATCTGCTGTACCCGGCTTGGTCTCATCCAATCTTGTCTGATCTTGGCTTAATTCAGGATGAGATCCTGATACAGAGTCGATCGCGGTTGGTTCCTCGTTCTTGTGATCTGCGGTGCTAGTG
The DNA here is from genome assembly GCA_014826065.1 of Anthracocystis panici-leucophaei. Taxonomy (NCBI): domain Eukaryota; kingdom Fungi; phylum Basidiomycota; class Ustilaginomycetes; order Ustilaginales; family Ustilaginaceae; genus Anthracocystis; species Anthracocystis panici-leucophaei. The sequence goes on from CP060303.1 coordinate 816,631, forward strand.
CTTGAACCAGCTTGCGACTGCTGCGGTATTGAATCCTGAGGTTTGACATCGATCTCCGCTTCGGACCAACCCAAAGCATCTTGCAGACTTTGCGTTGGAGGCGCATGTGTATTCGCAGCTGATCCGTTCGGCTGCTGAGACTGACCAGAGCAGATAGCTGCACTGCTACCATCGGCACCCGCTGCTTGCTCTTGATCCCCTTCCTCAGCCATTCCTGGCGGTAGAGGAGGCCGTCTTTCTTGCACGATAGCCGGCGGTCCTTCGCGAAGTCGACGAATGCGAGCCACCCTGGCTTGCTCCCTCTGCGTCTCTGGATCAAGATCAAGCTCGTCCTGAGGCGCTTCCTCCTCCGGCTGCTGCTGTCGAGCGTCGAGCTCGACATGCTCATCGAGCAGGCGCCCGAGCTCTTGATCCCGTTGCTCGAGATCGAGTGGCTGCTGCTGCTGCTGCTGCTGCTGCTGCTGCTGTCGTCGAGCATCAAGCTCGGGATGCTCGGCAAGCATGCGCTCGAGCTGTTGACGTGGTTGCTCGAAATCGTCACGGATCTGTCTCTGTAGACCCTCGACCACTTGTGGTGGCACATCGGCAAGACCGCGCGGCTGCGGCGGCTGAGCGTCATCGACGTTGGGTGGTAGGTCGAAGTTCTGCGGCATGTTTTGCAGGATCCATTCGCGCAAAAGAAAGACGCCGACGAAAAAGACGACGATGACGCAGCTTAGAATCTGGCCTTGAAAGACGTCGTGCGTGAGTTTTTCGGCCAACGAGCGCAAGGCGATCTTGAGGTTGGCGATGGAGAGTGGTTTGTTCGGCAATGAGCCTGCTCGGAACGCGGAGCCGTTGCGTGCTCGACTGAAGGATGCAGAAGAGTTGGCTGTGGCATTCGTTGAAACCGACTTGTTCGCTGGTGGAGCCTCCATTTCGAAAGGCGGCACCGAACCAGGCACACCCATCCAAGTAGCCACGTCAATGGACCAGAACATGAACCGCCAAACATTGATGTTGATATACGGCAGCAGAGCAAGCCAGACAAAGCCGACTAGGAGCGCCCTAGCCGCCAGCTGCCAAGTTTGCACGGTGCGAATGACGAGACGGCGTGCATACAGATAGCTCGGCAGCTGGCCGTCGGAAGGCATATCCTTACGGTACTTTTTGTGAAAGATGAACGGCTGGTTGCATAGCTCGCAGTACTTTTTACGGGAATGTTGGAGCCATTGTACGAGACAGTCCTGATGACAGTAGCGAATGGAGCCAGTGCACTTGCATGGGTAATACAAGGGAGCGTCCGGCTCCGGCCCGCTTCGACAGATACGACACGAGTCCTCGTCCTCCATGGTGGGCGGCTGCTTATGGTGAGGGGATCATGTGTGTGTTGTGTGCATTCGCGAGAAGGTGCGGTCAGACGGAACGTATACTGAGGAGCGATAAAGTACTGAGTTCAGCGCATCGCAATGGAAGATGAAGTGGTTGCGCAGATCCGCAAGAGGTGGTGGGTGATGTATACAGTATGCAAATGCGTGTGCATGCGACCCAAACGCAGTATCGGCAGGTAGAATGGTTATCCGGTGCGGGGTTCGCTTTGGAAGCCGCGGTGATGCTTGTGTTGATGAGTGCTAGCCTGTAGCAGTGAGCTGGTGGTGATGGTGATGATGATGGGGACGAGGAACAAGATGGTCGAATCGCATTTCAGAATCGAAATTGCCTCACGCAGCCTAAGATGTTAGATCAGTCAGCGAACTGAGCCTTGCGTTTGGCACTTCGGAATTCGGAACTGGTCTGAGACCCGCTCTTGAATTGCTCATGACCTCCAGCACACATTCACCTCTTGCTCGCATCATGACACCGACAGCATCGACAAGCTCGTCGGCAGATGCAGAGGCGGGTCCGTCCATGTCGGCGGTTCAGGCTCTCAAGCGTCGGCGTATGCTGCAGCAAGCCCAGGATGACCGCCCGCGCTACAGCTACTCGGACGACGACAATCCATCTTCCGCTGCCTCCTCATCGGCCTTTGTCCCCCTCAAACAAAGACGATTGCAACAACTGCAGCAGATCCAGTCTCGCGTTCGAGGCTTACCACCAAGCATCGCAGCTGCCTCCACTTCTACAAGCAAGGCCGACGAGGACCAAGACGACGATCGCGAAGAGCAAGATCGAGCAGCACAGCGACCACAGCGATCCTTGTTGGATGAAGCTAGAGCTCTGCGTGAGCAAAAGCTGGCCAAAGAAGGAGAAATGACGCAGGCCGAGATCGACGCTGAACAAGAGCGAAAGATTCTCGAGGCTCATGTTGTACGTCGAAAGCTCGCTAGTGATATGGAGCTCGCCAAGGGCATTCAGTATACCGAACCTCTCACAACTTCGTGGACAGCACCTTCTTACATCCGCAGTCGAACACAAGAAGAGAATGACAAGATCAGAGAGAAGAATCATATCCTCGCAGATGGCCTCGACATCCCTCCCGTCATCACCAACTTCCGCGACATGAAGGTCCCCGATTGCGTCATTGACTATCTCAAGACGCAGAAGAAGATCATCAAGCCGTCACCTATTCAGATGCAAGGTCTGCCGACAGCCTTTTCGGGAAGAGACATGATCGGTATCGCATTCACCGGTTCAGGCAAGACACTTGCCTTTTCGTTACCCATCATCATGCTTGCGGCGGAAGAGGAGCGACGTCTACCCTTCACACGCGGTGAAGGTCCAGTCGGGATGATCGTCTGTCCATCCCGCGAGCTCGCACGGCAGACCTTCGAATCGATCAAAGGTATCGCTGAAGCGCTGGTGCAGGGCGGGTATCCGCAGATCGGTGTCCTCCTCTGCATCGGGGGGATTAGCATGGCCGAACAGCATCATACCATGTCGAAAGGTTTCCATATCGTTGTTGCCACTCCCGGTCGACTGCAGGATATGCTGACCAAGAAAAAGTTCACGCTCGAGTGTTGCAAGTATCTGTGTCTGGACGAAGCTGATCGAATGATTGATATGGGATTTGAAGAGGATGTACGAAACATCATGGGGTTTTTCAAGCAGCAACGACAGACGCTGCTCTTTTCTGCTACCATGCCGAAAAAGATTCAAGATTTCGCCGAGCAATCGCTCATCCGTCCCGTGATCATCAACGTCGGTCGTGCAGGTGCTGCGTCTCTCGACATCATCCAAGAAGTAGAGTATGTCAAGCAGGAAGCCAAGATGGTCTACCTGCTCGAGTGTTTGCAGAAAACCGCTCCACCTGTCATCATTTTCAGCGACAACAAGAACCAAGTCGACGACATACAGGAGTATCTTTTACTCAAAGGTGTCGAAGCAGTAGCGATTCACGGAAGCAAGACTCAGGATGAACGAGAGTATGCGATTCGATCGTTCAAGTCCGGTGCCAAGGATGTTATGGTTGCTTCGGGTGTTGCTTCGAAGGGTTTGGATTTTAACGAGATTCAGCATGTGATCAATTATACGATGCCCAAGGAGATCGAGGACTATGTACATCAAATCGGTAGGACAGGTCGAAGTGGGAAAACGGGTATTGCAACAACGTTTGTCAATGCGAATACTCAGGAGCAGACCTTGTTGGATCTAAAGTATCTGTTGATGGAGGCGAAACAGAGAATTCCACCCTTCTTGGTGGCGATCGAGGATCCCAGAGCCGCAGCTGGCGGGTTGGTCGGCAGTTGTGCCGTCTGTGGTGGTCTCGGTCATAGTGTTAGAGACTGTCCCAAGTTGGAGGATAACCAGAGGAGACAGACTGCCCAGTTTTCCAGGGGCGACGATGGCGGCTATTGAAGCCCCGGTCTCAGCTTGTTCACTCCGCTCCTCAGTCGTCGCACAACATACCCTTGGTCATTCTTTGGACGTTCATGTATTTCTATCACTTGCTCGTTGGAAAGATATACTTTTCCACATCGGTCCGATCTGAATCGCTTGTTTCAGCTCGGAACTCAAACACAACACCAAACACAACAGCAGCCAACGAAAAGATGAACCATGCAGAACGACAATTTTGAACATTTCGACTGAACAAAGCACAACAAATGGCAAAGCTGAGAGACATCAGCATCAACCGTCATATACCCCATTGGAGGGGGGCTATCGAAGTGGTAAAACGGTCGCTATCGACCTGAAAAACATGGTTTGCGGCGCCGTCATCACACTTTTTTTAAGCGGTAGGAGGCTTGGTGCCCTCCTCGAACATGAAGGTGAGCTTGCATTTACCGCAGTACTGACGGTTCTTGTGCCACGACATGAAGATGCCGGCACCGCACTCGGGCGAAGGGCACTCGCGACGGAGGCGCTTGATGTTGCCATCGCCGTCGACCTTGTAGTACTTGAGGATGGACATCTTGACCTTCTTGCGCTTGTGCGGGATACGCTTGGGGGTGGTGTAGACCTTCTTCTTCCTCTTCTTGGCACCACCGCGGAGGCGGAGCACGAGGTGCAAGGTCGACTCCTTCTGGATGTTGTAGTCCGCAAGGGTACGGCCGTCCTCGAGCTGCTTACCGGCAAAGATAAGTCGCTGCTGGTCAGGGGGGATTCCCTCCTTGTCCTGGATCTTGGCCTTGACGTTGTCGATGGTGTCCGAAGACTCCACCTCGAGGGTGATGGTCTTACCCGTAAGGGTCTTGACAAAGATCTGCATCTTAGATCACGATTTTGCTAACCAGTATAAGTGGTGTCCTCTGATAGTGTTGGGGGGCGGGGAGAAAGAAAAGTGGGCGTCATGAGTCAGTCGTCTGGGCGGTCGAAAAGAGTGGCGAAAACAAATCATGGTTGTGGAATCACTAATGTGCCAGACGATAGGTGATTGCTACCGATGGTGATGATGATGGTCATGCCGTTGACGATGGCGACATCGGTGATTGCAAACCTATGGGTCAGAATACTTACTGCTTGAAACCGTGAGGAGAAGAAGGAAGGAGTGGATGGCGAGCGGGCGCTCTTCGAGTCGTCCTTTGGTTTGCTCAGCCAGCCAACAGCGACGCAGAGTCAAATTTTTTTCTTTCCCAACGCTTGACACTGCCAAAGTGCCCGCAGAAATCGACTCTTGATCCAAGAGCTGCAGAAATTCGAATCAGGGTCACGTGCTTTTCTGCATTTTTGTCGTCTGTCGTACGAATCAGTTTTTTGACTCTGTGCAAGACTCAAACGCGACCTAACACGATTCGAAATTTTCTCCAGCTCGACGCTGCTGCTTTGATGAAGTTCAAACACGGACATGCAGTAACGTAGAATGCATCGTCAAGGACAACGAATGATGCCACCAATTTGCGTTCAGGGTACGAGCAAGAAAGGGTATAGGTACAACATGAAAGCAAGAAAGAGCGATAGAGAGGAGAGGACTATGGCCCAGTGGCCGCAAAAGACATGGAAAGGTCAGGTCGAGTCAAGTCGTGGAATCGGCAAGGTCGTCCTTTGCTGCGCACCACACCCTCTCAATTGAGATCCAGATCAAACGCATCTTCGTCGTCTTCCTGCCGTTGCTGCTGTTCACGAAGATGCGAGTATGATGCTGCAAAGTCAGTAGCTAGCAACTCGTCTTGGTCCTCCACCATCTCTTCCGCAGGCTGCTCGGCCATGGGTGCACCGTTGAGCATCTCTTGGCTGTTCAAGATGCCTTGTCGCATCATTGCGTCCGAAGGGAACGGCATCTCTTGCGGCATAGAAGGTATCGCTGGATCGTAATACGCTGCTGCTCTCTTTGCGTATTGGTTGTAGTCCGGTCCCAATGAGATTTGTTCTGCCGGTTGCCCATCAGCCCCCTGACCCTGCTCGCTTTTGACCGCAGCTTCTCCAGCTTGTTTTGCTTGGTTTGTTGCCGCTGAAGCTACTCGAGGCAGCTTGTATCCAGGCGGAGCCGAGGTGTATCGCGCCAATCTCTGAGCATACGCTAGCAACGTCGCATGTCCAACCGGCTGCTTCTCCGCTCTCTCTATTGACGCCACTTCGTCTTCGGACAGGCGTGCGATCTCGGCCAGCTCAGACTGGATTGCACTCAGCTCCAATATCGCTCGCCTTGTCTCGCTATCTCTTTGCTTGGCACTTGCTTGCAATGCTTCGATTTTCGATTGGTTGATGGCGTGCTGGTGTGCAATCTGGATTCGTGAGGAAAAGAGTTGGTCTACCTCATGCAGCGCCAACAGCGTGTCGTTGATGTCCTTGACGTTCCAGGTCTTGCCTGCTGATGCGTCTGCTATTGTTCTTGCTTTGGAGGTGGAAGGATTCTCTACGAGCGAAAAGAGCTGCTTGGTGAGGTCCGAGTATGCGCCGAGGGTCGAAAGGAGGAGCGAAGACGTTGTTGCCTCGCTGGAGGAAGCGCCGGTCTTGGACGTAGAGGCGACCGCAGAAGCAGCCTGCATTGCGATGTCGAGCTAAGTCGACCTCCTCAAAACTTATGTGCAGGAGGAAGTCGAGTCGTTGTTGATCAAGTACAGTATATATGGTGGAAGCAATGAGCGAGCATGGCGCGTGCATTTCCAAAATTGAACCCTTTCGGAACAGTTCCGTGTCCCGGCTGCTGTCACTTTTCAAGAAGCGCTTTCATGTCCTCCTCCTCCTCCTCCTCCTCAAACCTTCCACACGCAAACATAAACACACCCTAGCTATGCATCCGGATCGATGAGCATTTGAGCTCGCATCGTCAGCTCTTTAAGACACAATGCCCGCGCCGAATCAAGCTTTCCGTGGCGCCTCGCTCTACTCTGGCATCTTTGATACCTCGGAACCCTCAAAGGAATCGCAACAGGACCAATCTAACTCGCATGCACCGACAAGTACTTCGCAACCAGCCCAAAGTGGGCCCTCTTCCAGCTCGAGCACGAGCAAAGGCATTGAGTCTGCTGCTACTGCGGCGGCCGGTGACGCAGCTGGACCATCCAAGTCTTCAGGTACACTTCGGAAAGCAATCTCCTCTGCACACACCCATTCAGCGGCACTTCTTAGCTGTGGTTGAAACGCGACAAATGGCCGCGATAGGGTATCGTGTAAGAGCAGCACGCTAGTGCGGGACAATGTGAACAATAATGCTCACTGACGTTTTACTATTATTACCCCTCTACCTACCCTACCTATACTTTGCTTCATCTCCGTGCGCTGACGGGACAACAGGCTGGTCTGCAGCGCTCCGATTCGCACCGCGACGAACAGCCGCGGCTGCAAAGGCCAAAGCAAGACCGAATGCAGCTTTTGTAGCCTCTTTTGCTCCAGCGGCACCAACCAGTGCAGACACAGCAGAGCCACCCAAAGGTGCTCTTAGCCGCGCACCGGGCGTTGCTCCAAAGTCATCATCATCGAGCGAAACTGCTTCCGCGCCTGCCTCTGCGTCGGCGTCCGTCCCTACAGATGCAGAGGGCTCAAGTGTCAGAGCCGACAAATCATCAGGTAGACCGCTCGCTGGCTTGGACACCTCCGACCTCCAGCTTACAGCCCTGGCTCTGCCCCATGCAGACACGGACGACGAATGGCTCGTATCGCAGCTCGAAAAGTATCCCGTCACTGAACCACCACCGTTTACACTTCCACCCGAAGACATTGAGCGGGACAAGGCATTGATACGCAAAGCCGCTGAAGCTCGTGGCGAGACACGTCAGTATAGCCACTACGACGACGTTGAAGGCGATGACGAAGAAGATGCCGATGTCAACGGTTTCTTCTCGACGAGTGCAGGAAAACGTGCTGCGAGGAAGAAGGTAAGCGCTGCAACCCGAGTGCAACTCACTTTTTCGGCAAATCGAGGTCAACTGATCATCCATCTCTCTCTCTTCGTTTGGAACTGCAGAAAAAGCGCAAGAAAGGCACATCTCCCCCAGCCGGACCCAACATGAACGCGGAGTATGACCCGCGTATTCCCAACGACTACATGGCGTACAAGCAGCTGGTCTACAAAAGACGCAGAGCCAAACTTGACTACAGACAGTGGCAACAAGAGCAAGACGAGAGAGGGTATCCAGATGAGCAGGAGGTAGGGTGGGATGACGAGGAGCAAGAGTGGCGGAATGATGAGGAAAGGCCTTGGCACTCATCGCTCCAAGGAGGCTCGAACATCGTTCAACGAGTAGATCCGAAGCTGGCAACGGTGACGCAAGCTTCGACGGGAGAGGAAGCGTACGCTCGCCGTGCGGCCATGTCTGCCGCCGCCCCTTCCAATGCTGCTGCGGCTCCGGCGACGACGACGACGTCGTTGACAGGCGAGGAAGCATATCGGAGGAGGGTAGCAATGAATAACGCTGCCACGGGAGAAGAAGCGTACCTGCGAAGACTTGCCATGTCTCAAGCTTCGCCGCCCGGCCCGCCACCAAGACCTCCGCCTGGCTCACCACCACCTCGACCACCATCTTCTTCATCGCAACCAGACTCGTTATCAGCCCGACAAAGCGCAGCAGCGGCCATCGCAGCGCGTCTAGCCTCACTTCAACCGTCTGCCCCCACTGCTTCTACCTCCGACCCTTCTTCTTCTGACCCTTCGACATTCGCCACGCGACTCATGACCTCGTACGGCTACGTTCCCGGAACAGGTCTCGGCGCTTCTTCTTCCGGCATCATTGAACCGCTCACCGTCTCCGCTTCTTCCACCGGTCGAGGACAGATCATCAACGCATCCCAAGCTTCAGAATCCAAATACGACGCAGCTCAAGCTTCACCCATCATCGTGCTCCTCAACATGGCCGTTCGATCGGATCTCGAACAGCAAGAAGAGCTCGTCGAAGATGTGGCTTCGGAATGTGCCCAGTTTGGCATTGTCAGGCGTGTGTTTGTTCACGCTGCAGCGGAGGAGGTGAGGGTGTTTGTGCAGTTCAGCGGCGTAGCGGGGGGTTGGAAAGCAGTGAGAGGGTTGGACGGTCGTTGGCTTGAAGGTAAGAGTGTGAAAGCGTTTTACTATGATGAAGAAGCTTTTGGGAGAGGTGATTTTGATGTACCCCTGTCAAGAGGGACGAGCTGAGGTCGACGTTCCATTACACACATTGACTGCAAACTGGGTAAAGGAAAAAAAAAAAAAAAATTCTTTGATTTGATTTTGTGAATGTTTGTGCAAAACGCTCTGTGTACTCTTTGTTGCTCGAGCCTAGGGCTTGGGGACTCTCAACGTCTTACTAACCATCGCTGACGCCCAACCCAGCCAGAGGAAGGCCAACCAATGACCCTGAATCTTGGCCACACTCTCTGCCCACTGAGCTGCCTCCTTCACCCCCAGACCGGGAACCAACTCCAGCACTCTGGTAACATACGCCGAAGCATCAATGGTAAACGTACCCAACGGCACACCTCTTCCACTCAAACTGTCCGGCAGATACTCGCGCAAGGACCCAGTAAACGTCAATCCACTCGACGAAAGATACCCCCTCTCCTTGGCCAACGCAATCGGCAATCCACCGGGCTCAATCCTGCCCGTCAACAGACAAACCGCCATGCCTCCCACTAACACCAACGAAGACGGAATCGGCAGCCCTTCAAAATACCTCGCTTTACCCGTACTGTCATGCGGAATCGTCGCAGCGGTCACGTTAAACCTAGCCAACCTGGCGACACCGGCACACACAAAGCACGTCAACACCAAACTATCAAACCCGCCCCTCAAACCCAGCGCGTACGCCGCAAATGCCGGAGCAGCCCCAAACGAAAGCGAATCGGCCAAACTGTCCAACTCCTGCCCGAGCATACTGGAACTCTTTCTCCACCGAGCCACTTTACCATCGAGCAGGTCGAAGATCGCACCAAACAGCGGGAACCAGAGCGCCAACCAGGCATGTTTAGGATCCGAAGTGATCAGATACCTTGCCGAGGCGAACAACGACTGGGCGCCACAGAACGCATTCATGAGCGTAAAAGCATCGGCAAGGTGGAAATTGCGTACGAGCGAAAAATGGCCTTCGGTCTCGACAAACTTGAGCAGTTGGTTGCTCTCATCGGTCTTAGCGGCGGCGGAGGTGTTGTTCTTACGTTGACGAACGCCGTTCTTGACACCAGGCGAAGCGGTGGACGAGAGTTGCTTGGTCATGTTGGCCTGCAAATTCAAAGGTGCAAACGAGGAGCCGAGAGCACTGGTCAAGGTGAGTTGAGCTGCGCCTTTGCTAGCCACACCCGAGGTTGGATGGGAGAGAGGTACAGGAGTGACGAGTGAGGGAGCTTGCGGATCGTTGTGGGAGGCAGAAGCGACGGATGGGTCAGAAGCCTGAACGGGAGCAAGCGTGGCTCGAGAGACGTCCGAAGAAGAGAAGGAGGAGGAGGAAGCGGTGTCGACGAGAGCGGGATCTGTGATGGCAGGGATGGTTCCTGGCATGAATAGAGAAGATGGTGGTAGAGAAGGAAGAACGGGAAATGCATGGGCTGACTTCTGACACACACCCGCGCGAAAATGTGCGTACTTTACTGTACTTTACAGTTTTCTTTGCTCGTTCACCGCCTCTTTTTCCAAATGACAAGTGAGAAATGAACGACGCACAGACATGTGGAGAATTTTGTGGCTTCTCGTCAGTCTCTCTTTTTTGAAGCAAGAGGAGCGCGTCAGCAGTCAAACACGTGGATCCTGTCGAAAAATAATCATCATCAGTGTTATGTCTCACTTATCCACATTTGGCTACCGAAAAGAGAAAAAGAAAAAGAAAAAGGAAAAAAAAAAAAAGCGAAACGCCATTTTTGAACGCCGTCGTCGTTGTTGGACAGCAGTTTAGAGCCTTACAACGATCACCCTCTCGCCTTCACATCACTCGTATATGCGGATCACAGCTCAGCTTCTGACCAGTCAAAGGATCTCAAGGGGACATCGAGATCCACTCAGCTAAGTGAACTACAATCAGACAGATAACCTTTGCAACAGGCGCCGGACCATTTGCCTCTCGCGACATCGACCGCCATTCACCGCGAGCAACCATGCATTCCTCTCGATAGCACCCATCTCTAACCATATAAGCGGGTACATTTCGTCTCATCTCACTCGGCCAATCCGCACCGCCATAGCATAGCTCGCTCAAAATGGCCGACTGGAGCGAGCATGCCCATTATGGCAACGCCAACGGGCCCATGGGCCTCCCGCCCGCAGTCACCGCACTCGCTTTCGATCCTTACAGCGAGCTCCTCTGGCAGGGCACCTCGTTTGGAGCCGTCTCCTCCCTCTACTCGTCGCAACTCTCGCGCTACACATCCTACGCTGCACATGGTCTGCCGACCCGTCCTTCCCCTACGAAAGGCATCCTCGCTGACGAACGACACATTTTTTCGATCGGCGACAACGGTATCAAGTGCTCTCACCGCAGAGGCTTAGCCAAATGGACTACTTCCACCCACGACATTGGCACAAGCGCCATGAACCTCGTCTCCATGTGTGCATCACCTCTCGCCGCATCCTCGGACCTTGTCGCTGCTGGTCTCTCTCAATCAGCTGCCAGCACAGGTGAGATCGACAACGACAACGACTTGATCCTCACCGTCAACAGCAGCACCGGTGCCGTCGTTCGCACCGTCCCTTCCGAAGCTCCTATCGTACATATTCGCAAGAGCGGCCGCTATGTTTGCGCAGGTACCGTCAATGGCCACGTACAGCTTCGTGACCCACGCACGCTCAAGGTCGAGCACCGCCTTCATGCGCATCCAGGCGGTCTTGTCGATGTCCAGGCCGACGGCCACATTCTCTACTCGGTCGGTTGGACGGTTCGTCAAGGTCACCCTGTGGCGGAACCGCTCATCAAAGTTCACGACCTGCGAACCATGCGGGCTCTCGTGCCCATCCCCTTTGCCGCGCCTGGTGGTCCATCCCTGCTCGCCATTCATCCCAAGCTCTCCTCCACCGTCATCGTCTCGGCTCCACAGGGTCAGTTTCAGATCGTCGACATTGGCATGCCTGGCGAAGGCAGGTTCTTCTACACCAACGCATCCTCATTCACCACTTCGCTCGCCATCTCTCCCTCCGCCGACTACATTGCTTTCGGTGAAGCTGATGGCAGCGTTCGTCTGTGGAGCAGCTCGTCGGATACGTCCAACCTCCGCTTCAACACTTTCGCTTCTTCGTCTCTCGAGTTTCCCGACATGGCCGAACCAACTCCCTTTGTCAATTGGTCCACAGAGACGCCTCTGTCGTCCATCGGCATGCCGCACTACAACGAAAAGCTCCTCTCCTTCTTCGATTACGAACAGTACGTCTCGGAGGCATCACCTCTGTTCAATCCTCCATCCAAAATCGACCCAGCTGTGCTCAACAATCTCAAGACCGTCGACTATCTCGGCTACGCCAGCCTGCCGCCACATTTGAGGGGAAAGAGGAATGTCGTGTCCGGCAAAGGTCCTGGTGGAATCCGTGCAAGTGCTTTGCATCGACCTGAGGATCGCAAGAAGATCGGTATCCCGCTTTTTCGCAGCGAGAAGGAAAAGGAGCAGAGCAAGAAGGCCGCCGCGGCTGCAGCTGCGGGTATCACACCTGCGGACAAGAAGAAGAAGAAGGCAGAGAGGAAAAAAGCGGAAGCTGGTGGCTCTGATAGCGTGTCAACCTCGACTGACTCTCGATCTGAACGAAGAACTGCCTCGGAGAACACTTCTGCCTCTCGCTCCCTCGGCAGCGGTTCCAAGCTGGGGGCAAAGCAGGACAGCACTACCGAAAATGACACAAACAACGCTTCGGATCAAGATGGCGACTCGGACGACACTAGCGACGACACCGATGCATCCGATGAGGAAGAAGGCCAGGAGGATCTCGAAACAGCAGAGGCCATGCTTTCCAAGGGTCAAATGCCTTCCTACTACCGTCTCAAGACTATCCAGTACTCCAAATTCGGTGTCGAAGATTTCGACTTCGATTTCTACAACAAAACTCCGTACAGCGGTCTCGAAACGCACATTCAGAACTCGTACGCCAATTCGTATCTGCAAACGCTTCACTACCTGCCGCCCTTCCGAGAAACGGCCAAAGCACACATCTTGCAGAACTGTCCTCGCGAGAACTGCCTGCTGTGTGAGGCTGGCTTCTTGTTCCGGATGCTCGAAGATGCAAAAGGTGCCAATTGTCAAGCGTCCAACTTCTTGCGTGCTTTTGGCAACAGTCACAAGGCCGCCAGCCTTGGACTCATGGATCGAGAGGATAGCTTGACCAACGTCTCGAGTGCTAGTGGTGTCGGCAAGAACGAGATCATCTACAGCCAGCTCGTTCAGACTCTGAACCGCTTTGTGCTGGACTGCACCGCCAACGAGGCACAAGCGTCGCAGGTCAGCGTATCGACAGGCTCGGGGTCGGCTCGTGCGTCACCAGCAGGAGCACCGCCTGGTCTGGGACCTCCTCTGAGCAGCAACAGAGGTGGAGGTGTGGGCGCAGGACGCAGGCTTGCAGGCGATCTGGCATCTCCGACATCGCCTCTGCCAGCAGACAGCGTGCCCTCTGCGGCCAACTCTTCAGTCGCCAAGCTGTTCGCGCTCAACACGGTGACCAAAACCGTATGCATCCACTGTGCGCGAGAATCTAGTCGCAACAATCCGCTTCTCTCAGTCGACCTCATCTACCCACGTCGACCCATGTCCAACGAGAGCGCTCCGTCGTCGGACTTTGCCTCTGTGCTGCGTGCATCACTGGTCCGCGAAGTTCAGAACAGGGCGCCGTGCCGAGCTTGTCAATTCACTGCCATGTTTCGAACACGCAGAGTCATGCCTGCCGCCTCGGAGCTGCCTCGTGTGCTGTCGGTCAATGCAGCGATTCAAGCTCCCGAACACCTACACTATTGGCTGGACAGCAACCAGAAGGGCAACAACGCTCCGTCCATTATGGGCCCCGCACGTTCGAATGGACCGATGCAACAGCAGCCGTATGGCAGCAGCAAGATGGGATACATGGGCATGCACGGCAACAACCATCGTGGAGGCGGACCTGCTCTCCCCACTGGACCACATGCGGACGGCAATGCCGCATCGTCTATGCAGCAAGGCGCAGGCGACTCGAAGCGCACCTATCTGCCTCCTCGCATCGCCATCGGCGTCTATGGAGAGGATGTGCGGATCGTCCCCATCTGGACTGCAGATGAGATTGACAGAGTTAAGGCTTCGCTGGGTCAGCCCGCCATTTACAAGTTGCGCTCGATGGTCGTGCAGATCTCGGCGGACAAGGAGCAGCCGCATCTGTGTGCCGTGGTGCGTGTGCCTGAAGCCGAGTCGAATGGTGACGGTGCCGCAGCGACGGCGACGGCGACGGCGACGACGCCCAAGATGACAAACGCCACAAGCGCCGCCGCTGCTGGAGGAGCCGCGTCGACTAAAAAAAGTGCCAAAGCGAAAGCGAGTCAATTGGGACCGTGGTACCTATTCAACGACTTTTTGGTACGCAATGTATCGGAAAGTGAAGCTTTGGGCTTCCAAAATACGTGGAAGATGCCATCGGTGCTCATGTGGGAAAGGGAAGATCTGGAACCACTCAACGTGCAAACTCTTCGTCAAGGACGTACATCCATCGACCCTACGATCCTCTGTCGGGACTTTAACATCTCGGCCAACCGGGATCCCAAACGAATCCGCCACAGCCTGTTATCCGAAGACGAACTGCCCGCGCCAGGAACACTCGTCGCGATCGACGCCGAATTCGTCGCACTCAACCAAGAGGAGCTCGAGATCCGATCCGACGGTACACGATCTGTCATCCGTCCTACGAAGCTGTCGCTTGCTCGAGTGTCTGTCGTCCGCGGACAAGGTCCGAAGGAAGGAGAAGCGTTCATCGACGATCACATTTACACTCAGGAAGAGGTGGTCGACTATCTCACCAAGTTTTCCGGCATTCTTCCTGGCGATCTCGATCCAAAGACTTCCAAGCATACGGTGGTACCTTTGAAAGCGGCATACAAAAGGTTGCGATTGCTCGTCGATGCGGGGTGCATTTTCATCGGTCACGGACTGAAGAAGGATTTCCGAATCATCAATATTTTCGTTCCGCCAACGCAGGTGATAGATACGGTGGATCTGTACCATTCCAGTGCGCATCCGAGGAGGTTATCTTTGAGGTTTTTGAGTTGGTTCTTGTTGAAGATCGATATACAGTCGGGAGTGGGGGCGAATAATCAGGTGACGTTGAGGGAGCAGAGTCAGGCGTCGGTGGAGAAGGGGGCGGGGCTGGCGGGGCTGGTGGAAGAGAAAGTGGCGAAATCGGCAGTGGGAGCGGGGTCAGTAGCGGTGGAAGGTGGACATGATTCGATCGAGGATGCGCTGGCGGCGTTGAAGTTGTTCCGGTTGTACGAGGTGTTTCAGAAGAGTGATCGGTTGGAGGATGTTTTAGAGGATATTTATGAGGTGGGGAGGAGGTTGAATTGGAAGCCTCCTAACGCGGTTTGACGGGCAAGATGGAGACCTCAATGTGCTAGATATTTCCTTTCTAAAGACGTTTTTTGACGAATGGTGACAAGTTTTGAAATTCAATGCAAGTGCGAGTGAGTATGGTTTGAAGTGATACCTGCTTAAGAACAGTCTAAGATGAAGCGTCGTCAAATGCAATCGACGAGACGGCTGCTTCTGTTTTTGTGATCTCATTCGAAAACTTTTTGGTCGAGCACGAAGCTGACACTTAACCAGCTCGTCGAAGCCCTTCTTGATATCCTCCGCCAACGTAATCCGTTTCGTCTTCTTTTCCTTGTACCCGGTAGTCACAGTAGCCTCCGTCGACCCGGCGGTCCCGTCCTTGGTGATTTCACACCGGCCCCGTATGTGCAGATGATGCCCCGCTTGTGGCAGGGCTTGCAGCCGGGCGCAGCGAC
Source organism: Anthracocystis panici-leucophaei (assembly GCA_014826065.1). Lineage (NCBI taxonomy): Eukaryota > Fungi > Basidiomycota > Ustilaginomycetes > Ustilaginales > Ustilaginaceae > Anthracocystis > Anthracocystis panici-leucophaei. The sequence goes on from CP060303.1 coordinate 832,323, forward strand.
GCGGAATCCGGGGTGTACAGTAGGTCTTCGCCGTACCTTGGGAAATGCGTGCTGGAGTAACGCGCCTTCTCTGCCATTGATCGTCCAACTTTATCAACTTCAGCTCTGACATAGCATCCAGCAAGGCAGTTCAAGGGTGCATGCAAAATCGACAGCTTCTATTCATGCACTCCTCGTCCAATACCCAACGAGATCCACCCAAACCTGGGTGTCAGTCAGCCAAAAATGCTATGGCGACGCTTCCAGCCACTCAAAAACCGTCTATTTCCAACGCGCGGTCAACTTAGACGACGGTTGGTGTGGTCTGTCCGCCCGGCTTACGAATCCACTTCGGTTGCAAAGCATCTTCCAGCCGCCGGTTGTTGCTTTGCCGCGAGACAATTTTTTTGTAGACAGTCGGAGTCCGGGCAGACGGATGCTGTCTCCGAAACCTGATGACGGCACCCAAGCTTCGTACGTAATGTGGGATGGAAGCAGAGGTTGAGTTGACTCTTTTGACACACACAGTCCCGTTGCGCGATTGCACTTTTGGTTGACGGTTTAAATCGGCTCGTCGGTGCAATGTAGGAAATCGATGTAGCTAACAGTAGTCCCAACGTTCTCTCATAGACTGATAATGCCTCCAACCCGACCATGGGAAACGTGTAGATGAGAGAGAGAGAGAGAAAGACAAGGGAGGTTGAGCTGGGCTACCAAATTTGAAATTCGAACCATCTTAGCGTCCCTCTACGACAGGCCCAGCCCGTCGCCGTCTATTGCCGAGCCAGGGCTTTTGCTCTTTCTGGGTCGCAACCACGTCTCACCGTTATTCAAAGCCGCTCAACCGCGGTAATGCATCATCGGCGAACCTTTCTCCCCTTCTGTGACGATGTTGCCGACTTCTTTTTTTCTCTTCTCTCTCCGCGGTTGCTGGCAGAGTCCGTCTTGGCAGCCACCTGAGAAAATCCTTTACAGTATGATGATGTCGGGTCAAGCTTGACGAGCAAGACGTTTTTCGGCTCTGTATGCCACGCGCACTCCGCTAAATGTATTGCCACGCCGCGCAGCTCCCTTCCCCTTGTCGATCCGCACCGCATCACGCACACCCTGAGGCTGCTATGAAAGTGTTGATCTAGCATTGAATGTGGGCTTTCTGGGTAACCCCAAACCGCTGATTTTGGTGCCTTGATCTCGGGGCGAAGTCTTGCTCCGTGGACTTGCCAAGGGAATGTCCTCAGCTTGGTCCAAAGCTTCCGTGCGTTCTTTCTGCTCTCTCGTTGAGCCTTTGTGTTCATGACTCGCTCTCGGTGGGTGTTCTTGCTTTCCTCCTCCAGTTTCATATCTTTTCCTCCATCTTCCATCTCTCTACACCACAACCCTCTCCCGCTCGATACACCGTGCCCGATGAAGGGTGTCGACCTTTCTCTATTGCCACATCTGCTATTCAAAGGTCCCTCCGAAGCTCGAGTTTCATCGCTTTCACGTCGTCAAGGCCACCTCGAGACCCACACTTTGCTCCGACGCCACAGATCGAGCCAGACCACGCCCACCGCCCATCAAACCGAGAATCGCATCCCCTGCGACACTTTTTTTCGTCTCGTCACACTTCATTACCGCAGGAAAGCAGGCTTTATTAGTGGCACACAACAACATGCCAAGGCTGGAAGAGCCTATTCAGATATAATCACTGCAACTTTCGGCTTGCTTTTACCACACACACTTGTCAGCGAAACGACAGGCTGCGGAATCACGGCATTGCACTTTGCCTAGGTGCAGCGAGCTGCGACTTACAGCCTGCGAAAGACGTCCACTCGCTGTGAATGCCTAAGGCTACTCCCAGAGCGGGTTCATCAAGTTACAGCACACGTCAATTGCTTGCTCTCGGCCTACGCCATTTCGGCAACACGTCATCTCCCTCGTTGAACATCACCTGGTTTCCATGGTGAAAGCGTGAGGTTCAACTTCCTTGTCTAATAAAACACAACCACAACAGGAAGGACGTTTCAGCTGCCCATAATGCCGCCTGCTGCTACCGCAGGAAGTAGTAGGCGCAAGCTTGGTCAACCGACCGTTTGTCTCGAATGCTATCTCAGAAAGGTCAAGGTGAGTCTTAGCATAAAAACGTTTCTCAATCACCGCATCACGACTCGCTTGCTCAACTGTCAATGCTCCTCATTGTCAACCAACAGTGCGATCGCCAACGACCATGCTCTACTTGCATACGAAGAGGGACTCAGCATCTTTGCAAAACCTTCAACACCAGTCAATTAGATCCTGAAAGTGAGTCTCGCTCTTAACCTCAACGTTTTTCTTTTTCGTGTCCATGCCGATCTTGCCGCTGACCACACACATCCTCGCGCTGCTATTCGATCTCGTCAACGTGTTGCTGTCCCTCTTCGACAGCTCTGCAAAAGAAACAAGCAAGAAGATCGCTCGCCGAAATCAACGCTATCCTCGAAGCATCACAATCAGAAGATGCCGACGCCGACGATCCCGACCCACAGCAACCTTCGGATCTACAGCAGCCGGCGGAACACCCCATGATGGCCTTTATCAATCTCATGCTCAAAGATCTCAGCGTACAAGGCGAATCACAAGCCAGTAGCCTTGCATCTCCCGACGCAGCCTCGATCAGCTCAATCTCAGACGCTACACCTCAATCTCCAAGGGCTCGTTATTTGGAAAAGGGCTGTCTGACCAAGATCCTCGACTTTTGCAAGGACATCCCGGATTGGTCGCAGCTGCAAAACCTCTTGCGACACTACCTTTGGCATGTCGATTGGAAGTTCCTCATCACCTGTCAGGATCTTCTCGAAGAACAGATGAAGGATCTCTGGTTCAGAGTCATCCTTCCTGCGCAGCGCTGCGATCCAGTCAGCGATTTTGACGCTTCTGTTGCGGGACTTTCGTTTCAAACAGGTGATCTCTCCCGACTCGCTTTGCTGGCTTGCGTTCTGGGAGAGACAGTCGAATCGATGGCACCGGATGCGATTGCAAAGTCGCTACCTATCTCTCAGCCGGGTATGGCTGCACCCGGTCCTGTCACTGTCGAAGCGGATGCAAACCCGAGAGTCAAGGCGCTCGTGCTGCTCACATATCACATGGCCGCTCTCATCGAAGAGTGCGTTCGTCTCGACGAGATGACGATCGAGCTTGTACAGGCCAACGTCTCTGCTTTCTCACTCTGGTCCAACCAAGGTCTGCACGGTACAGGCTCTACCGAGTTCCCGCGCTGGAACGTCACCATCCGAGCCGCCAAGAGTTGCCACCTGTTCGAAGATCCCGGCAGCTACAGCGCACTCTCCCAATTCGAGCTCGATCATCGCAGAAGACTGGCTTGGCTCGTTTACGGCTACGACCACGCTTTCGCCGTTGGTGCCAACACGAAACCGCTGATCGTCGAATCACAGTTCAGCGTCGACAAGCCTGGCGATGCCGCTCCTTGGGCGGCGTGCGGTGCTCCTCCTGACCCTTGTCTGGCCAAGCTTGAAATGCTGGGAGGTCAGATGGCTCAGCTTGTTTCGAGCACCTTGTGCTACGGTCCGCCTCTGCATCGTAAAGCAATGGAGACGGACAAGAAGATCTCGGACATGTTGTCGGAACTCGATCCCACCTACCGATGGGACAGTCCAGATTTGTCTTACGACACCAAAGACCCCTTCCGTGCCCGACGTCGATGCTGGCTTCAGCTCACCACTGCCTGGCAAAGAGGATCGCTGCATCGACAGTTCTTCTCGCCCAACGGACGCATCACCAACGGCGAGCTTGCTACCAGTCGTCACATTGCAACCGACAGCGCTCTGCGTTCGATTTTTGGCGTACGTGAGCTGCGCAAGCTGCAAAATCGGTTTTCGGATCATATGGGTTCGGCTTGGTGGTTTCAGTACTTTACAGAGCCTTGCATGACGCTTGCTACTGCTTCATTGCTTTTGATCCGTAGCAGAGGCCAGGGTGTTCCAGGATTGTCCGATCAAGCCAATTGCTGGATTACCTTGATGCACTTCACCAGGACGATTGACGAATGCATTGAGGATCTGGCGGCGTCGACACGCGATGCAGCTGCTTGCTTGCCGTCCTTGCTGACTTTTGCGCAAGGTTGTTTGAAGTTGATCCAGCGATTGCGCAGTGCCGTTCAAACCAGCTTTGACGCCTTCGTGCAATCGCAGCCGGATTTGGCGAGTCTGAAGAATCTCGAGATCGACCAGCACATTATTCCTCTGTTGCATCCACGGTCACGTCAAAAGAGTCCTGGACAGCAGGCGCAAACGTTCAAAAGCAGCGATAGCAGTGGAAGCGCCAGCAAGAGCAGCAGCAGTCAGCAGGCTGTACACAAGCAACAAGGCGTCAAACGATCTGCCGAGGCATCGAGGCGCGTTTCGACGTCTCATCAGCGTAGCAGAAAGGGAAGCGCTCAGCTGGATCGTGATGCCGCGCTTGGGTCGAAGGCAGGTCCCTCGTCCAAGGGGTGGTTCGTAGAGCCGTTTACCGTCTCACCTCAAGTCTCGCAGCCGAGCAGCACACCTTGTTCAAGCACATTCGCATCAACAGCAGCGATGCAACCAAACTCGTTGCTAGCCCCCTCACTCAGCCCAACTTCGACATCGCCACACCACTCCCCAGAAGCACAACTACCGCCAGGCACTCTAAGCTTGTCATTCGGACCAGAAATGGGCCTCACCAACACAACCCCCGCACCCGCCATCAACACATCCGTCGATGCCGCCACCGACGCTCACCCACCAACCGCAGCAATAGCAGCTGCGGCACCGCACTTTGGAGTGCCGGCATTCCTCCCTCACGGCCAACTGCTTTCGCCGGCGGAACCGTTTGCTCTGCGCGACTTCTATTCGGACGATTTCGTGCAGAGGAGTGATAACGCGGGCAGAGGTTTGGCGGATTGGATCGCGTCAGTGCAGATGGACGTGATGATGCCTGCGCAGATGTCGGGGCAGCAGCAGTAGTGAGGGAGGGGGGTCGTGTTTGCTTTCTATCTACTGTATGTATCCTATAATTTTGTTCAATCTGCAGACCGCTATCGTAGACTTGCAACTTTTGCCGCTGCTTTGTTGCTTTGCTTTTTCGCCCCCATCGTGAGCTCGGGCATCTGGTCAAGTTTGATATCACATACACCATCTGCTGGGCGATTCAGTCAGGGAGTCTCAACAAACCGACCAGGAAACCTTTTCTCAACACCAAGCATTGCCTTTCATAGACTTCCATCTCAATTTTACGTTCTCAGCTTCCCAATGTGTGTGCCTTCTTGACCCACTTGAGATCCCACCTGGCCCATTTGTTGCGCAATTCAGTCAAGAAATTCCTCCCTCTCAACAAGTGAGTCAATCCATAAATCGACGCTGGAAACCTTGCGCAACGTCAAGCATCGCTTTCACAGACTATCCTCTCGCTTCTTCCTCAGTTCTTTGCGTTCTGACCTTCATCATCGGCTAGTAGGTCTCACAGGCACCATCTACGCTTTGATTACACACGCGCAACCCATCTGAAGAATAGAACTTGAATTTCTCCGCCTCAAAAATGAATTGAACCAAACACCAACCGCGGAACCTTTCTCAACCCTGCATCGTCCTTGGCCACCGCCCACAAATACCCATCCAGATCGACCTCGTTCATATCCTTCAACCACTCGTTGCCTGATTCCTTCGCCAACGCTTTCGCCCTCTCCACCACCACTCGGCCCACATGGAGCGTCGCGGCCCGTATCGCGTACGTCTCGTCCTGACTCAACTGTGGACCGGCAACGTTCTTCTCCAACCCGTCCAGTTTTGCGCGTGGTAAATCACCGTTGCAGTGTTTGCTCGTCACCCAGTCGTACAGCGTCTGCATACCGCTCGGTGCAACAGCGGGGACGGTGAAAAAGTTGAACCAAACGCAAAGCGTCGGTAGAACATTGTCGACAAACATAGGTAGCAGTTTGAACGTGTCTGGAACCGTCCATTCTTGGCTACTGGAAAACTTTTGCAGCGAATGAAGGAGGAAGAAGATGCGTTTGAAGACAAACACATCTTGACCGGCCTCTGCCAGATGGTGGGTATCCTGGAATTCCGGGAACCCCGCCATCTGTCGAACAAAGTAATCCGTTGCTTCTACATCGTCCATCCCGTTCTCCTTGATTTGCTTCAACAGGCTCACAACGTACGCTCCCAAACTCGGCTGTTTCATCTCCACCAACCGTTTCCCTACCCCCTGCACCGTCCTCAGTATCAACTGTACAACCTCCAACATCGCCCCACGTCTCACACCCACGGTCACACCAGGCAAACTATCGTGCGGTTTCTCCTCATGCACACTCACCCGCAGTAGTTCGACCACTTTCGCCTCGCTCCACCCCACCATTCCTTGAGCTGTCAGAGCTTTACTGCCTACAACACTGTCTTCTTCCCCACCGCCGATGTACAACCCGATCATGAGGCGTACGATGTTCTGGTAAGCACCGGCGCCGGTGGAGCGGTGGAATGCAACGCGGTAGCCAGAGTAGGCGTTGAGGAGAGAGAGGATGGAGAGGAAATTGATCTCGGCGGTCGGGGTGGGGAAGAGAAGCGGGAACGAGAGGCCGTGTTGGGTTTTGAGCTGGTTGAAGGAGGTCGGTGAGAGTGTGGTGAGGAATGAATCGATGGAAGGGAGGTTGGGTGAGATTCCTAGTGTGGTGGATAGTGCTTGACATGATTGGCGAGTTGCGGCGATGTATGAGTCTGTGGTTGGAAGTGGGGATGTCATTTTTTGTGGTGTTCGCTGGAGGCAAAGTCGGATGCAACAAAGGGTATGCTGGAAGAGATGCCCGATGCTTGCTTTCCTATTTGTACGTCAGACGTGTGAGCGGGAAGCACAGCGAGAGATCGGAGATGATGAGAGAGGCTGCCGAATAACGCGGCCCGTGTTCCGACTCAGCCTCATTTTCCAGACCTGTTAGATCTCGATGCTAGGTGGGAGGAAGATTTTCGCGCGGTAAGAAGATCGACAAAAAGGCGCCCCTTTTTTTTTTTTTGACGTGCAACTCTCGTCCATCGCTTCTACAACACCATGATCACATCTTTCTCCTCTACCCTCATCCTCACTTGACACCCATCCACCCACAATGGCGTTTCGAACAACACTCTCCAGGCACGCCAACAAACACATCAGCTCCTACGGCTCCGTGCTAGACCGTTTCATGGTCAATCACTCTCCCTCTTCTACCGCATCAACCTCGACCGCGGCAGCATCACTCTTCGAACCCACCAAATCGCCCACCACCGGCTACTGGGCACCTCCCAAATACTCGCTCCGTCGACAATCCAAACTTGTCAAAGAAGCAGCACTTATGGGACAGCTTTCGGCCCTCCCTCCCGGTCCCAAAACCACACGCATCGTACAACGGCTGCAACGACTTGCGAAAACACACGCGTTCGAGCAAACCGCTTCAGAGTACCAGTACATCCCCCGCGATGTCCCAACGGAACCTGCAAAACCGACAAAGCTCGGCGAGCGAGCGGTGAAACCGAACCAGAGGGTCAGTCAGGTGGAAAGGGAAGCGGCGTTGAAGGCGGCCAGAGAGCAGGTGAGGGAGGTAGGACCGTACGCGGGTAGAGCTAAAGTGTTCAAGGGTAGTCGGGTGGATAAGGACAAGACCAAGAGGAGGGAAGAGGTGCGGGTGAAATTGGAGGGTATGAAGCAGACCAAGAGCCATTGGGCAGAGGGAAAGATGGAGGTGAGGAGCAAGATGAAGCCTGATTTGCCTTTCTAGACGCTGTGCCACCCTGCCCACTTGGGCGAGCGCGCAATGTCGTTGTATCGGTAATGCTCTATACTTCTGTCGATATCATACACTCCTGTGAGAGGTTGGGGTTTTTTTTTTCTCTCAGCCTTGTGAGATTGAGCACAAAGTACACCGCTCGCATTTTTTGGAAGCGTGATCGGCTGCGACCGGATCAAAGCCAAAAAGCCAAGGCGAAGTGCTGAGAAGAAATGCGAACTGAAAGAGAAAAAAAAATAAAAAAAATTCGGGAAATTTAGAAGAAATGATTTTACAACTGCAGCCTCAGTCTCTCTCTCTCAAGAGTCACACATGTGACACACACACAGAGTCCAATGAACAATTTCCTCCACACTTTCTCCGACTGAGCCAGCTTTTTCAACACCTCTTCGAACCTTGCTTCCTCGCCATCATCATCATCGTCCCATCCTTCCCGACGTACACACTCAGTTGCCCCCATCATGGTGCGCGCTACATCCTCCACAGCTGCTTCGGCAATCCGGCTCTACCTCTCATCCCGCGCTCTCACCGCCACCATCACTCCACGACGCGCCGTAGCAGCCAGCCCCATCCTCCTCCTCCGCTCCTCACCACGTCACTTTTCCACTTCCCGCATCCACTACAACACCCCCAAATCCCCCTTTGCCGTCTTTGTAGACACCCTCAAAGCCGAACTCCGCAAAAACCAGGAATTGCAGGAAAACATGCGTCAACTCTCGGGCGATGTCGGCAAGATGCAAGATTCCGAAACGATGAAAAAGATGCGTGACGCCTACGAACGAGCACGAATCATCACGTCGATCAAGGAGAACCCTAAACTGCAAGCTGCGGCCGACGCACTGCGCAAGAGCGGTGGTCAGGTAGGAGATGCAGTAGGCGCAACGTTGAAGCAGATGGAGCAGTCGGAACTCATCAAAGGGCTAGGTGCGATTAGTTCTCGACTCGCCAGAGGTCTAGAGGATAGCACAGCACCGATTCGAAACACCGAGGCGTATAAACAGCTGAGCGAGACGCTGACGGAAGCGTTCGATGACGGCGGAAGTGCCTTGAGGATCTACGTCGATGGGGACAAGGATGTCGCCGAGGTGCGCAGGATCAAGCGAGAGGCAAGGTTGAGGAAGATCGGTCGACCGATGCCGACGAAGGATGTGGATTCCAAGGAGGCCGCCGAGGAGGTGTTGAAGAGCTATGCGGTCAAGGAGGAAGAGACGGCGGTCAAAGCGGAAGAGGAGGCAAAGGAGGCATTCAAGGCTGCTTACCAGGCTGCTCAGGGTGGTTCTAAGCCAGCCGAGGACGCATCCGCTGCCCAAGACAAGCCGGAGCCGGAACCGGAAAGCTCTACACCAGAACAACCCGCCGCTTCCACCACTTCATCCTCCACCCCTTCCTCTCCTCCTACTCCACCCCCAAAACCCGCCGGCTACGCCGTCCGCCACTCCACCTCCTCCCTCGCCAACCCTTCCGCCGGCCAAGCCCTGGTCCTGCGTCCCGAACCCGCCTACAAACAAGCCTGGTCCTCGTTCAAAGCCTCCAACCCGCTCTTTCGGCACCTCAACTCGCTCTCGGAAGCATATCACGAATCGGAAAACCCGGTTATTGAACGCGTTCGAACCGTCACTGACTGGTTTGGCTCCCTTTTCGAAGAAAACGACTTTGCACGTGTTACCCGTCAAATGAAACTGCTGGATCCAACGTTCACCCTTGAATCGTTCCAACGCGATCTACGCGAATACATCGTACCCGAAATCATCGACTCGTACCACACCGCCGCACGCCACCTCCTACGTCAGTGGTGTGGAGAAGCGACGTTCAACTTGCTCATGGCGACCGTCGATCCGTACCTCTCCAAAGGCTGGGTTCCAGAGGGTAGACTGTTGGACCTCAAACAAGTCGAGATCCTCCAGGCGAAATTGTTGGACAACAACGTACCCGTCCTAGTGGTTTCCTTTACCACCCAGGAGTTGATGTTTTTCAAACACCCCACGACGCAAGAGGTCAAAGCGGGCAACGACTGCCAGCCGGACCTCTGCAGGTATGCGATGGTGCTCACAAGGCTAGAGGACGAGTTGGATAACCAGGTAACCGGCGGTTGGAAGGTCGTAGAGTTGGCCAGGAGGGGTCAGGCGGCGTATTTGTAAGCCCCGAGTGAACCATGCAATATTTCACACACACACACCACTTGATATTCAACCAAAAGATCGACGAGAACCTTGAAACTTGCAGAGTGTGATGAGAACCTTGTCAAAGCTTTCCATGTTTTTGTGTGTGCATGTGTGTGATCTTGGGTGGTGATTTGGGCGTTGATTGCGTTCGAGATGCGTTTTTCAAACTGTCATCAACAGTGCCGGACCTTTTGCAGCGGTCCTAGGCCTTAGGCGCACGCAACGGCGTCCCCAAAGCCGTCGTCGCCGTCGCCATCCCTTCGGACCCCGCACCATTCCCCGCACCCACACTCCTCCTCGGAGTCGACACACTTGCCACCGCTGACGCCCTCGCACTCCCTGTCTTCGTCCTCGGCGTTGTGGCCGTCGCCGTCGACCCACTCGCCATCGTCCCACTCCCCGCCGCCCTCACCACCCCCGCCGAACCCCCCACAACCTTCCTCGCCACCCCTCCAACCACCCTCCTCTGCACCCACCCATGCCTCATCGCCGCATCCGGCTTAATCCTCCTCTCGGGATCCCAAATCAAACACTTGCCGATAAAATCCACAAACAACTCATCGTCACTCTTCAACGCCTGCGCCAACGTCTTGCTACTCGGCCTCCTCCTCTTCCCCTTCGAATTCACCACCGGCCTCGGCTGCCCCGTCGAATCAAAAAACAACTTCTTCCTCGAACTCTTCTCCACCAAATACCGATCCGGAACACCCAAGATCTCCATGATACACGCCAACTGCTCCTGCTCGTTTTCCCCGGGGAACAACGGATAACCCGTATACAGCTCGGCAATGATACAGCCCAAACTCCAAATGTCAATCGCCGTATGGTAATTCATGCCCAGAATCACCTCGGGCGATCGGTAGAATCGACTCTGGATGTACGTGTACACCTTTTCGTTTTCAAAGCAACTCGATCCGAAATCGATCACCTTGATCGCACTCTTGCGAGGATGCTGCAGCAAAATGTTTTCCGGCTTGAGATCGCAATGCACGATACGGTGGTGCTTCATCAGCACCAGCGATTGCAACACCTGCGAAGTGAACCGCCGGATGAGATTCGTCGTAAACCCAGCGAAGTTGTTCGCCTTGATCAACTCGTACAAGTTGATACTGAGCAGCTCGGTAGCGATGCACAGATGGTTGCGGAACAAGAACGACTCGGTCATCTTGATCACGTTGTACTTCTCGTCCGGATCCCATTTCGTCAAGTTTTCCAGAATGCGAACTTCAACGAGTGCCTGATGATGGAACCGCTTCTTGTTGCGGATCAACTTGATCGCCACCGTCTTGCCCGTCTTGTGGTCACGACATTGCAACACCTGACCGAAGGAGCCGCGGCCGAGCAGATCAATAATCTCGTAGCGGAATGCCAAGTGGTCCTTACTGATCACATTGTAGTCGCCGCGTTCATCGTCAAAGCCGTGATTCTGTTCCGTGTTGTCCACAGTGGCAGGATGTTTGCGTATGGCGTTCTGTCCGCAGTAGTAGATTTCGGTGTAGTTGAAGATCTCTTGCAGCTCAAAGTCAGACATCTTGTTGCCGTACATGACTTCCGCCTGACGAGGAGAGAGCATGCGACTCGGTGCAACGGGTTCGGGGAATTCAAGCATCTTGTCCAATTCAGCTTGAGAAGCACCGGCTGCGAGTTTGCGGGCGTGTTGACGCTTGATGTACTCCTCCATCTCGTTGTCGCCCAGACGCTCCTCTTCGTCCTGAATCGGTGTTCCTCGAACTGAAGCGGCGGAAGCGGTGGATCCGGCAGTGTCTGAAGGTGCAGGGCTTCGGCGTGCGATCGCAGAGGTAGTGGCGCTGCTGCTGATCTTGGCCAAACGCTCGCTTGCTGGCGTCTGGAGCGCGCTTGTCTTGGCTGCACGTGTAGCAGTAGAACCCGTGCTGAGAGAAGCCCGTGTCTTGCGTACTGGCACCGAGATGCTGCTGGTTCCACTGCCGCTCGCGCTCGAGGCAGCGGCTGGCGACGGCCCTTTGGTTCCGTTGGAGGTTGGCGTAGAAGCGGCAACAGCAGGGGTGGTCGACTTGGCCGTACGAGCAGCAGCCAGTGCATCCGCTTTGCTATTGCTGTTGGCACTAGCAACAACAGCAGATGGGCTTGCAACCCTCTTCTGATGATCCTGACGCTTGGAGAGATTGTTGAGCACCTCGCGATCACTAGGGGTGAGGTTCGACGAGTAGGCAGCAATACGGGCTCGTCGCAGCACGCCTTCAATCTCAGCAGGTGTCTTGGCAGCTGCGTAAGCATTGAGAATGGGAACCAGGCTGCTCGACACTTGAGTGGCACTCGGAGAGGGTGCCACTTTGGATGATGCCTGACTGTGCTTGGCATTGCCTGCCGTCGTGTCGGAGCCAGAGACAGATCGAATGTCGTCGTCCAAGGATTGCGATTGAGTTTGCGTCTGCGTCGGCATCATACCCATGCTGGCCGCCAGCGATGGGTGATGCGACTTGCTCATCGGGATCGACGACGACGCAGCGGCAGCAGCTCGGATCACGCTTCCGTTCGTCTCGGAAGTTCCAGCGCCAGTGGCTGTAGAACGTGGGATCGCTTTCATCGTGTTAACTCTGGGGATGCGGCTCGAGAGAGAAGCAGACTTGGTCGGAGAGCCGGTACGACTGCCTACGCTCGGGCTGGAAGCCGGCACGCCACTGGTGGCAACAGCCCTTGTAGATCGTGACGGCGTCTGAGCAGCTACACTTGCTGTGCCAGGACCACCGCCCTTGTCGCTAGTTTTTGCTATCCTGTGAACCTCCTGCGATGCCGCATCGGTGCCCAGCGGCTTCTTCGCCGAGTTTGTGCCAGTGGATGCGATCGTTTGTCCACGTCTGCGCACGGGTGACGAGATCGATTGCGATGCGCTCGATTGTGAGCCAGTCTCAGATGCTCGTGCCTGTGATGCGTTTGCCGCAGCTGTGTCAGCTGCCACGCGTCGCGATCCAGAACGACTGAGCAGACCTCCAGCAATGCCCAGCAGAGACTTTCGCGAAAGACGACCACTGTCTTGGGTGCTGGATTCGGCGATGGACGAGCTGTCACTCGATTTGGGTGTTCGCTGGAAGAAGGACGGGGTGCGTCGAGATTTGGGACTGGTGGTGCTGGACTCTTGAGGAGCAGCAAGAGAGTTCGAGCTTGCAGCGGCGGGAAACTGGTCCGCCTCCTTGTCCTTTTGCGAGGAGCGCATCAGTCTGTTGAATGATGCTACGCTAGCACGGCGCAGAGCGCTTGACCTCGGTCGTGAAGAAGGTGCCGCAGCCACAGCCACAACCGAATCTGCGTCTGCGTCTATACCAGCTGTACTGTTTTTCCCAGAGACAAAGGATCCTTCCTGCGCAACAGGAGAATCCGGCGACGTGATCACCTCCTCTACCGGCTCCGCCACAGAGCACTGCATGGACACGTCATTGGTGGAAGAGCCTCTCGAGACATTGTCGCTGAGCATGCCCGAGCTCGGCTTGTTGCGCACAGCGAGTGCAGCCACTTCGGCGAGCTCCTGCAGGCGTGGGCTGAGCGGTGACTTGGGAGTTGGCATCTTTTCGCTGTTATCACCGCCGCTGATGGACGACACGAAGCTGTGACTAGCAGTAATGCTGGGACTCTTGCCCGAGGCAGCTCGGAAAGCCTCGGATGTGAGCGACGTTGACCTCGACCCTTCCCATACCTTGGGCAGAGGAGGGACAGGAGGGATAGCAGCATGCCGACTCGTGTCAGAGTCGTCGTTGAAGCTCGTAGCAGACTCGAAACGACCGCCATCGGAAGCAAGGCCAGAAGCATCGCTGTTGCCGCTCATGCGTTTGGAACGAGAGCCGCTGCGAGTGATGACTGGCGTTCCAACCAGTGGGCTTGTCGAAGCAGACGCATCCTTGCCACCAACGTTCTGCGCTGCCGAAGCTCTTCGCGAGCCTTGCGTGATCTCGTTGTGCGGAAGGGGCGGCAACTGTGATCGACGCAGACGTGGGCTCGAATAGACTGTAGTGCGACTCGAGTCTGCCGAAGAGTTGGCAGGAGAAGCAGATGCATCGTCGGTGGTGCGAACACGCGTAACAAGCTTAGACGCTCGCAAGCTGTTACGGGCCGACGAGTCGTCTGATGGTCTTGTCCTGTCAATGGATCGAGACGAGTTATCGTAGTTGCTGGAACGTCGACTCCTGGAACCGGGCGAAGAGGCTCGACTGCTCGTGCCTGGCGTTTTGCGTCCGGCGCTGCTAGGTCGTGACAAGACACGACTGGTGCGAGGGCTCTTGGCGTCGGTTTTGCCTTCACGACTGGCTCTGGGTGTGCTGCCGAGGCCGTCCAGCTTGCGAAGCGCATCTGCAGCAGCGTCCTCGCGAGAGTTGAGACGGCTCTCGTACTCATCTGCATAACCAAGAGGGATGGATCCTCGCAGAAGCGATTGACCAATGCTAGCCGACGACGTTCGTTTGTTGCGGAACGAAGCACTGTTTCGAGACATGCGTGGAGTGCTGGGTGCTGCAGAGCTCGTCGCAGAAGTTGTCGTCGAGGTGGTGTGCTGAGAAGGCCCATCAGTGCTGATCAGACGCTCCCTGCGCGCCGACGCTGAGGCGCCTCGCTGATCGTCCATGAGAGCTTCAGAAGTGGTACGAGCAGAGGTTGCGCGCACGCGACTGAGGTCAACGGACTCATCTCCGCGCTTGATGGAATCAGATCGGAGGCGGGCAGAGGCTCGCGTTGCGCCATTGGGTCCAAGCTCGGAGGCGTCGGAGGCGGCTCTGTCTCTGAGCTGTCTGCGTCGATGAAGCTCGTCGTGGTCGTGGAGCAGATCCGTAATGGCCGCGTTGAGGTCAAAGCTTTGGCGCCATTCGTCGTCGGCGCTACCATTGTTAAAGTTGAGATCGCCAAACGTCATGGACTTGGACTGCTCGATGCCAAGGCCTGCTGCTGCTCCTGACCCAAATGGACCGGTCTCCCCCGCCGACCACGAGAGGTCGCCGATGGCCGGAGATCGGTCTGCTGTAGCCGACTCGCGAGCCTCGGCGCGAGATGCGTCGCTTCCAGGAGCTGCCAATGACACATCGGCTGAATCCTTGTGGGCGAGGCTGTAGTCCGACTCGGTGCGTGCGCTGATGGAGAAAGACGGGCTTTCGGGAGCAGCACCAATGCTTGCAGCGACACCGTCAAGCTCGGCCATGAACTCGGATTGCTTGTCAGAGTAACCGCGTGCCAAGGAAGCCAGCGACTGACTGCCACCGAGCGGCATGGGACGACCTGGCATAGAAGGACTGATGGGCAGGTTGGAGAGTAGCGGGTCCGGGTCACGAAGAGCGTTGCGCTGTATGCTGTTGAGCGACGAATACGAGATGGAGCGCGAATGACGAGTCGCATCACCTCGTCGCGAATGCGTCTGGTGACTGTTCTGTTTTTGCGAATTGATCTCTTGTTGCAATGCAGAGTTGTGACTCTCTGGCACCGAAGTGCTGATGGGCTCTGGTGCGGTGCCGTCGTCGGTCAACGCTCCGCTGACGTTGCGCCGTTGCGCCACCTTGGAGGCTGACATCGGCGTTGCGTCTGCATTCGCCTTCCAATTTGGCAGTGCGGTAGAAGAAAAATTCCAACGAGGCGTAGCTAGCTCGCCAATACCAATCTGTCCGGCTCGATCGTATACGCGAGGAGTCCCACTTGGAGCGCGGTTCTGTAAGCCAAACTTTTCGGGCGTTTGGAGCACCTCGACGTCGCCTGCGGATCTCTTGGTGTGAGCTTCGTGCGCTGCTGCGTGCCTGTGTCGCGTTTCCGATGAAAGATCTGGGAGACCGATGCCAAGGCCGCTGCCGGTGCTGGTGTTGCTGACTTGGCGGCGCATGGATCTTGAGGCGGAAGAGGCAGGTTGGCGCCCGAGCACTTTGCTTGGATCGTCAGAGGCTTCAGGGGTGGCAAGAGCACTGGAGAAGTTGGAGAAGCGTGAGCCGAGGCTGGGCGACTCGCGCAGGCCAAGGTGCATGTGAGATGGTTTGCTACTGGACGACGACAAGTGGTTGCGCGAATCTGAAGCAGGGAAGGGTGCTGATGAAGCGTGGGGTGTATGGCTCTCGTCGTCGACCTCGTCTACCTCTGCGATGCTGCCGCCGCTGTGAAGGGTGGCGGTGTCGGAGGTTCGATATGACAGCGCATCGTCTTCGAACAGAGCAGCACCGAAGCCTTGGCCAAAGTCGGGAAGGGACGGAGAGATGCGAAGCTGCTGGGTAGCGTCGAGGCTGGAAGGAGCAGCTTGAGTGGAGTTGGTGGCCCTACGCCCGATGAGGCCCGAGGACTGGGAGGCAGAGAGTTGGGGCGGACCCATTGAGCCGCTGGTGGAACGCGAGACTGAAGAGATGCTGCTGACAGATGGGCTGGCACTTATGGATACAGAGGTGGCGCTGCTTGTGAGGCGTGCAGAGCGAGCGAGCGAGTCGGTGCGAGCGGGGAAGGTGAGAGATGAGCTGGAGGCAGACGAGGTGAGGGTCGAAGGACGAGACAAGGAATCGCTGGTCTTGCGTTGACCCAAGAGAGCATCGCCGAGTCGAGGTTGAGAGGATGCAGTGCGACCAAAGGAAGGTATTCTGGAGGCGGTGGAAGGCCTCGAAAGCGAAGTGGTGAAGCTTGGTGTGCCGCCATTGATGGAGCTCGAGGTGTAGGCGGCCGAGGCGTTGGGATCGAAGTCAGTCGAGGACGGCGTACCAGATGAGGAGAGTTTGCGTGGCGTCCAAGAAGTGCGACGAGATGCAGTGGTGGAAGAAGAGTGCGAAGGGGTCTGACCGATCGAAGAGGTTGTGGGATGCCTTGAGCCAAGCGTGGCATAGGCGCGATCCGTGTGGTATCGAGGCTCGGACATTGGCTCAAATTGCGAGGAAGAGGAGGAGGTCGAGAGACGAGAAGCAGACGACATGGTGCGTGCGCGTACGCTCGACGACGAGCTCGAAAGTGGTGTGGTTGACGATACGCCTGTGGTCGAATTGAGGCGAGAGCGAGTGCTAAGGGAGGGCGATGCGGACGAGGTGAGCGAAAGCGAAGAGGCAGGTAGACCTGCAGCGACCGAGGTGGAGGAAGAGAGAGAGAGACGACCGAATTCGTCAATGACAGAACTCTTCCTTGGCCGCGAGAGCCTCGGTTGGAGGTCAGCTCTTCGCAGTTGATCCGACATCGTTGAGGCTTGGGCCTGAGCGACGGAGCGGTAACAACGAGTGTTGGCACAAGAATGGCACGATACCAGCTAACGATGTTGCTAGAGAGGCATGCGATCGATAATGGACGGAAGGTGGTCACAGCAGGCTGCTGCTGATTGAACGGTGGAAAGTGGTTATGAAGTTTGAGGCTCGAGTGGAGTGCGTCGTGGCGTTCTGTTGAGCAGCTGGCAGCAAGACCACGTGCGATGGCAAAGATGCAGTGAATTGGTATCGGATGACTAGATGCGTGCAGAGTTGAGCAATGGTCGAAATGATGGCGCCTGGGCTTGATGATGTTGTCAAGTGGTATAAGGCAGGGGTCGCTGGCTAATGAGCAGTAGTAGCAGCTTTGTCGATGATCGTGCCGACGAGTTTTCGTTGCTGTTATTGTGGTCGTTGTCGCTGTCGATGTGAAAAGCTGGGAGGAGAGAGAGAGAGAGAGAGAGAGAGAGAGAGAGATCTCAAGGAGAGGAAAGGCGAGCTAGCAAGTCCAGTCAATATGGATGGCGATTCGGTGGTGTCCGATCGTGACTGAGCCGCCAAAAGAGGAAGCTGCGATGGAAACAGCTGAGCACCGTCGAGCTAGAAGCTGGTCAACTGTCAAGGTGCCGACACATCGAAGAGGATGCTGATGCTGATGCTGGAAGAGAGAGGAAGGATAGTCGAGGTCGAGTGAAAAGAGAAGCAATCGGAAGTGAGTCCGAATCGAATGAATACCTGAAATGTGCTTGCTGAGCGCGATGTTGGAGTGTGCGTGTCATGTGTGGGAATAAGTTGGCCAAGTTGGGTTTGGTGGCTCGGGCTCGCTGCACTGTTGCTGTTGGCTGTTGCACGCTAAAAGAGACACGGGGATGTGCGTGTCTGCTAACTACGTAGCAAACGAAAATCGGCTGAGTGTTGGTTTCTGAGTCGCAGAGTGCGGTCGTGCATCAGCAGCAGTGCAACCAAAAAAAAAAAAAAAAAAAAAAAAAAAAGGCGTGAGCACGAGCACCACCAGCATTAAAGAAAATAATAATAAAACGCAAACAGAGAGACCCACCAAAAACAAACACAAAGCCGTCTGCTGCCTCAATTTTTTCCTTTTCTTTATTTTATTTTATTTTATTCTCTTTCTTTTGACAGGAAGAATTACAACCGGTGCACTCGACTCCCTTGCTTGCAAAGAGCGAGCTCGGAAAGACCGAAGACTACATACTGTGACTGTAGGCGATTCGCTCGACGCATTCATAGCTCAGTCACTTGCAGAGTTGCAGATGCTCTAGACGGAGACTAAGCAGAGCAGCAGCAGCAGCGGTCTTGTCATCCCGTCGGTGTGCTTTTCCTGCTTCGATGCTACTCTTGACGTGACGGCAGCGCGTGCGTCATTTCTTCTTGAGCTGGATTTGAGTTGAAAAAAAGGTCCTTCCCCTTGCTGCCCACTACCTACAGTCACATCGTCACATCTGTGACCTCAGCCTTGGCCTCTTACTCATGCTGCAGGCTGGCACTGCTTGAGCATCGGTCTTGTGTAGGAGCTAACGACCCGTTCTTGGTTCGCCTCAAAACATCGTTCTAGAAAAACCGCGCCATGATTGACACGACAAGCGCAGGCTCGCCTCCTGCTCCTGGTGAATTCTACAACTTGTCATCTACGTAGAGCCTTGCCCTTGCGCACAAAGCTCTAGTCGCATCTGAGATTCCGAGCTTGAGCACTTTGAGCGGCGTCCTAGCGATCAAGAGGCTGAACCCTGCTTGCAAGCCAAGAGATTTTTGCAAAAATGTCAGATCCCGTGGACCCGATTTTATCGCGATTCTTTTTCCAAAAATCGGGCCAAGGGTTTCCGCTCCACAAACCGCATCCTCCAGTGTCTCTTGTGTTGCGAGGTTTTTGTGTCCAACTTTTGTCTCTTGCCGCTCCTCTTCATCCGACACTCTCAGCATACCATTACAGTCGCAGCAGCAGCTCGAGAAGCCAGCTCCATTGCAGTGGCGACTGCGCCCCCTTCCCCCAGCCATCACAACCTTCACAGCCAAACTGAGCTGTCGCAGCCTGTCCAACTTTTCACCTTTCTCGAGCTAGCACCTCAAGCATCTGCGACGTGACCAAGGCCATGCGTTGAGAGCAACCACCACACCCTCTCACCCGGTATACCTACGACATGTCTTCACAAACAGAGTGGCCTCAGTCTCTCAAGGACTTTGCAAATCGAGCGTTTGCCGCTTGCACAGACGCAAATCGCAAAGCCGTCTCGGAAGAGCTTAGAGCGCTCATCTTTGATTCCTTTCAGAATGGAACCATTCACACCACCGACTGGAACAACGCCAGTCTCAAAAGCTTAGCAGGCCCGTCCGCTTCGACCAAGAAATCGCTCCTCAAGAAACGCGCCGCACCTTCTTCAACCGCATCCACCAGCTTGTCCGTATCCGACTATGAAGAACAACAGAGAAAGGAGAAGCGCGCAAAGCGGTTCGAAAGGGAACAAGAAGAGTTTCGAAGGCAGGAAGATGATATGCTAGAGACCGCTATCGCATCCACCAGTCTTGCTTCCAGGTTTGGCGGTGGTGGATCGCAACCGCCATGGTCAACAAGTGGAGCAGCATCAACACGCACCAATGGCTTCGGCAACGGCAAAGGCAGATTCGCAGCAGCAGCAGCAGCAGCAGCGGCGGCGGCACCATTGGCCGGCCCTCAATTCACAGACACCGAAGTCGCCGATCCCAACGTCATAGACTGGGACGAGCATACAGTTGTAGGAACTAGCAGCAAACTCGAAAAGTCCTATCTGCGTCTCACATCAGCCCCCGATCCCAAAACAGTCCGTCCACTGTCAACACTCGTGCAGACGCTCGAGCTGCTCAAGAAGAAGTGGCGTACCGAGAACAACTACTCGTACATCTGCGACCAGTTCAAGTCGATGCGTCAGGATCTGACGGTGCAGCGTATCAAGAACGAGTTTACCGTCAAGGTCTACGAGATTCATGCACGTATTGCGCTCGAGATGGGTGATTTGGGCGAGTACAATCAGTGTCAGAGCCAGTTGAGAGGATTGTACGCGTACGGTATCAAGGGTAGCGCGATGGAGTTCCTCGCGTATAGGATCCTTTACTTGCTGCATACGAAGAATCGCAGAGGTGAGTGCCACCGTACTGGCAGACGCCTGGATCGAATACTGACTTTTTCTCATCGATCTTCTTCTGGCTTTTGTTGGATGCAGACGTGAATGCGCTTATGGCCGAACTGACAGAGGAACACAAAGCCGAGATAGCAGTAGCACACGCACTACAGGTGCGCGCAGCACTCGTAACCGGCAACTACCATTCCTTTTTCCAGCTCTATACAGATGCACCCAACATGAATGCCTACATCATGGACCACTTTGTAGAGCGCGAACGCATCAATGCGCTTTTCATCATGTCCAAATGGTAAGCCAACCACCCAACTCCCCCATCAGCTCTCTTCGCTGTACAGTGTGACTGACATATTCTCTCCCCCTTTGCAGCTATCGACCATCGATCGCACTCTCGTTCATCGCAGAAGAGCTGGCGTTTCAAGACGTGACGGAAGCAAACGAGTTTCTCTCGACCAATGGAGCTGCTGTGTATGTGGAACCGACACCGGCTGAATTGGCCGCATTGGCAACGCAGCAAATGAACGGTAAAAAGAAAAAGTCGAAAGCGATACCCAGTCTACCACTGGAGAAGAGACAGTGGGACGCAAAGGCAGCCATGCAACCGCTCACTGATGCGATACAAAAGTTTCGTAAAGTGGATGTAAGTTATAACCTCAGCTTGGAGATACATTTGATAAGAGGATAACATGCTAACGACAGGACTTTGCTCTTGTTTGGTTGTGTTCTTTGTTGCTGCAGATCAAAGGACAGATATGATGGTAGGTATCAGCTTCGTTGCGGTCATCATCCCGAATCGTTCTGAGAAACCACCTGAAACACAACATATTCAGACGCGCCGCAATCACAGGTCATCTACACGTCTATACTGCTCTCTCTCGTCGTAAATCTACCGGTGAACTCTGCCTGTGTATCCACCAAATGTGAAGAACTCAAAGCGAAACGATGATGTCGACAGCACGGGCGGAGAGAAAAATCACAACAATGTTAGGTCTACACGCCTGCAAGTTGATCACGTTTTTGTAGCTTCCACAAAGTGGAGGAAAAAGCGTGCGCACACAAGCTTCGAATCAACAGAATGATGCGGTTCTTCTCCACACACGCCATCCACCATCATCACCAGATTTTGCAGTGCAGACGTTCTCCTCCTCTTTCGATCTATTCCTGCTCGATCTTCTTTCAGCCGCCTAGCTGCACGACTTTGAACAGGACCTCGTTCAAGTTTTCGTTTTGTCGCAAACCGCAAGGAATCGAAACACAGTCAAAAGCAAAAAGCACAGCGATAGTTTAAGAGGGAAAGCGATAAAATGTCGTGGTTCTCGTCACAGTGGAATCGATGGGCGAATGGGACCAGTGGTGCTTCTCGTTCGGGTGGTTCTGATGGACCTATCCGTAGAATCGAAGTGGTTTGGGGTCGAGAGAGGTAAGTTGACACACCAAGCTTGCAACCTTTGCTTTCCGATCCCTGTTCCTTCACTGACGCTTGTCCACTCTTTCTCTATTTCCTCCACACCTTCTGCAGACTACAGATCGTTCTTCCTCGCACAGCAGAACCCGTGACACTCGGCCACTTGCGGCACGAAATCGCCTCCATCACCTCTCTACCTTATGACAAGATCAAACTCATCCACCGAGGCCTCGTTATGCGAGACGATCGCCTACCACTCACCGCCTACGGTCTCTCTGAAGGTTCACGAATCGGTCTCGTCGGTAGTCGGGAGGAAGGAGATAAGCCAGGTGCAAAGACTTCGGTCGGCATAGGTGCGTTGTCGGTGGGAGAACAAAAGGCACGTGAGAAGAAAGCGAAAGAAGCAGATACAAGCGAAGCAGGGTTGATGGGGAGAATCACAGAGGCGCTGGACGTGTCGAGGAAGGAGCTGTTTCCGGAAGTGGAGAAGGTGGAACGAGAAATCGAGGGTTCATCCACTGCATCGACGGGAGCTACGACAACAACGCCAGAACCCACGTCAGGACCCGCTGAAGCGGCGGCGGAGAAATGGACACCAACTCAGATCGCAGACGCACATCGCAGGTTGTCAGAACTGCTACTCAGGCAGCTGTTGGCACTGGATTCTGTCAACGTCAACAGCGATACGACGAGGCAGGCGCGCAAGGTCGCGGTCAAGGAGGTCCAGAGTCATCTGGATCGGTTGGATGCTGCTTTTTCAAAGTTCAAGAGTCAACAGCAGTAAAGAAAAATGTGGGGCCGGAGTGAAAGGATGCGTTGCTTATAAGGTGCGATCGGAGGTGGTGTTATGACTGCTGAGCGGGAGGAGAAGGCGAGTTGTCAATGCCAAAAAAAGGTGTAGAAATTTTCATTGCTGCGTAAGGGTTTGTGTGAGGTTGATGAGAAGGGTTAGCGTTGTCCGAAGGCTTGTTCTCAAGACGGGCCGCTGGTGTGACTGTTCTGGCGCTAGGTTAAGCGGTGGTGAAATAGAGCGAGTCGAGGTTTGCTGTGTGAGAAAAGAGTCCAGACGAGCTAACGAAGCAGCGGCGAGCGGTTGAAGGACGGTATTCCAGATCGGGTCGGAATTGCCCATAATCGGGAGATGCCTCCAAAAAAAAAAAGGCATCCGAGTCACACGGGACACGCACACCACCCTTTCTTGTTTGGCTCCACCGCACGGACTTGCACAAACCATACCGCGCCATCTCTACATTCCTTTTTTTCTTTTTTTTTTTTTTTTTTTTCATCACTTCTCCCAACCACCACCACCCAATCTTTCTCTCACCACCCCCTCTTGGATTTTCACCTCTCTTCCCACCACCATGTCGTCCTCCTCACCAACCCGCAAATTCACAATCAAAGTCCCCTGCACGTCTTCCAACATTGGACCCGGTTTCGACGTCGTTGGTCTCTCCCTTTCTCTCTACCTTACACTCAGGGTGACTGTCGATCCGTCTGCGACCAACACCGCGCCTACCCTCGCTTATACTGGGTTGGGGCGGAAGAAGCGCCTCTCGATGCGTATAAGAATTTGACCACTCGTACGGCACTCTACGTTTTGCGATCGAACGGTCATTCTGCTTTCCCCTCGGGTGTGGCTATTGACGTTCACAACGAGGTCCCCTTTGGACGGGGGTTGGGGTCGAGTGGAGCAGCCGTTGTCGCCGGGTTGTTGTTGGGAAACGAATTGGGACAGCTCGAGTTGGGTAAAGATCGATTGCTCGATCACGCACTCATGATCGAACGGCATCCGGACAATGTCACGGCCGCGTTGATGGGTGGATTTGTAGGATCGTACTTGTTGGAGCTTTCGCCCGAAGAGGAAGAACGACGCGATGTACCGTTGTCGGAAGTGATCCCGGAATATCCTCCCGATGCGTCGGTGGATTGGGGAAGTAACCCGCCTTCACCTCCGCAGAATATTGGTCATTACATCCGCTTCGGTTGGGCGGAAGAGATCAAGGTGATTGCGATTATTCCGGATTTCCAAGTTTCAACCGCTTCTGCGAGATCCGTTCTACCAGAAACGTATTCGAAAAAGGATTTGATTTTCAATCTTCAACGACTAGCTGTGCTCACAACCGCACTAACAAGGTCCCCTCCGGACGCGTTTCTAATCTACCAAGCGATGCAGGATAAAGTTCACCAGCCGTACAGGAAGAACCTGATACCGGGGCTGAACGACGTGTTGGCGAGTGTGACGCCCAAGAGTCATCCGGGATTGTTGGGCATCTGTTTGAGTGGTGCGGGACCGACGATTTTGGCGTTGGCGACGGAGGGGGAGCAGAGGATTGCGAGCGATGTGGTGCGGTGTTTTAGGGAGAAAGGTGGGATTGAGAGGTGTGATGCGAGGGTTTTGAGGGTTACGGAGGAGGGGGCGCAGGTTACGTATGAGTAACCTGAGGATGGAGGCAAACGAACTTTGCGTATGATGCAATTCATGTCATACGAGATTGTGAATTAGTGTCATGTGCCAACCTTGTTTCTGCATTCAAATGTCACTAACCCTCGTCGTCCCACCCGCACCACCCGCCATCGTCGAAAGCAACCTCCCCACCACTCCCTGAAACACCTTGACCTCCTCCTCACCCGCAACCGCCAACGCCTCGTTCACATCGTACACGTACACCGTCCCATCCGAACCCCCCGTCGCCACCTTCCTCCCCCCCTTTGACCAAGCTACCTTGTTCAACGCCTTCCCACTTGCCTCCCCACCATCGGTCTTTTCGGTTGCAGAAGGGCTAACAGAAGCGACCGGCCTTTCATGGTCCATATTGAGGTTGAAGACGTCCATTCTGCCCGTACCGTCCACCTGAGCGAAAACGGCCGGATGAGAAGGGGACCAGCGCACATCATAGATGTAGTCGTTGGACTCTTCAAAGCTCAATATCGCGCCTAAGCTACTGGTGGGTTTCGCAGCAACCGCGGAACTCGACGAGCTCGTCACACTGGCCCCCGCAGGTCGGAGCCTCCACAGCTTACTCGTCCAATCCATGCTCGCTGTCAAGAACAAATCACTAAAATCCACCGCTCCCCCGTTCAACGGATGAAAGTCAGTCCCCGTCACGGGAGCCACATGTCCCCGGTACACCTCTTGCATGTTTAACCCCGCCTTCAAACCGGCTCGATCGTACCGGTTGCCCGCATAGACGTTGCCGTCCTCAGACCCAACGAGGAACGACGTAGTCTCTTGATCCACTAAACCTAACGACGTTACCGCCACTTCGTCCGTCTTGGGGTGCTGCGTGTTGACCAGCTCTAAGGTCTCTTGTGGTCGCGCAAGCATGTCCAACATCCACCAGCATATGGTGCCGTCTGTACTGGCCGAAACGAGGTTATGCGCATTAGCACTACCGATGATCTTGAGACCATACACGGGGTGTGTATGCCCAGCTGCAGACAGGGGCGTTTTGAGAACCGGAAGATTCCTCGCTCTCGTATCCCAGATCAAGATCTGACCGGAATACGTTCCACCAACAATCAAGTTGGGATGAAACGGTGAGAAGCACACCGACAAGACATCGGTCTGCGCATGAAACACAAACTCTGGTCGATCGCCCAGATGCATGTTCCACACAGCAACTAGTCCGTCCGGAGCATCTTCGTCGTGATCGTTTCGGTTGTATGCCACCACACACAGTTCCGGGTACTTGGTGGACCAATCGATAGCGGTAACACTGCGGTTGGCGAAAGTTTTATCCCCTTGACCAAACTTGCGAGCGATGCGAAGTTGAGATCCGCTATTGAGCGCATCCAGCGAATCGTCTGCTGAAATGCGGTAGTCGCGCATGTAATCGTACGTATCTGTCAGCGCACGCTCGACAATCTTGCTCGAGTGCTCGACAAAGTCGCTGAAATCTTGCGCCGAGTAGATGGCGAGTCGCTCGTCGTCGGTCAGCTCGCGCAACTGTTGAGCAATCTCGCATTCGAGCCGTTCTTCTTCCTGTCGAGCTGCGAGGTCGGCTTGGTGCTCTGCGAGAATTTTGGCTCGGAGCGAATCCTCGGTTTGTTTGATGCGTGCTTCTGCACCGACGCCGCCAGAAGGACCAGAGCCAAAGCTTCGACTGTTGGTGTTGGGATCATATTCATCGTCCGAATCACCGATTGCAGCTGTTTGTACTTGCTTTGTGTAGAAGACACGTTGTTTCTGGGGTAACTCGAACAGCTCCGTTTCCACATCGATCAGCTCTATGGGTGCTGAGGAGCGGACGCTGCTGCGACCCGCATCGCCGACGGCAGTAGTTGTAGCTGTAGCTGCGGTACCAGGCGCACCAGGGGTCGAAGGCGGAACTTCGAAATCGCTTCCTCCAAATTCCGAGGATGGAGGATCAATGCCACTCGCCACCCTACTGCCAGCTAGAAGGCTTTTACGCGGCGAAGATGGATCACCAATGACAGAGTTGCGCCCACTGCGTGTTGTCCCGGAACCAGAGATGAGCGAGTTGACGAGATCATCGAGATCCTTGCGGCTGGAAGCTGTGGTGGAAGACTCGGGTAAAGCAGCAGAGGTGGATTTGAGTCGTTGAGCTCGTTCTTCTCTCTGACGACGGATTTCTTGAAGTTTGGCTTTTTTGGCTTCGATTTCGGCCTTGCGACGGGCTTCAGATGCGGAGGAGGATGACATGTTGACCACAATGCCGCGACCAGCGAGGTTCGATGACGATTGGTGTGTGTAAAGTCGATGATGGTGGTGGAAAGAAGTGTCAGAGACCAACACTCACAACTCTCTGTTGCTTCTCTCCAACGCGTCTCTCCCTGAAGCCCCCTTTTTTTCAACCAGAGTTTGTGCTTTTCTTTCGATCAAACATTGTTTGACTGTCGGAAAAATCGGGGTGTGGAGAAATTCTTCTCGTCAAGCTCTTTGTTGGACCCTTGCTTCTCTTCCTTTCTTCCATCACCACCGTCCGCCCGTTCAGGGCCGCCTTCAGCCATGGCCAACGCCACCATCCGCGGCGCAGTCAGCATCCACGGCACCAACCCGCAATTCCTCATCGAAAAACCCGTCCGTGCTCGAATTTACGAATCCCCGTTCTGGAAAGAACACTGCTTCGCCCTGTCCGCTGCCACCATCCTACCCCTCGCCGTCTCCCTCCACCACATCGGAGGTCTTGTCGGCTTACAACGTCCATCTCACTTCCTTTGCTTGCTCCAGAAGCTGCTCCAGATTCAACCCGAACCTTCCATCGTACAAGCGTATCTCGAAGCGCACCAGTTCAAGTACCTCCGCGCGCTTGCTGCGTTTACATTCGTCTCACCTACAAGTCGAAGGATGTATACGAGCTTCTGGAACCGCTGTTGGAAGACGGGAGGAAGTTGAGATGGAGAGGCAGTGGTGGTGAGTTTTCAATACTGCATATGGACGAGTGGGTGGATATGCTGTTGAACGAGGAGAGGGTGTGTGATATAATCCTGCCGAGGTTGACGAAAAGGGATGTATGTGAGACGAGGGATGGGTTACCGCCGAGAATCAGTAGGTTGGAGACGTCGTTGTTGAAGGCAGTGAATGGAGAGAGCAAGGAGGGAGGGGAGGATAGTAGCGATAGTGATGATAGTTTGGCTGATGTAAAGAGGTGGAAGCTGCAACGGTTGCGGGAGGCTAAGTCGAAGAGCAAGAATGCGGTGTCGATGGAAATTCCAGCGGCGAGCTTCGAAGAGGTGGAATACACGTCGCAAGAAGACAGCGATGACGAAGAAAGAAAGAGGCGCTTCTTTTCAGCTAGTCCAAGCGTTTCTCCAGACCGACAGGTGCCAAGCACAACAGAAGGAGGTTACATTTCAAGATCTCCCAGCCGCTCACCTGACAGGCAAGGGTATGTTTCAAGAAGCCCTTCTC
Organism: Anthracocystis panici-leucophaei; assembly: GCA_014826065.1. Lineage (NCBI taxonomy): Eukaryota > Fungi > Basidiomycota > Ustilaginomycetes > Ustilaginales > Ustilaginaceae > Anthracocystis > Anthracocystis panici-leucophaei. The sequence goes on from CP060303.1 coordinate 859,764, forward strand.
GGCCACCGGATCGTCTCGATTCATCACGGCGAGACGAAGAAGAAGAAGGATACATTTCTCGCTCGCCTTCACGCTCACCTGATCGCACCTGATCTGCAGCCATCTGGCTTCCCATCTGTACTTGTACGTTTCCCATCAATCACGCGTAATCAGAGAATGCGCCACACTTCAACGAGGTCACCGGTGGGATCGTGATCCCGCGCCGATGGTCTTTTCACAAAGTTCAAAGGAGAGGAAATCTTTGACGCAGAACGCAATCGCTGTAGACTAACGGCTGCATTGAACTCGGAAAGAGAATCACTACGACATCTATGGAGTGACGACGGCCTGTGACATCCTAGACCCGCTACGACGATGAGTCCCCGACCTTCCACCCACAACATGGCTCTCCTTTCCCCTCATAACCTTCTCCTCATCCACCTCATCCTCGTCATCCTCAAACGCCTGCTCCTCCAACAACACCCTCTCCTCCACCTCCTTGGCCTCCCTCGCTCGACCCTCCGCCTTCCTCTGCTTCGCTACCACCCTCAGATCGGCCACCACGTGTCCCACCGTCAAACCCGAAACAACGCTCAGTAGTAAGACCCAATCCATACCCATACCGATGATCATGAGTACGTAGCGGAGCAGTGTTGCTGCAAAGTAGACTAGGTTCCGGGCTATTATTTTGCCTCTCTTTGCTTCTCTTGCTCTTGTTCCCGCGTGGCCTGTTGGGATGTTGACGTAGACGCTCCTCCTCCCCTCACCACCACCGCCACTCGCACCGCTAGATGTGCATCTCGCAAGTGACGGCGGAGAAGAATCCAACGAAAGCGAGTCCAGTATGTAGGTAAGGAAACGTTCAACAAGAGCAATCGCAAAAGTGAACGCGCAAGCTGCCAAAAACGTGGCACGACTGTAGATGCGGAATGTCGGGAACAGGAAGGCTTCTCCGGAGTCAGGGGTGTTGGAAAACGGCGAGAAGAGCGAGGTGTGAAGGTAGGGTTTCCAACCTTCCATGTCCGAGGACGTTGTAGCTGAGCTGGACATGTCCATGATGCGGGGAGGGTTTCGTTGTGCCGAGCGGTTTCTTGGTGTTGGTGTTTGGTGGTGATGATGTTGATCGTGTGAGTGTATGAGAGAGAAAGGGTAGAAGGACTTGTTTTGGTCGAGCTGTTCGACCAGTACCAGCCGCCCACTTGTACGTACAACTCAACAGTGTCGATGATGCTTGAAAGGACCGTGCGTATGGCGTCCGTCGTTGCTCGCAACGGGTGCGTGCAAATGAAGTCGTTTTGTCTTGATCGCTGTTGTGGTGGGCGTTTCAGTGTCCCAACCCCATCATTTTCTCCTTGTCAGCTCTGTGATGCTCGCACTGATCCCGTCAGGGGGCTCTCTGGACATGCAATGTCCAGAGATGTCAAGAGGGGCAACACAGAGCAGAGCGAAGAGGTGGTCAGTGTTTCGTTCTCTCGCCAATTCGTGACACCTATCAAAAAGAAAGGGTCTGGTCTGCTTTGGAAAAAAAAAAAAAAAAAAAGGAGAGGGGAAAATGGCGGTCGAGAAAAACTCGTTTACTTTTCAACGATGTCACCTTTCGAATGAGGGATCAACATGCGTCAACTCCCCACACAACACTTGAGACTCAAACACAGAGTACCGTACAGTACACATGCACATCAGCAGCAAATTCAAGAGAACCGAGATCAATCGACCATGTCAAATTACGAACAATGATATAAAACGAACGTAGCAAACCCGCTTTCTCCCTAAACAGCAACGAGCAACAAACCCACCAAAGTCAACCCAGCAACCATAGCATTCGTCGACCATCCTCCCCACTCCATTCCCTCTCTCATCGTTGTTGCACCCGAAGTGCCTACTTTAGGCTTGACCCCTTTGGCATCACCATCGTCCGCCGTTGGAATCCCCACAACCTGCCCCGTACTGTTGGCTGCTAGTGGAGCCAGTCGTTTATCCCCACTGCCTTCGTTCGTTGGAGGAGCGGGAGTGGAGCTTGGGTTGAGCGATCCAGACGTACCGATTCCCAATCCGGACGATGACGTGGATGGAGAAGAGGCGTTGGGGAGAGGCGTTACGGGTGCAGCGCTGTCCGGGTGGGGTGGAGGGATGAGGGGGTTGCCGGGAAGGGGTGTGGATGGGGAGGAGGAAGAGGAGCCAGTTCGAGCAGGGGCAGAGTTGATAGGTTTGGGAAGAGGTGCTACTGCAGCAGCTGCTGGTGAGGTAGGAGGAGCGGAAGGCGGAGGTGATGCTTCATCGCCCCATCCAAGAGGCTTGGTGCCGGGTGGGAGGATGCCGATGTTGCGTGCGGGCGCTGGGGTTCCCTTCTTGGGAGCATTGACCTCGGTCCATGCTGGAGGGTTGGGGTTTCCCTCTTCGGTTGGGTGGTCTTTGTTCGATTGATTGTGTGCGTCGTGATGATGTTTCTTTCCATGATGATGTTCACCGTTGTGCTTCTGACCCTCGCCATGTTGACCCTTCTGGTGATGATCATGTCGATGTCCACCGTGATGCCCCTCCCCATGCCTATGGTGACGACCACGATGTTGCTTCCCATCAATCCACCCACTCAACCTCTCCACCTGATGTTTATTCGGATGCAGTCCCAACCGATGCATCCAACGAAACAACCTTTTCTCGCTCACCTCCTTATCCCCATGCTTCTTCTTCCTTCCATGCTTGTGCTTATGATGCACCGCCGGCTTATCCGCGTCTGCATCACGTCCAGGAGCGGCAGCAAACTGATCATAATTGCTCTTGACGAGTACAGGAGCAGCATCCGGGCTCGTGGCGAATTCGATGCCCGGTCGACCAGCATTTGCAGCGCTTTCGTCGTGACGCTGAAAGAGGTGTTGGGCTACGCTACCGCTGCTCGTCTTGGCGTGGGAAAACGCGAGCAGGAAGACTAGGGAGAAGGATAGTAGGATGATGCGTTTGCGAATCATCCTGACGGATCGACGGCGAAGCAGGATGAGGGAGGAAGAGTGGTGGTGGATGGGAAGGATAAATGAGTGTGTACACGACAAGCGGGTTCCCCAAAAGGATCACGAAGTTTGTCAACCCACCAAAGAGTACCACCGCTCTTCATCATTGCCGAGCCACGCAATCTCTGCGGATGTCACACACACACACACAAAACCAAAGTTGGTCCTTCATTTTGCACACAGACCCCTCTCACCACCATCTGCTTTCCTCTTCTTCCCACTTCAACCTCCTAACCTACTGTACATGAAACTCATCTCCCACCAACCGTTCCCACCCTCACACTCTCACAACCGACCCTCGTTCCCACCCACACTCGCACATTCTGTCGATCAGATCCCAAAAAGAAACAATCCTATCTCCAAATTCCATTTCTACAAACTCATCGTCATCGTCAACGTCTTCGCATGAACCCCCATAATCGGAGGTCCACCACTGAACAAACTCTCCAACTGCTCTAAATACCTCAACGACTTGAGCTCGTCCAAACTCGTCCCCGGCTCCGGCGCCGGTAAAGCCGTCAACACCACCCCCGTCGCCGCTGAGCTATTGATCCTGATCAGTTCGTTTAAGATCAGATACTGCGCCTTGTTGGGCAGCTCGTTGAACGAGACTACCGGCAAATCGGTCGAGTAGATGCTGGCAACGCGGCTCGGGACGCGTTCGGCGGGTGCAGGACGCATGCGACGAAGCTGTACGGGTGAAGGTGAGTTTGATGTGGACGAACGTCGGTGTGTAGCAGAGGTGTCTTCCGATCGAGCTCTGCTGTGACGGGACAGCGAAGCTTTACGATGCTTTCCATTCTTGTTTGCGATCAGTCGTCCTTTGCCGTCGTATTCGGCGCCGGAAGACGAACTGCTTGATGCACCGTCACCTGCGTCCGACGACGCAGAGATGGAGCTGGCGTACGAAGACTGTCGCTTGTCGTTCTTAACCTTGGGTCTGGGCGTGATCGAATTGGTTGCCAGGTCACTTGCTTTGGTCGGTGTCGTCTTGTTGTCGTCCTGATGTTCGCGTTGGAGCTCGGCTTGCATCTTTTGCCTCTCGGACGCTTTGAGCGTGGAAGCATTCTCGTCTTTATCCGCGTCGAAAGCACCTTGTAGAGGCGAAGGCGAAGGCAAAGCAAGCCCTTCTACAAACGGAGAAGGCGCTTCGTTGAGGTTTGGCACAGAAGCACGCGGAGTCATGCTCGAGTCGGTCGAGGCGTACGATGTGCCAAGCAGCGTAGCAGAGCTACCGTTCGAAGCAGCACGCACTGTTGCTGGTGTCGCCGTTCTCTGACTGGAGCTGAGTGTGCCGTAGCTGGTAGCTACTGAACCCAGAGTCAGCAGCTGTGATGAGGAGCTCGGTTCGAACAGGGGTCTGCTGGCAGCCGTTACCGGATCATCAGGCAGACCAGCCGAGCCTCCAATCGAGTAAGCTCTAGGTCGATAGGTACGGGCCTTGCTCGAGTAGCTCGTAGGCTCCAGCGTCGAAGCTCTGCGGATCGCAAGACCACGTCTGCTCGGTCCATCGACCAGCCAGTCGTCATCTTCGGACAGCATCGCCAATTCGTCCTCAAAGTCTGAGTCGGAATCCGACGATCCGTCCTCACCATCGTCGCCGCGGCGGGCACGTGGATGAGCGAGACCGAGACGGATGTTTTGCTTGTGAAACGCAAGATGCTCGGCGGGCAGACTCACTCCGAAAAGCTTTTGCTCGCGTTTGGTCTGTTTGCGTGTTGCGTCGCCCGCCGCACCCGTTCCTTGACCGCCTGAGATAGTTGGAATGGCTTTGGCCGGAGAAGAAGTCTGCGACTTGCGTTTGGTAGCGGCGCGTGCACGGCGCTCATCGTTGCGTCGCAGCTCCTTGAGAGTCTCCCACCATGGATCGCCACGCAGAGCTTCGTCCACCTCGACGGCGGCAACGTTGTTTCCATGCACGATGGTGCGGTAAGTGGTGACGCTCTGATCGGCGAGACAAAAGACGCGAAGCGAGGCTGGAATACGGAGATTGTCGAGCAAAGCACGGATTCGTTTCCTCTCCTCCTCTATCTCGCTGGCATGCTCGACAAACACGGATACCCGCAGTTTGTGCAACTTCCAGCTGCTTGTGAAGCTGAGAATGGTACCGAGGTGCAAGACCATGGTGTACGTGTCCCAGGCATGACTCTCGTCTGCATCCGGACTGGCGATTTGGATGGGCCACAAGTCGATGTAGCGCTCTTCCGCCTGCTTGCCATTCTTTGGCGAAGGAAGCGAATCGGACGTCACTGGAACGGGCGGCTGCATGAGATCAAAGCCGTATGCGATGGCCAAGGCCTTGTTGAGGGCAAGCGAGTCCTCCATGATGCCGACGTACGTGGTGGGCTTGATGGGAGTCTCCTTTCGCGCTACATCGGTTGGCAAACTACCGATGTCAACAGCACGATGCTGGCGTTGGGGCCAAGAGAGACCTCGGATGGTGATCTCACTTCCGTCGCTTCGATGTCCGCTGCCAAAAGAGGTTCTGGCGACCTTTGCAGGGTGGCGCATGTCGCTAGGGTAGCCCATGACCACGATGTTGGGGCGCATTCCGCCCAGACCGCATGAGAGAATAAGATTGCGAGCACCTTCCCGCTCATCTTTAGCGATAATGACATCGACAAAGGACTTGATGCCTGTGATGTCGACGAGCTTGAGCCAGGCGACTTGCTGTTTGCGGAGCTCTGCAAGGCAGTCGGTGAATTCGCCCTTGAGCACGTGGCCGAGTACGTAGAGGGCACCCTTCTTGAGCGAATTGCAAAAGATGATGAGGTTCCACTCGCTGCGAGGGTTGTTGGCGAGCAGCAGGATCTGCGGACGCCAGTACTTGACGTGACCCTTGCGTTCGTCGAGTCGAAGCAGATACTTGCGCACAAAGTGGTAGGTGATGTTGCGTGTAACGTCACCCCACGGCTTTGGCGGTGAAAAAAAGTGGATCATGACAAAGAGCATGACGGCAAAGAGAATACAGCCACCAGCAGAGGCGGGATCAGTGAAGAACATGGCACCGAAACAGCTGACGGCACCTCCCGCAGCCGTCCACATGTTCCAATACTTGAACGATGGACGAAAGCTTGGGGCACCGCCGGCCTTGAGTGCGCACGTAGCGAAACTGAGCGTACCAAAAGTGAGCAAGGTGGTCATGGTGACGAGTTGGGCGATGGTGTTGACCGAGTCTACGAAGAGGATGGTCTGGCAGAAGATGTAAGTGACGAGAACAGCATAGATGGGCGTATCGCTGACCTCGGTGCCTTGCGCAAAGACGTCGAGCACGGGAAGCAGGTTATCGCGCGCAATAGCTTGCAACACTTTGCCACAAGCCATAACACCCATAAGGGCCGAGAATGCCGTGGAAGCGAGGGCACCAAAGGTGATGATCTGCGGGCTGAGAGCGACGTCCGAGACGATGCCGACGTCGACATAGAACGACTCGCGCTCAATGGTGCCGGCAAAGACGATAAAACTGAGCAGATAGACGAGGAAGGTGAAGAGCAAAGAGTAGTTTGTACCTTTGGGGATGCTCTTGCTTGGTTTGCGTAGATCGCCAGACATGGAAGCGCCTGCCAAGATACCGGTGACGGCAGGGAAGAGGACACCAAAGACGCTCTGCCAATTTTCGGTCTCGGTTCCTGTGGATGAACCGGCAGCACCTGATGTGAAGCGTGGGAAGAGATTGTTGCGGAGCGTGTCCCACGACCAGCCAGTGTAGTATGCTCCACGGTCGTCGTCGATGAAAGGCTTTACAGTGAAAGACGAGATGGGAATGTTGAGAATAGCAACGCAGAGAATCAGGGCAAGCACGAGAGTGGCACGCGCAAACAGCTTGGATCCTACGAGACAGACGATGGCGCTGACAAGTAGAACGACCGAGCCGTAGAAGAAGGAATACCAAGGCCCCTCAGGGAGGAAGCCAGAAGGACCTCTGCTTTCTCCAAAAGCATCCGTAAGTGTCTCGACGAAACCGAGCACGTTCATGGCAGCATTGAGAGCCTGACCTGCAAAGAAGATGAGGCCGATGGAGCCGCCGAATTCTGGACCGAGCGAGCGCGAGATGAGATAGTAGGCACCGCCACCTCTGACCTGACCGTTGGTGCTGATGGCGTTGAGACTCATGGCGGTGAGCGTGTCGATGGCGTAGCTGAGGATGAGGAGGAAGAGGGCACCGAGCAAACCGGCCTGACCAAGGATGAAACCGAAACGCAAGAAGAGGATGATACCCAGGATGTTGAGACTGACGGGCATAAAGACACCATCCCATGTACCGAGCTTCCGAGGAGCCATCTCGGCGGGACTGATCATGCCGAGACTCTTTGTTCGTGGAAGATGGCCCAAAGAGCCTTGATGAGCAGTGGTATAGGGAGGTTCGACAAAGCCACTGTTGGACCGTGGTGGACGACGGTACTGCTTGCCAGCTCGTGCCTGGTGACCATCCTCACCGGGGCCTACATTCCTGTCCGAGAACGAGACGCCTTTCTGCATACGACGAGGACGTATTGTCGATGTGCTATGGGCCATGTTCGAGGTGGAAGCGCCAGTGCCATAGGGTTGATCAGCATAGAGAGGCTGAGCACCTTGAGCTGAGTCGGTATATGCGTTGGCATGTTCGATGATGGAATTGGGGGACGATGCAGTGGATGAGACGAAAGGGTTGCCGCTGAGTTTGCCACTATCGAGATCGACGTGATAAGCTGTTGACCGTGGTCGAGGTGAGCTGGTCGGCTTGGAAAAGTAGTCGTTGCCCTCGAGTTGACCGTTGGTGGAAGAGCCATCTGTACTGGTGTTGCCGGCGACACTGCGAGGGCGAGAGGGACCTGGCTGTGGCAGCTCTGGGCTGTTGCGTCGCGAGTAGAGCGAAGGGACTCGCTGACTGCGGTTGTCATCGGTGGCAGAATGAGAGGCATCATCATTGTCGCGACGGCGGCGGCTGGCTAGTGAGCTCGTATTGATGTCGGCATCTTCCGACTGAGCTTCGCCATCGTCGTTTTCGAGACTGTCGTGAACGGGTTGTCGCCGAAGAAGCTGATGCTGCAGCGAGTCAAAGTCGTGGGAAGTGTGGCTTGAGACAAAGTGAGACATGGTTGCTACGCTTAATCACAAGGTGGGATGGGATGCGAACTGATAGGGCAAGTCCGACAGTCTAGTTGTGCTGTGGTTGTGATAGCTGAGTTGTGATGAGTAGCATCGTCGGCAAGACCGAAGACAGCGAGGTCCCGTTTTTGAGCTGCTGCGCTAGTGCAACAACGTGTGTGAATGGAAAGCGATGCCACGATAGCGCAGTCGGAACAGCTGCCGATGCCGATGATGATGATGAAGGTGGGAGAATGGAAAGGGGAAGCGTGTGAATGTGACTGCTGCAATGCCAAGGACTTGTTTGGCAGCACGCAGCTCAGAAGCAAAATCAAGGGCCCGTGTGTCTTGCGCTGCTGTTGCTGCGCTGTGCTGTGCTGTGTGCTGTTACGCTTCTCTCTCTTCCCTTCTACCGACGTCACATTTGTCTGATAAATTAAAATTTGGCTTTGGAAGAAATTTGCCGCCAGCACACCGCACTCCACCTTTTTCCAATTTGCTGCTGCTGCTGCTGCTCTTGCTGCGTCTCGAAGCGGGGGCGAAGCACGGATCCGAATCTTACGAGCCAAAAGGCAAAAGCTTCTCAGCTTTCGAGGTTGAGTTAAGGGTCTCGAGCCACTTTCCTTCACGCCTCTTCGACACATCTCGACATCCGCGTCGACCCTCTTCTTCCTACTCTTTCACCCTCTCCGACCAAATCGCCATCCCGAACCCGTCATTCTTCGGAGCGGCACAGAGCTCAGTGTTTCTTCCCGGCCATGCCGCCTAAAAAGGTATCGCTACCACCAAATCCACCGGCGGACCCATCGCAGAACATTCCGCTGCAATACACGACATTCTTTTCGGTAGCGCCTCTCAACGCCAAAAACGTTTCGTCGTCCTATCTCAAGACAGAAGCACAGACATGGATCTCTCGCTCTCAAGCAGCCGTCCAGTCGCAGGGCAACACCAAAAAGAGGAGGCTCGATGCTCTCAAAGATGGCGCAGATGGTGCAGACGCTAGCGTCAACATGGACGAGGATGACGTTCTCGACGCCGAAGAGGGGGAGAGCGAAGCAGCCGAAAACACACCCGTTCATCGAACCATCGTCATCCATCCTGGCTCGGAGAATCTGCGGCTAGGTCGAGCTACCAACCTCTTTCCAATTTCATTACCCAACGTGATTGCTCGTCGAGCAAAGAGGGCCGCTCCTCCATCTTTGGTCTCCAGCACAACAGAGGCAAAACAAGCAAATTCTAACCAGGAGGATATCGAGATGACCGACAAGCAGGATCTCGATACAGAGGAGGCAGAGGATCAGGAAGAGGAGGAGGCTGCAAAGTCCTTGCGAAAGAACCCAAGACGGTCTGCCGCCAACGGATCATCGTCAGAAAAGCCATCAACGGGCACCTCAGCTGCTGCTCAAGAGGCCTCCGTCAGCTCTAATGAACTGCTCAACGAAGGCATCGAGGCAATTCGAAACGATCTGCGTGCTGTCATGCGTCAGGAGAAGCTTCGATCTGTGGGCAACGCCAAAAACCTCGCTGCCAACTACAACGACAGCTCACAGCCAGAGGACGTGCCCGAGCACAACGACCTGTTCGGCCTCGAGTGGACCGACGAAGATGCTCAAGGCGACAATGATGTCCTTGTGGGTGAGCAGGCTCTCCGTCTCGCGTCTTTCTCGCAACCCAAGACAGCAGAGCCAAAACAGCAACAACAAGGACGTCAGCAGCAACAGCAGGCTTCAGCTGTCAAGGTACACTCACCGCCTGACTCGGACAGACCTTGGAAGCTCTTCCGTCCGTTCAAGCGTGGCACACTCGATCTGAATGCCTACCAGGAGCACTATGGTCCTTCTGCTGCAGTACAAGCCCTGCTCGGAGACGTACGCACCATTTTGGAACACGCCATCACATCTCCGCCGGAAGACACGACAGCGAGGCAAGAGACGGGCAAAGTCACGCCCATCGGACTCGGCGTTCCACGAGAGGAGTTTGGCAGCTGCACCGTCATCCTCATCATCCCTGACCTCTTTTGCAAGTCGGACATCAAAGCCCTCGTCGAGCTGTTGTTGGTCGATATGGGCTTTGCGCAGGCGTGCATCCAGCAAGAAAGCGTCTGCGCTACATTCGGCGCTGGTCTCTCGTCTGGCTGTGTGGTGGATATGGGCTCGGAAAAGATCTCGATCTCGTGTGTTGAAGAGGGTCTCATTCTTCCCGAAACGCGTATTCAGCTCGCGTACGGAGGCAACGACCTGAGCCACTTCTTGGCCGAGCTTTTCTTGCGTACCAAGTTCCCCTATCGCGAATTGGATTACCGTTCAAGTATCGCAGACAGCATGCTGATCGACGAGCTCAAGCGCAGGCTTGTTACGCTCAACCCAGCTGATGTGGGTCTCAACATTCACGATTTCTACCTCCGATTGCCATCGAGGCCAACGATGAAGTATCTGTTCAGGACGTATGACGAGCTCATCATCGGACCCATGAGTCTGTTCGACCCGGCGGTGTTCGACTTAGACGGCAAGCCGAGGGTCAAGGGCAAGCCGGATGTTGTGTCCAAGGATGACGAGGGTCAGGACGAGGGTATTGCGGAGGACCCGACCGAGTTGAGTGTGCTGCATGGACTGGATGTTCCCGTAACGGGCGCCATAACGTCGTGCGTCAAGCATCTGTTACCTCCGCCGCCAGTACCTGCGGCACAATCAGCTGCTACAGCGACGGCGGCAGCGGCAGCAGCGACCGGCACGAACACTCCTGGTGCAGACACGGGCGCTCCCGGATCCGAGATAGGAACACCTACTCCACCTGGTGATGTTAAGGGCAAGACTGATACTGGCAGCGCTATGCCTTCTCGAGCGGCGTCGCCATCGACGGGGGCAAAGGCAGAGGCCGGCGGTGCAGATGGCAGCGTCCTCCCTTCCGCCGACGCATCTGCTCGACCTTCTCCTACACCTCAGCTATCGACTGGCGGCAATGTCGCTGCTGGCACAGCCGAAGACTCGGAACCACCCACACCACCAGCAGGTCCAACAATCGACATCCACTACGAAGCCTCCAAAACTGCTCTCGATCAAGCGATCCTCAACTCGCTGCTCACCTCGATCGGCCAAGTCGGTCCCGCCGGTGATGAGCGATTGCGTAAAATGTCGAACAACATCCTCTGCGTCGGCGGCACCGCTCGCATTCCAGGTTTAGGTGCTGCACTGGAAGCAAGGCTTTCTGCGATGTTGGGCAACCATTTCCACATTACCACAGGCGATGCCAACAATGCGCCCAAAGTGACGGTGGTCCCACCGCCTAGAGATATGGATCCGCAGGTGTTGGCGTGGAAGGGGATGAGCGTCTTTGCTCGGTTGGAGGCTGCGTCGCAAGAGCTGTGTTTGAGGCGGGAGGATTGGTTCCTGTTCGGTTGGAGGGCGCTGAGGGAGAAGACGCTGTTTTTGTGAGTGTGTACTGCAAGAGTGATGTGATGTAATAGTATTGGCTTGCTGATGCAAGTGTATGTGTGATGCTGGGCGGATGATATACAGAGTTGCGTTCATTGAGCGTTCATTGAGAGGTAGCATTTTCACTGCATCGCTGCAGCATACAGGAAATCACGCACGGTCCGCGTTGCATTTGTTCTTTTGTGGACCCTGTTTTCCCTGCCCTCATCTTCTCAACACCATCATCTTGTTTCTCTTCGTCCCCACCATCACCCTCTCTCTCTGCACGCATTTCTTCGCAATGGACGATCCACAGCCGTCCACTGGCACAACTTTCGACCCGTATGCCGTAGCACCGGCCTTCGCGCGTCCATCGTATGCCGACCCTCCTCCTCCTCCGCTGCCGCAGCAGGCTCAACCTTCAGCATCATCCTCCTCTACCGCTACCACCTCGAACGCCTCACCGAACCGCCAGCGAATCCTCGCCGCCCTGACCGACCCATCCCTCATGGGCGAGCTACCAACCACCGACCCCCTCTCCATACTACTCCAAAAGCATCTTCCACCGCACATTCGACCTCCGCGTGACCTTTCTGGTACGTGGCACACTTCTGCCACTTCCGCACCGTCTAACGAAATCCCGGATCCATTCTCCACCGATCCCGCTCGTTCATCAACCGAAACCATCGACGTCGAGAGCGTCCGCAAAGCAGCTGCGTCGAATTCGTGGCGCAAAATAGCGAGTTTGGCAAGGATCAAGGTCGAACAGTGCTCTTCGCCTCAACTAGTTGATACAGGAGATCCATTGGGGGAAGTTTTGCAATGGTGGAGTATCCGGCTGTACGCGTTGACGAGGTTGAAACTGTACTCGTTGTTACGGACCGAGTTGAGCACCCTATGGCAAGTCTTGGAAGCAGAAGAGGTGGATACGGATATACCGTTTACGTTGCGAGTGCTGAAGGCAACTGAACCAAAGTTTAGAGGTGAACTCACATCGACGCTCGAGCAGTATACGAGTTTGGTACGGCTATGTAAGCGGCGTATGCGCGAGGTGGCGGATGAGAGGCAGAAGTGGAGAGGTAGAGCTGAGAGAGTAGGGTTGATGTTGGCGTTTACTTTGGCTGAGGGTAGAGATTACGCTGGGGCGTTTGAGCTTTTGGCACCTTTGATAGAAGGGTGTCTTACGGGGCAAGAGGCGAGGTTGGAGGAAAGAGTACACATGATCATCGTAGCTAGTCGAATCTGGATTCAAGCAGGCGACCTATCGACCGCTACCTCGTTGCTCGATCGCGCTTCTTCACTCGTTTCCCCTGACTCCCCGCTGCAAAACGAAATCATCCACTCACACAGTTTGATCAACACCATCTCTTCCAACCCTACCACCTTCCCCACCGACACCCCAGCATCGCAACTCAACGCAGCAATCGCAACCTTCTACAACGCACAACTCGACTCGGCGATCCACCAGCTCGAAAGCGTCATGGAAGCAGAACCACAAATGGTCGCAAGTACAGACGCGGTAGTGTTCAATCTAGTTACGCTGTACGAGTTGGGCAAATGCGGCGAGAGGCAAGTGGTGGAGAGCAAGAGAGAGGTGTTGGCGCGCGTGGCGAGATGGGCAGGTGAGCCGGGAGTTGGAGCGTCGAGTTTCAAGCTGTAATCGATCGAGGTGCAAGAGTAACTCCAACATGTTGATGTTGCTTGTGATGTGAAACGTTTTTGAAGGTTGCAAAACGGAACCCCAGAGTGCAGACAGGTACAAATACAAAGGAACACTAGCGGATATCTTGACGGCCTTGCGCCTTTTCAATCTAGCTTCTCCACTGATCACATCAACAGCAAACAAGCAAAATCGCAAAAGTCAGTGGACCATCAACAAAAGGAAGCAAAACCCGCACGCCAAGAACTTACACTGATCCAACCGCGCTAGAACAACATGCTTTGAAGTCTCCTCGATCTCCCCTGCCAAGAACACCTCATCCAAAATCGCATACACTTTGTAAAAGTTGAACACGAGATCTAGCTCGCATACGTTGCCAAAGAAGGCATCTGTTTTCGCACGCCCATAATGCACCGTCAGTGGATGATTCTGGACGAGGTAAGGGAAAAGAGACGAATCGACTTACCTAAAACCTCGACAAACAAATGTATCGCTTCCAAATAGGCCAACTCGTTATCGTTTGCATCTACGCATACACAAAAGAACAGACCTGCATATCGACGGTAGACGAGCTTGTAGTTTCGGAACTGATTTTCAACCCGCAAGAAAAATGTGTGAGTTGTCGTCTCCGGGTATTGGAGTTGGGATGAGGAAGTGGGGGAAGAGGGGAGCTTACCTCGACAAAGTTGCTCTGGTACTTTTGATCTCTTGGCGCGATGAGGCGATGAACTTCGCCTCGTAGACGGATCTTCTCTTCGTCATCGTAGGGAACGTAGAATTTGGAGAGTCGTGTTTTGCCCTGTCGGTTTTGGACGAGGATGAAGCGGATCATTGCGACCTCCTTTTGGCCTACTGGAATGTGACAATGCGTGGTGCACGATGTAAATACGGACGTTGGTCGGATGCAGTACTGTTGTGCTGTGTGTGGGTGAGGAGTGTGGTAGTGAAAGGAAGGAGGAAGGCTGCTTTTAGAGTGGAAGAATGGACAAAGGGAAGCTGGTGGACCGTTAAAGGATGGAGGAAAGGACCCTGAATTGCGGACAAAAGTGTCCGTGCATACCTAGCAGCTGCAACGCGAATCGGCCGGTACTGTAAGCGTGTAGTTCAAGCTGTCCACTTTCAAGAAGGCGTCGTGATGAGGTGGAGCCAATGGAGCCAATGGAGCCAATTCTGAGAAATGCAACTCACACTCTTGAACACTCGCTCGACCCAACACTCTCTCTTGTCTACATTCCTCTCCTCTCATCCTTCTTCTCAACCTTTGCTTCACAGCAATCATCTGACTGCCTCCTTCTCCTTCTCCTTCATCAGGCATCGATTCACGCATACTCAGTGCTCTCGACTCAAATTACTCTCCTCTTAAACGTAGCGCTGGTTCGCTTCACCCTCTCTACATAGCTTCACCAAGATGAACGCACCACCACAACAAGGCCCTCCAGCGCCCACACCCGAACAGCTCGCCATCACCGATGCTGGATTCCAACAGGTTCCTCTCGCGCTCGATCCCGAAACATCAACGCTCCACACGCCCGTCCCCGACCTCGACCTGACCGTCCTCAACGCCCTGATCCGCTCCATCCAAGGTCTACCCCCGAACGTCGCCTTCCCACCTCCACCCAACGCTATCGCCCCGCAACGATCGATGGCGATTAACCAAGCCAAAGAACAGGGCAACACCGCCTACCGAAACAAGGACTGGGTAGAAGCGATCAAGATGTACACGCTGGCTATCGACGTTGCTGCGTCTCGACCGTTGTGGGAAGCGAACCAGGTGGCGAGGGATGAGTTGAGTCTGTGTCTGGCGAACAGATCGGCAGCTTTTGCCAGTTGCGAAGATTGGATTGGCGCGCTGTGTGATGCGGAAGCGGTGACCAAGTTGAAGAAACCTTGGGCGAAGGGGCACTATCGCAAAGGGAAAGCACTGGTCGGATTACAAAGATGGAAAGAGGCGAGAGAGGCGTTTGAGTTGGGGTTGCAGTTTGATCCGGAAAACAAGGATTTGAAGGCGGCGTTGGAGGAGTTGCCTGTCAGTAAGAATCAGCTTTGAAGCGCAGCAAAAAGCTTTCAGTTTGGTCCGAGATGTCTTGTACTTTTATCGTGATACACTTGAATGCATTCACAGTCCTTTTTTCGCTCACGTTTCGGTTGGATCGCTGTGCGGTTGACCAAGCTCGGAAGGCAGCCGACGCCGAGTAGCATGTGTGTGTTCAGCATTGTTGCTCGGCCCATCCGAAACTCAGCCAGGCTCGCTCTCTCGACATGTGTAGATGCAAAGCGCGCAAGAGCTCATCTTCTGGCATGCGCTGCCCCAACTTGGACTGATTTCACTCGTGAAAGACGGCTTGACTCTGGTTTCATTGCGACGAATCATGGAAAAAAAAAAAAAAAAAAAAAAAAAGGGCGACCGCAATGACTGATAGTGTGTGTTGATTGAAATCTTGAGGCAAGCGTCTAGGAGGACGACTCCTGCGAGTTGCTTCTACCGTGGTATGGGTGGTCGACCAAGTTGAACCAAGGGAGCGTGCCTGTTAGCCATCACAAGAAACTTGTCAGCAAAAACCATCTCACCCGGACAATCGACATGCTACCTGCGCGCAACACTTACTAAACTTCAACTGCGAGAAGGCGCTGTTCCTGTGCGCCACACCCTGCATGTATGGAGTCAAATCGCTCTTGCTAGGATCCGTACCGGGAGGCTTGATGCCTGCATCGATCGCAGCCTGGTTAGCTGCCTGCTCCAACTCGTTCTCCTTCCAACCCCAGAATCGGAACGACGATCGCTGATACGCAAACAGAAAACCACCGCACAGTCCTAGGAAAGTGGAAAGTCGCAAAGCACTACCCAGTCCGCGTTTGGGTCTTGTGGGATCGAACATCTCCATCAGGTAGATGGCCGAAGGGAAGGCGGCAGTAGCGCCTGCCATGGCGGCATAGTCCGATCCGCGGAAGCTGCGCACCACGCGCGAAAAGTGCGGATCCGCATCGATCACCGGGTATGGCGTGTCGAGTTGCTTGAAGGCTGTTGGGCGTGTTTGGCCGTAGCAGAACGAGATCGAGAGTCAGTCGGCATTGTTCATCATCATCGAATTGGCAGACCCGTCTGCAAAGCTGTCCTCGAGTTGCGAGTGCGACAGCACGGTCGACCAGCTGCGATGTTGAGGTTGTGATCGGATCTACTTACGCATCTTGTGTATGTATATGAGATCGATGATCTAAAGTGGTGTTGGTCGACGACGATGATGAGCAGCAACGACGACCAAATCTCGAATTCAGCAGCCGCAACAGCTGCGACTCTCGCATTTTGTGGATTTCCAATCCAAAGCTTGTCGCACGGAATTTCCTTCTCGTGAGACAAAGTCATGCTGAGTCAGCATTGTTCGGAAAGGGTCCTTGGCAAGAAAAAGTCGAAAAGTGGAGTAAAACTCAGCTTTTTTTTCTTGCGACACTTTCTTCTCAACATCATCTTCGTATACAAGCAGCAGCTGACCCTTGCCCGACTTATACTAGACAGAATGCTCGCTCGAGCTTCAAGATGGTCTGCCGCACGCGCATCGACCAGCTTCTCAACAGCAACAGCAGCTACGAGCTGTCATGCCGCTTCCGCTTCGTGCTTGGCCCTCAACGTTACACCGCACACCACTCCTAGACAACCTCAGCCTGCCACTGGTGTGCGTCTGCTCTCCCTGTCTTCCACAACAGCACTACCGAGTCAGCTCCCTCGTCGATCAGTTCAACAGGATGGCGAGCTTGACGAGTCCGAATCGCGCCTTTCGACCCAAAGCAATGTCAGCGACGAGCTCAGCGGCACCGATCCTTCTATCCCCTGGTTCCTGCAGACAGAAACAATAGACGCTCCACCAACAGATCCTCACTCGGATCCATCAGCAGCGACACAGCCAGACACATCTTCTATTGCTCAACATTCTTTCTCGTACATTCCAGCCACACCCAAAGTAGACGAACCAAACGCCATCACCAAACTCAAATCGCATCTCCTCACCGGTCCTTCTGCCAATTTGATAGCCAGACCTAGCGAAGAGGACGACCAACTCACACCCGTCACCTTGATCCACCCAGCATCGCTGTCCAAAGATCCCAGCTCCGATGCCTACGGAACCAATGACTGGATCGTCGTCGTCCAAGTCAAAAGCAGTGCAGCCGGCAGTGTGCGCAGAGTCGCGCTCGATGTGGGTCGATTCCTCAAGCATCAACGACCTCCAGCTATGGAAGCTGAACTCGATTTGGACGAGTTTCTAGGCCCAGGTCCCTCTGCTCCACGATACATCAAGCCGACAGCGCCTAAACCAGCCACGCCACCTCCCGCAGCCTCACCTCGACCCAAGGGCATGTCCAGGATCGAACACGAGCTTGGTAAGAGCCTTCCTGACTGGGCGGTTCACCGAATCGCTCTTCAGAAGAAGTTTCCCGATGGCTGGAGGCCGACCAAAATCCTGTCGAGAGAAGCACAGGAAGGTATCCGTCTGCTGCATTCGTCGGATCCCGAACAATTCGACGTCGTAGAGCTCAGCAACCGCTTCCGCGTGTCCACTGAAAGCATCCGGCGCATCCTTCGTTCAGGCAAGTGGGCTGTTTCAGGTCAAGTCAGAAGCAGACAAGACCGAAGAGCGGCGGAACGAGCTGCAGAGCGCGAGTCTTCCGAGCTTGCCGAGATCCGACGTCTTCAGGAAGAACACAGCGAACTTGTGCAAGACGGTGAATCGCCCGCCATCGAGGAAGATGAGCTTTTGGATGACGACATGCTCGAAGACGATGGTGTTCCAGGCATTCAGCCGGTACGCTACGAAGGTCTGGTCATGTCTGCGTCCGACGCTTCCGCTCTCGGTGTGACGAGCAAGAGCAAGACAGGCGGCAAGAAGGGCGATGGCAATTGGTGTCTCGTCGATGCGGATTGGTGCATGGTCCACGTCATGACTGAACAGGCTCGATTCCAGTACGATATCGAAGGTATCTGGCGCGAGCTCGATGTTGGCAAGACAACAAAGCCCAAGCCATGGGAGCAAGATTCGTCGTCGTCGTCTTCGCTCGACAGCTCGTTTGCCGCCGCCGAATCGAGACCTTCTAGACCAAGGACCAAGAGAGACATGTTTGGAGAAAACCTGAACAATCGGAAGCGCAACAATGGTGCTGCCATGGGAAGCGCAGGAATCAAATTTGGCAGTTCGAGCAGGAACTTCTCCACCACTACCAAGCGGGCTGCTGTGACATCACATTCCTCACCCGCTGCTGCTGGCTCCGTGGTACCCGAAAGCCTCGACCAGCTGCTCTCTCGCGTGCAAGCCACATTCGAATCCGGCACCACCGACCCCATCCCCGTCTCCATCAAAGGCTGGCTCCGCTCCACCCGCAAGCAGAAATCCATCACCTTTCTCGAAGTCTCCGATGGTTCTCTCGGCGGCTCTCGCTCGCTCCAAGCAGTCATCCGCAGCTCCAAGGACTCCCCTTCCTCCGACATCGATCGTCTCGCCGGTCTCACCGTCGGCACCGCCCTCCAGCTCGCCGGACACCTCAAACCGGGACGAGGCAGCAAGCGTGGGCAAGAGATCGAATTGGAAGCCTCTTCCGTCCAAGTTCTATCTCACTGTGATCTCAGCTATCCCTTGGCAGCAGTGCAGATGCAGCACAACAGCACAGCTGTTGAAAGCGGGGGTTATTCGGCATCGCTTGCCGAGCGTCGGAATCCACACCTTTTGGGTCGATTGCCTAGGTACGCGGCAGTGGCGAGGACGCGACAGCGACTGGAAGACGGTATGGCTTTGTTCTTGACGCAGAACGACTTTGTCAAAGTTGCATGTCCCATTCTCACCTCGAGTGATTGCGAGGGCGCGGGGGAGGTGTTTCAAGTCGGTTCGGATAGCGATGTGTCGCGATCGCAGCCGTTGAGTTCGTTCTGGTCTGGATCGCCGGCGTACTTGACCGTTTCTTCGCAGTTGCATCTGGAAGCGGTAGGATTGGGGTTGGGTCGAGTGTGGACATTAAACCCAGCATTCCGGGCGGAGGGGAGTGCGACGAATCGACACCTGGCGGAATTTTGGATGTTGGAAGTCGAGATGTATTTTACAGACTTGTCAGGGATCTTGGATGTGACGGAAGGCATGGTTAGTTGTGCTATTGGGACGGCGTTGGACGCTAGCGAAGATATGGGGTTGTTGGGGGACGAAGAGCATCTGGCGATGTTGAGAGAGGTGAGTGGGAGTGGCAAGGCGTGGAAGAGGATTACGTATCATGAGGCGTTTGAAATGCTATCCAAGGCGGAGGAAGGAACCTTCCAAGTGCAACCGGACATCGACCAAGGACTAGCAAGCGAACACGAACGCTGGTTAGCCGCTCGACTCGGACCGGTGTTTGTTACCCACTATCCTCTCACTCAAAAAGCGTTTTACATGAAACGCTGCGACTCATCCCCGGGCCTAGTCGAGTGCTTTGACCTGCTCATCCCTTCGTTCGGCGAGCTGGTCGGTGGGTCGGTTCGCGAGCATCGACCATCCCACCTGCAACAGAATCTGCGCGATCTGGGCAGCGACGAAGCCATCCAAGCGAAACTCGGGTGGTATCTGGACGATCTGGAAAAGTTCGGTGGGAGTGTAGAGCACGCTGGATTCGGGTTGGGGTTGGAACGGTTGCTGGCGTGGGTGAGCAATACGGCAAGCGTCAAGGATGTTGTGCCGTTTCCGAGGGTTAAGGGTCCGATTCGGTTCTAAGAGGCGACGGGTGTTGAGCCCCGTTGAGCTGATTTGTGCGTATGCTTTGGTGCAAGTGACCCATGTTTGCCTTTTTTTCTTTTTTTTTTTTTTTTTCTTTTCATCAAGCGGTTCAGTCGAGGCGCCAACAAGATGGGATTCTTTGACAATTCGTCTCGGTGTGTGCGGATTGTGTGATGCGACATTGCATGCGGAAAAGCAATGTCATTCTCAGAATTGCAAGCCAGAACATAGCCAAAGGTCATGCCAAAAAGCGGCTCTGTGCGCATCGTCCAACATCGCATTCCATCATCACCCTTAACGTTATTCCTCGTCCACCGCCTCCTCTCCCTTCAGCCCCAACCTCCTCTCCGCCCTCCTTTTCCCCGTACTCTCCGCCCACCTCCTATTCTTCACTTCATACGGTTCCTCTCTCTGCCTCTGTTTTAGCGGTACGTAATTCGCCGCACTCCTCGCCGTACCGTTACCTAGTGGGATCACTTTACTCTTCTCCTCCCCATCCACTCCCTTTCCCTCCTCCTCGCTCTTGGCAAGATAAGGATAGCTCGCGTCCGCAAACTTACTCCTACTCTCCACCGTTCCTGTACACGCCGAGGGCGAAGCAAGTACGAAATGTCTCCAGAGTTCAGTACTGATCGAGTGCTGGGTCCACATTTTATGGACTCTCAACAGTGAGTTGCTTGCGATGGTTTGATTTTCGACCTGTTGGTGTGCGGTACTGGCGGATAGTGGACCGTCATAGGTTCCAACCCGCCATTCAACGTCGGTGGGGAGAAATCCGCACTCCCATAGGACGAGAGGTCGGTCTGCGGCCATTTCGTAATTCGGTTTTGTTTCGTATACCTCTAGATCCGCGTCGGAGGTGGCAAAGTCGGATGGGGAAGAGGATAGTGCGGAATGGATCCACATGGGTAAACCCTCCGGTATGGCGGTTGGAGTAGAGGTGGAAGTCGCGTTGACGGGTAACCACCATTTTACACCTTGTCCTTGGTGCTGCTGGGCAGCAAGTCGCATCTTGACCCTATCCGCGGCAATCTGCCCTGACTCGGTGTTCATCAGTTCCTCCACGACTGAAGGATGTTCGAGTTTGGCTCCGACGAGGAAGAGGATGGCCATAATGTTTCGTACCTGGTGGTAGAGGAACGCTGTACCGCGTAGGTTGAGGACGTACATGTGTTCTTCGCCGTCTGCCTGTCCAACACCCTCGGTTACCGGTCGGCTGGTGGAAGGCCAATGTGAACTTACACGATCGATACTCACCCCATCGATCCGCCTTCGATAGTTGGTGATCTGCTTGGACGCATCGACCTTGCACAGGTTACGGAAATCATGCTCGCCCAACAACCGACGTGCTGCGTCGCGCATTGCTTCGATGTCCAACTGTGTCGCTGCTGCGTCTTGTGACCCAACACCACCACTGTCAGCCGCAGAGACAGTTGGAGGGAAGAAACTTTTGGGCGGTCCAGCGGGGAAAAAATACTTGTAGTGTCTATACACGCAATCGAACCTCGACGAAAATCCACTCCTGACGGGCGACCATGCCTGAACCCGTATCGTTGCGGGCAAAATCCGATTGAGGATCGAGACATATGGCAATTCCTCCGACTCCAACTTGGCGTTTCTCCGCTCCTGTAGCGCTTGCCAATCTTCTGACGGCTTTGGCAAGGGTGGGGACGGAAACTCTTGCAGCTGTCGCATACGCTCTTCCCACTGGTTAAGCCGCTTACCCTCACCCAAAGCGCCACGACCTGACCAGCTGCAGAAACTCCTCTATCCGTCCGTCCGCATCTGCTGAATCCTGCCCCGTCCATGCCCAAAGCCGGGTCGACGAGACGCGCTGTACACATGGCGTCCCACAGCACACCTTCGACGGTGGGCAAGGTGCTTCCCGAACCTCCTACCGTGTTTTGAGCGGTTAAACCCGAATACCCTGCTCCGTCGTACGCAAACCGCAGCGCGATCTTGCGACATGGTGAAGCGGCAAAGTCAAACTGTTTGGGTTGTTTGGGTTGCTTTGCTTTCTTGACATCCGCTGCCGATCCAACCTTTGCTCTTTCCGATTCGCTAGCAGCCGTTCGAGCTACATGAGCCTCAGTGTCGATCTTCACCTGTGTAGCTCGCAGCGAGGTGGTTTGGGCTTCCAATTCCGCAATGCGCGAGAGGAGCGACTCCTTGGTCCAATCACGATAGCGTTCTCTGGCTTCCATCTTGCGTTGCCAGATTCGGGAGAGGGTGTCTGCGCGGGGTGTGCAGCGGCTCGTGTGGATGGTTCGGGCCGCTGAGAGGAAAGAACGTCCGAGCAGAGGTAGTGCGGGACGAAGGTGTGCCATACAGAGAGTGGGAGGACCGATGGGTTAGAGGGGGTGACGGCCGGTGTAGGAGGAACGAGGGGAAGGGATGGCGTGAGAAGATGTGGTACAAAAAAGTGTCGAGGAAGAAAAGCGCAAACCCACAAAAAAAAAAAGGGCCGACCGAAATCCGAGTCTTGTATCGAGAGGAGCATTTCACCATGCACTTTCAACAGCGACACTTCGTGCGTTGATGCCGCTCGCAACGACATTCTCAGCAATGCGTCGCAAGTCCAACACAGCCAGTTGACATAAACTATGAATACTTTTCCTATTGTCCTTTACTTGTCTCACGAGTGTGTCAAATGATCGACTACAAGCACACCATCGCTCTCTGCAAACGGATACGAGTAGCTGCTGAGGAACTGCTTGATGAATCCGCCCACTTTGACCCTCCTCTTGTCTGTCTCTTTGCTACTGTGTTTCGCCTTGCCAATGGCCAGATACGCCAAGCCTTGCACGCCCTCCGCCTCCAATCCGAGCAAGAACTCCTCAGTCAGCTCGACCGCTTCCTTTGCATGCAAGCCGTGCAGATCCAAAAGACACTCTGTTCGCTCGTCGATCGACAAATTGGCTGTGATGGATGCAGCCTGGCTGCCTTGAAGCGCTCCTGGTCGTACGGCGCCAAGGCAGAGCCCGAGACCGTTACCCACAATCTTGCCGCGCAAGTTTCGTGCGCCAGCCTCGTTGCTCTGGCTGGACGCGTTGGAGCCCGAGGCATTCGGATTGTTGAGACGAGAACGCAGCTCGCGCATACGCTCCTTGACGATGGCGTGAGCTGCAGTGCGCGATTCGTCCTCGTACTGATGATTGAGCGACGAAGCCTCTTTGCTGAACTTCTTGGCTGAAGCAACATCGCCTCTTCGATACGCTTCAGATGCTCGGGCGAGCAGCTTGTTGCGTTGCTCTGCAAGCGTAAGGGCGTCGCCTCGATGCGTCTGGTACGTCTCGGCCGCACTGCTTCCTGTCAATAGCGTTGGCAGCAGAGCTGAGGGGCGCAGAGGCAGTCGCGCTGAGGCTCGTGGGCCAGCAGAGGCACCCTTGCTGGACGCCTTGGTATCAAGTGTGCTCGAGCTCGGCTGCGAACGAATCGGTGCCGCTTTCGAGTGGATGCTGATGACGCTCTGACCATCGCTTTGCGCCTTAGTCGCAGCATCCATCGGCGCCCTTTTCTGTACGGCCGAAGCCCATCTATTCCTGGATGCATCTGCACTTCCTCCTAACGTGGCAGCGTACGAGGTCTTGGACGGACCGTCCTTGGCTCCCCCACCGAGTGATGGAAAGTCGTCCTTGGCTCCATGAGATGCTGAAGTCGCTGTCCAGGCATCGGTGGTCTCGGATGTTGGTGTGCCTTGCTGTGGAATGCTGCCATCGTTGACTTGCAAGCCTGAAACAATGCCAGTGGCAAGTTGATTGAGCGCATCATAGTCATGCAGGAAATTGCATGGATTGTGCGCGCAGTGTCCCTTGAGCCAGTACCGACAGACAGCGCGGTTGTCCAAGTCATGCGAGAAGCGGCAATCGCTTCGTCGACACTCTCCAGCCATAAAGTATCGACAGACGCGTGCGCCACCTGTACCGGCTCCGGGTTGTGGCGAAGCTGCTTCGTATCGCGGAGTCAACTGCGAGGATCCCGATCGGGACAGCGCTGGACGCTGACCACGAGATGCAGCGAGACCGAGAGCCTCCCTAGACATGACATTGACACCTGCCTTGACACCGGCGGTAGCTGGCAACTGAGCAGGTGCAAAACGAGGTGAGCTGATGGACGACTGACCAGGCAGCAGACGTGGTGCCGAAGGCCCACTGGACAGCAGCGATCGCGTGCCGTCGCCCAGAGGCTTGCCGTCGTTTTCCCAGATAGCATTGAGGGTCTTTTCGACGTCGTAGTTGTGCATTACGAGCGCCTCATCGACCTGTTCTGGGCTCCATTCGGATGAGCCAGCTTTTGTGCCCGTGACAAGGATGGAGTAGAGCATGTCGAATGGCGTGAGGGGCGCTGTTGGCTCCGGACCCGAGGGGTCAGCTTCGGACGAATCGAAAGCAGCGCTGGGTCCAGAAGCGGGCCAGTTGCTCTTGTACGGGTGGGCAGCGCCATTGGAATTTGCGGATGTCCAACCAGCATGAGGATCGTAGGATGTGAATCCGGCAAAGCTGAGAGGCTGTTGTTGCGCGGGCTTGATGGTGCCAAAGGGCGAAAACTCGTCATCGTCGTCGTCACCGGCGCCTGCGTGACTTTTGTTTGCCAAGGCTAAGTTGGTGCTGCTAGCATTGGAGCTGGGACGGCGTACAAGGTGTGGCGCTGGTCGGGTTGGAGTGAATGGGGCAGCTGCAGCAGCGGTAGAGGTGGTGGAGGAGCTTGTGCGTGGCTTGAACTCTGTGGCTGCAATGTTGAGCTTGGGCGAGCCAAAGGGTGAAGGAGATGCAGGTCGACTTGCAGAGTTGCCGATGACACCGGGAGGAAGGGACGACATGGGTGAAGCAGCGCTGGCGGCAGCACCGTTGGACGAAGCCAAACTGGTGGTGGATAGATTGAAGAGCGTACGGTTCCATGGCTTTGGTGAAGCGCGTGGTGAGCCGGAGCCGATGACGCCGGGATGTGGCCGTGGGCTAGCGGCGGTATTGGCACTAGCAGAGGACCAGACAGGACTGGTGGCGGACGCGAGAGAGGCTAGAGCGCTGGAACCTAGATGCGGAGAGGTGGGTCTCTGAGCCGCGCCAAAGGCGGAGGGAGTAAGATCGGTCGGAGTGCCAACTAAGGAGGATGCAGGTGAAAAGGATGGCCTGGAAGGAGTCCATGGGCGGGAAGTGGAGAAAGAGCGGATGCTGGCAGGACGACGGACGGGCGACTGGTTGGGATTAGACAAGAATTGGACACCGGTGGGGAGGAGATCCTCGCGATGACGATGCATGAGGTCGAGGACAAGATTGTCGATGCGTGCGGATGGCGAGGGAACACCTTCGATGGCGCAAAGAGCGTTTGCGAGCGTGGCTCTCACCTTGTCGATGCGTTCTTCCTCGTCGAGATGCTGGTCGTTGAGCATGGCGAGGATGTCGGCAGCATAGTCGGGAGTGGGAGCCGAGGTGGAAGTTGTGCGGCTGCTGGAGGATGAAAAGGATCGATGGTGAGAAAGTGCCTGTAGCGACAACTGCTGTGCTTTGAATGAAGAAGAGAGAGGCGGGGATGTGGCTATGGATGAAGTATCATCTTGATCGGCGTCAGCCTCGACATCGTTGGTGTCTACGTGGTCTTGGTCGTACTCTGCCTGCGACAGAAGGGTGGATGGCAGGTAGGCGTCGTAGCCGAATCCGTCTCTGTCAGCAGTGCCATCTTCCGAGGCTGAGGCAGATGCTGATGAAGAGAGCGAGGATGGCTTATGCGGCTTGAAAGCAGCGGTGAGGAGTGGAGCTGCACCAATGGAGGTAGCGACGGATGAAGCGGCGGAAGAAGTGGCGGTGTTGGCGGTAGCCGTGGTGGAGCTCGACGAAAAGGACTGGGGAATGTTGTGGGAAGCGTTCTTTGTGGTAAAGAGAGAGTCGAGGAATGATTTGGCATAGCTGCCCGTGGATTGTCTGGTGGATGACATGGTTCACCCAGCGCGCGGATGTGAGAGGTTGGCTCTACGTCAAAGAGCGCCTGTCATGCGTTTGAATTGGGGGTAAGCTGAGTTTATCAAGGGTGCCGGAGTCGATGGCGTGGACGTGTGTGGATGGAAGACGACTGCATCGCAATCAAGATGAGCGGTGCCGCCTCCTCAATGACGAGGCTGTACTGAAGCACACCGTAGACGACCCTTTTTTTAAGCTTCTGAGCTGAGTCGGATCAAAGGCGATGATGGATGGTGACAACAAAGAGATACAATCCAACGGCAATATGTATGAAAGGTGATGTGATTACAGACAGAGAAGCTGAGTCGCACTCTTGAGTCCTCATTGAGACAGAGAGGGTCCTCGCCGAAAAAAACACAAAAATCCATAAATTTCGCTTTTCCAGTATTAATAAATTTGTCCACAGACCACCTCGACTCTCTCTCTCTCTCTTTCTCTCTCTCTCTGTGCTGTGCAAGGCGTTTTCAGGGGCACGCGGCACGTTTTTTGAATCAGCACAAACTCCACCTCAGCCTCAGCCGCAAACGCGCGGGCTGCATTTTTTTCCAATTCAAATTGTTATGTCGATCCTTTACTACATTTCTCCAAATTTCGTGTCGGCTCCGAAGAAAGACGCGTTTCGCACTGAGCAAGTTCAAGTTGGAAATGGAAATTGCAATTGGAAAGCGCATTTCGCATTCTTCTTGATCTTGTCCAGATGCGCAGTTGCTCGTATCCTCTCTACCACCTCATACACACTCGCCTCCAGGCCGACTTTAGCCCAGCATGTCGTACTCGAACGGTACCAATGCCGTATCCGGTGCGAGCTCGTCAGCATCCAGCTCGCGCTCCAAACGTGAGCTCATCGACCGCGTCAGGTATCCCAACCCCATCCCCGTGCCTCCTTACCCGCCAAAACTCGTCAAGATCCCCACAGAGCCTTTCAGATATGCCAACCCACACTTTGCCGATCGACTTGCCAGTCAGCTGCCCATCCCTATCGTGGTCGATGTTCATTCTGGTATGCCCATCGATCTTGCCAACTTCCAGAACCTGTGGGAAGGCGATCTCTCCGAAGTCATTGTTCCTCCTTCTGCGCAAATCGACCCAGAAGACCTCGATGATGCAGACGCCTTCCTGCTCCAAGACTTTGCCACAAACCTTCCTCCCGCAGCTACGTCCAGTTCAGCTTCAGGTGCGATCGGACTCATCACCTCTCTGAAAGCAACCGACGATCCCTCCTCACAAGCAACCTTGCAGGCCGCCATCCAGCAGCGTCACACTCAATCTCTTGGTCCAGGTGCAAAGGCTACCCTCGCAGCAGACGACGTCACTTGGCTGCGAAGGACCGAATATCTCAGCGCACACCAAAGAAACGCCCAGCAGCAGGTTCAGAAGCCCAAAGTCGCAGAGCGCATCGACGTTTCAAGGGAAGCCCAGCTTGCAAAGATCGAGAAATCCTTCACAGATGCCCAAAAGCCCTTGTCCAGCCTCGTTCACCCACACAAGAAGGGCGTCAAAGCAGAGCAGGTTTTCGACTTCCTCCCAGATCCCGAGACTTGGGCTACCGACTACCAGGTCGTTCGCTTCATCGACCACCCTGGTCGCATCGTCAACGGTGTTCCTCAAACCGATCCTCGTCTCGATGTCGCTCTCTTCCGTCCCGTCAATGCTGCAGATGGCGAACAACGCGTGTCTTACTATCTCCCTGCAGGTGAAGAGATCTCTCAAGATCCCGAAGCTCCCATGACCCTCATCGACAACCGCGAAATCGAGGACAACAACGCCCGCAAACTGCGCAAGAGGAGAAGGACAGGCAAGTTCCCCATTCCTCCACAAGACGACAAGGACGACGAAAAGCAACCCGAGCCAAAGCTGCTCAAGAAGGACTACGCAACACCCTTCAAGCTCTCGCGTGACTACGTGCCCAAAGATACTACAGAGAGCGCCCACGACGTTCTTCTCCTCACCCTCGACGATGGCATCCCCGATCCCGACCCAGATGCCGCCGTCGACCCCATCAAAGGCGTCAAGCCTGCCTCCTCCAAGCCATCCGGCGAGGATGACGACGACGACGATCTCTTTGGTGACGATGATGATGCAGACGCCGAAGATGGTGCTGCTGCCAGTCAGGTCGACTCGACGCTTCCTCCCCAATCCGAATTCGAGCGTCAGAAGCGATCCCGAAGATCCGCTGCTACCAAAGGCAAGGAGCGCAGCGAACAGCCCGAAGGCGAAGGTATCACCAGCACGTCTCGACCCAAGGCACGCGCCTACTACCACAAAGTCGGCATGCGATTCACGCTTCGTGTTTGGCGTTCCCGATTCGCCAACAACGAGAAGCTGCGCAACCGTGACCGAAGATACCCTGGCAAGTGGGATGCTATCGTCCTCTCCAACCGCGAGCTTCAGGAGAGAGAACAGCTGCGAAGGTTGCACTTGCGCAGTCAGGTCGACGACGTTGGAGAGCTCGACCCGTACGAGCCCGACGAGGAGGAATTGCAGGATCCTCTGCTTGAGCAAGAGGATGGCGAACCTGCATCGAACGGTGCTGCAGACGCTCAGATTGATCAAGGCGAGCAAGGCCGAGATGGAAGCGTTGATGCAAACGGCGACGTTGACGGTGCGGACCGTACTCGCGACAGCGAACGGGATGAGCAGGGCAACGACGATGCCGATGAGGACGGTAGTGACGACGATGAAGATGACGACGAGGACGACGATGAGGACGATGAGGACGATGAGGACGGCACGGTTGACGGTGACGAGGAGCTCGCTGCCCTTCGTGCGGAAGCCGGTGAAGCTGGCCAAGACCTCGACCAAGACGTCGAAGGTGGAGGACGACGATCTCGCAATCGACGATCTGCTGCAGCGCCTTCCGAAGATCAGGCCGATCGCCCATCAGCAGCGGTAGCCGCTGCCATGGAGGAGGACGATGATAATTGAAACCCGCTTCACCGACATAATATTTTCAAACGCAATACAAACGGACTTGCTTCACACTTTCGACCGTCTGTGAGGATGGTCAAGAAGCACGCAGTGATGACTTGGTGCAAGAGAATTAAGATTGATTCTGATCTTGCCTCTTTGGCGTACATAGAAAAGGTTAGGGGCCGCAGTTCAGGGCTCAGTCGAGCAAATCTACATCCTCGACGCACAGATAGTTCTCCACCGACGTATCAAGTGAAGCATCGGTGAGCACGTCCGGCATCACTTCTTCCCACGACGCTTGTTCGTCCTTGAACTCAACATCAACAGACGATACATCCGCACTCGTCCTCTGCCGAGTGGCGAACTGCGCAGGCTGTGCTGCTAAACACTGACAAGGCGAGTAGAGAAACGTGTCGAATTGGTCGCGTCCGGCCTTGTGTCGATAAGGCGACGTGATTGCAAAGTGCGATGAGTCGGAGGTGTCGGAGGTCAAGTCGATGGAGAAATCGGGTTCAGGTTCGGAAGATGAGTCGTTGAAAATGTCGTCGGCGATGATGTCGTTGTTTTGCTGCTCCGCTCGCACTGGTGGAAGACGTGGTGTAGAAGAGGTCGGGACGATGTCATTGTTCAAAGATGTTCCGCTAGCAGCGGAAGTTTTCCACGGTTCTTCATCCGACGAAGCCGCAGATTTAACCCGCCTTCTCTGACGATACAACCTTGCATTGATCGAATCCCTAAAAGCCGCATACGCATCAGGAAACAGACGCATGTCGAGCGAAAGATAGTCCAACATCTCAACTGCCTCCTCTAGTGTTGGTAGCGGATCAATGTCGCTGGGCACAGCACATCGTAGTCCAACTGCGGAACGTGGATCGCCATCGCGACGCAGCTGTCGCTCCTCCCACCGTTCGAGTGGCATCGGAAACAGGAGAAGGTTGTGCTTGTCCGCTAGTGCGAGACAGTCTAGGAACCATTCCGGCAAGATCGCTGCGGGTTCTGGATGTTGTCGCGAGAGGTGTTGAGGTGCGGTTGATGGTTCCGTTGGGAGGTGCGGGATGAAGGTCTCGTCTGCTTGGATTGACTCCGCATCTTTTTGTGTGTTGAAAGGTAGAGCATGGGGCGCTTCGACTGGCGTAGCAGGCCCTTGTTCTTCGCTCGATGATCGAGTCGATGAGGACGATGAGGCAGAGACATCGAGCAATGGTAGTCTGGGCTGTGGATTCGAGTACTGCGGCTGCAATGGTGAGGGGAGCGATTTTGATCGTCTGATGGAGATTTTGCGGACTTTAGGTGTTTTGGGCGATGGTGATGTCGAAGCCCGACTGGAACTACGGTTCTGATGAGCACTCCATGTGCACAACTTGTGCTGCTTGATACATCGTGTGCAATCGTCCGAGCCGGGTGCGGGCCCTGGACATTTACGATGATTGAAGCCTATTATAGACGAATAGACGATGTCAAGGAAGAGTAATGGCGGCTGATTAGCAGCTATCACAACAAAAAGAGACAGATCCCGCAACGACTTACGGCATACATCGCAAGCACGAGAAGCACGAGTCGCTCGCTTCTGTCTGACTACGAGGCTGGATCCTGAGCCGCCTGCTTTAGTAGATGGTCGAGGAGAAGGTGAATGGTACAGTTCGATCGGATCCAGCGCCTTGGTTGTGCCTTCATCGGCGACAAGCTGCTCCATCTTGAGAGCCGTAACCGCGGTGATCTCGCGTGGTGAAACTATGAAAGGTCTTTCATGAGTGGAGTTGTGGTAGAAGACTAGATAGTGAGCTTGTTGACTTATAAGATGTCTTAAGAGCGGAAGAAAGGGTGAATGTTTGAGCTATAGTGAGGGTGTCGCCTTTATACAAAGACACCTCTTCCGAGCGAAACTTGTGAGAGACATCCTTAACGCAAGCAAAGACAGGACTTGACATCTTGTAGCGGGCAAGCTCGAAGACATCCAGAATCGTTGGAATGGGCTCGTCATGAAAGAAGAAAGCATTGTGGCAAAGGCAAACAAGTTGAAACGGTGTTTGGGACGAGTGAGAACATGTCGTTAGGACAAAAGTGTCAACATCTAATCATTCCGTGAGCTCACGGAGAGCGCCGGAGTAAATGAAACCTTATTGAAACCGGGAAGATGAATGTTGTGCGACGCTGCTGAGTAGTTTCGAGACACAAAATCGGTGGGGAAAGCCACCTGTCAAAACGCTCATCAACTGTACAAGTCAGCTCAGCATCGGTCGACTTTCCTACTGCTACTTTCCTTGACTATGCGCACAAGCAAGGTGCGGATCAGGCACAATCGGATGGGGTCATTTTCTTCTTTGCGCAGAGTGGAAGCGTATCGTACACGGACATGATGGTGACAACGGATTGATCAACGGTCCTCGGCCCATTCCTGTTCGTGTGGCAAAGGTCAAGGTGTCACCAAAACAGGGGTCAGCATTGAAGATCAAAGATTGATTGCCACCCTGGAGCATGAGCTTAACGGGTTCCGCTGCGTAACGCGAGCACTTACGTTCTCCTTTCGGATCTGTGCCTCCTCTTCTGGTGAGAAGTCGTTCTGGATGTTGAAAAGCTTTCGGATCTCCTCAGGTGTCTTGCCCTTGATCATGTTTGCGCTGTTGGCAGCCACAGAGGATGCGAAGCAAGAATGGTAAGTATCGAGCAAGTAGTGGAAACAAGGAGAGCAAAGTGAGAGCTAGTACTTACACAGTCTTGCATCCCACATCGAGGAGGGGCTTGATGTCGAGGTAGTTGGCTGCGAGGATAATCTCGAAGAGCATTTCTTGGTCGACCTGGATAAACTTGGCATCCCAGTCGGAGATATCGGTAGTACGCCTGCGCGACTCTTCGGCGTCATCGGCGGGTGCGGGAGGGTCGCTGCGGTGGTGAGAGCAGTACTCGAGGACCTGGGTGATTGAGGAACATTAGAAGAAACGTTAGAACTCTGCTCGTTTGGTGGAAGCTTGCTCAGCTGAGCAACTGCAAAACTCACCTTCTTCAGGACGTTGGATGAGACGTTGGGCAGCGGAATTGGCTGATCAGTGTCTCCGATGTCTGTGAGCAAGATTGGAGAAGAGACATGAACGTATATGAGTCAGCAGATCACCTTTTATAGCCGAATTTGACTGCCACAAAGAGCCGCCTGAGAGCGAGACCGTGAGGTACTGGCAAAGCTTACCTTCGAGCATCTGCTTGATGAGAACGGATCGCTCTGCGACATCGCGATCGACAGTGAACTGTTCGTTGTCCGAGGTAGTAAGGCTAACCATGTTTGCAGGTAGTGATGGGGAAGATGAGTCGAATGGGGTGGTTGAAGTGCGTGACGGGGAAGCGATGGATGTCGGTTGCTCTGTGTCGGATGCGAAAGGCGATTGCGAAAGCCGTGGTGGAACAAGCGAATGGTCGAGATGAAAGGGCTTGGTTGCCAAAATGTCGACTGAGCCGTTCAAACTGAGTGTCAATGCGCATCAAAAGTCTGTTTCACAGAGCGGAACAGGCTCAGAACACTCAGCGTTTAAATATCCGATTTCGCTGCGCGCTCGGTTGGCGCTGCTCATGGAATGAAAACGCAGCCGCTGAGTGTGGAGTTGACGCGCTCCAGATCGGCAGCCGATTGGGCATAGCCCCGATTTACTCTAATACCATCACGCACACTCCTTTTGTACAGGGCAGAATGAACGTGATATGAAAACTTGTCTGATTGCATGAGTTGTCGTGCGGATGTTGAACAGCATTAGAGGAGAGACAAGGTTGAACTAGTCGTACAAGCAGATTTGAAACACCTAATGGTGTGTATCTATCTATGTATAACAGAAATTGAAACATGCGAACAAAGTGAAACATGCGGTTGAAGCGGCTGATGACCAGGTATCTGAAGAAACAGGATGCGTTGTTGAAAGCAGGGAAGAAAGATTGCGTGACGTTACGTTGAGAAGCCCCGAGATTGTCCGAAACAAAGAGAAGGAAGAAGAGTGGTTGGATGCAAAACTGAACGTCGATGAGGCCAAATGCCTCATTGACAGAGAAGGCGCGCAGTTGATGCTAGCCAAAGTTTTTTGAGTGGAGCATTAACAAGATGTGTAGATGCGAATGGAAGAAAGTCCTATATGACGTTCAAGCTGCAGGCGCAGGTGCAGAGGCGTGACCGTTCGAGACGCCGTTAGCAAGTGACGAGATTGAGTTGGCGGCACGTCCAGCTGCGTCACTGACAGTCGAGCTGAGTCCGGACAGAGAGGCATTGACACCATTTGGGGCCTTGGAGGCGCTCAAGAATGGTTCAAAGATGGCGTCGGCGGCCTTGAAGTCGTTGTGCACCACGTTGACAAGGAAGTAGCTGTTGAACATGTCCTCGAGGAACTTGCGCGATGGCGACGAGGGCTCGTACACCTTGGCCCAGTTCCTGCCAATCTCGTATGCCTCGTCCTTCCACGCCAAGAACGAGATGGACTCGACAATGGTTGGTTGGATGATCTCGCAGTGTGGGAACACACCCCATGTGACAGCATTGGGAGCCTCCGAGTTGGTGTTGGTGCGCATGTCGCCCTGCGAGTTGACGGCGTGGTACGTGATCTGAGGATCGGCCTCGATTCTGGCGATCAGAGCGTCGAGGTCCTCGGGCGAGACGAAGAACTCGAGGTATGCCTTCTGGTAGACGTAGCCGTTCTTGGGACCCCAGCCGTGAACCTTGTCGTCGCTGCGAGCGCCGTCTACGGCGGGCTGCGAGTTGATGGTGAGGAAGCCAAGCTGGTTCATCTTTGTGAGCTTTTCGCTGATGACCGAGGTCTCACGTGCGACGGGAGTCTCTGACCATGGCAATGCTTTGACCTGCCCGGCGCAGAACTTCTGGAAGAGTTGCTTGACGTCGTCGAGCGAGGTGGGAGCTCCCCACATCTCTTTGGCCTCGTCGTTCGAGTATCGTAGCTTGACACCGTAAGCGTCGATGTCACCGAAGGCAGGCGAGCGGGCATCGCCCCATCGACCGTTGGGGAACTCGTCCCAGGTCTCGGTACGGTTGACGTAGCTCTTGGCACGATTGGCCCAGAAGATGGGACGGATCTTCTCTTCACGCCTCTTGGGTGTAAGACTTGGAGTCCAGGGAAGCGGGCTGACTTGGTTGACGGTAGGAGTGAGGCCGAGGTAGTCAAGAAGCATGCGCGAACCTTTCTCGAGGTTCATGGTGTAGATGTGCAGACCGCTGATGCCGAGGCCGGTGCCGACAATCTTTTTGCACATTTCGCCGACGAGACGAGTGCCGATCTCTCGCACCTTTTGGTCGTCGTCCTTGACGGGGTCGAGAGCGTCGTGGAAGTACTGTGGGACGAGAGTGCCGAAACGAGCGGTGGCACGCTGAAATCCACCATAGGTCTGAATGGGCATAACACCGGGAATGATAGGGCAAGTGATGCCTGCAGCTCGTACGTCCTTTACCCACTTTGCAAAGATGTCAAAGTCGTAGAACATCTGGGTGAAGATGAAATCGGCGCCGGCATCGATCTTTTCCTTGAGACGCTGGAGCTCGAGATCAGCGCCGTCGACAGCCTCAGGGTGTCCCTCAGGGAAGCCGGCGACAGCAATGGCAAAGTAGTCGCCGTACTGCTCACGGATGTATTCGACGAGCTCCTTGGCACGGGTGAAACCAGCAGCGTGAGGCTCCCATTCGGACTGGCCTGCAGGAGGGTCACCTCGGAGAGCTAGGATGTTGCGACAACCGAACTCCTTTGCCTCTTTGAGTGCGATGTCGATCTTCTCGCGGGGCATGTTTGTGCAGGTGAGATGCATGCATGTCTCGAGACCAATATAGGTGTGAACGGTCTTGACTAGCGAAGCCGTGAGGTCGGAAGTGCGACCACCGGCGTTCCAGGTGATGTCGACAAACTCGGGGCCGAGATCGGCCATGCGCTCGATACGGTCATAAAGGTTGGTTAGACCTTGTGCGGTACGTGGAGGGAAGTACTCGAAACTCCACCAAATGCGGCCTTCCCTTTCGGCCTTTGCGATCTTGTTGGTGATCTTCCAAGAAGTGTCGCCCTTA
Organism: Anthracocystis panici-leucophaei; assembly: GCA_014826065.1. NCBI lineage: Eukaryota > Fungi > Basidiomycota > Ustilaginomycetes > Ustilaginales > Ustilaginaceae > Anthracocystis > Anthracocystis panici-leucophaei. The sequence goes on from CP060303.1 coordinate 894,505, forward strand.
GGCGGGATTGGGGTGTCGTTACCGTTGGACATGGTTGGCGTGGTGTGAGAGACGGAGTGAAGGTGAGGCTAAAGTGATGAAGGGAGTATTCTGAATCGAAAGACGACGTCAAGGGAGGAGAGAGAGCAAGTAACGTGTCTATGGAATCAGAACAGTGACCCGAGCACCGTAGCTGAGAGTGAGCCAAGATATGGCAGGCGATGACCGCTTTATTGTGCAATGGATGGGAAGAAGCGAAATGACGGGGATGCGAGAGGAGATCGTATAGGGTTGATGTGGTAGAGCGGAAACAAGGAGAATGTGAATGCAAAGGGTGAGTGTGTGTGAAAGGCTGCACACTCAACTGCTGCAACTTTGGACCCACCGAGCGCACAGAAGAACAACGTGCGTTTGTGTGTGTGGCGGCGGAAATTCTTGATCTTTTCTTGTTTTCTTAGCTCAGGGTCTCGTTGAAAATTGACTCGTTTCCTTGCTTTTCTGTGATTGGAAGATCAAAATTGGCTTCAAAAACGTGGGGCAGATTCATAGGATTCACTCTAACACCTTTATGCCAGCAAAAATGGCTGGTTACTAAGCCTTTACTCTGCTGTCCATTTGCGCCCGATTCGTTCATAATGCAGTTCAGTTCATGACAACCGAGACAAAAAGCAACCAGCTCGGTCCAACCCAACACCACGACCACCTCAACCTGTCCTGTCCTGTCCTCACAATTCTCTACCTTGCCACCTCACATGCTACTCTACTCAAGGTAGCCCTCAATCCCTAGAGCAGGAGATGCATGCCGCTCGTTCCGACATCGGCAGTAGCAGCAGCAGCAGCAGCAGCAGCATCTCACTTCTGACCCTCCCATAGCCAACCGCATAGTCAATGGACCAAAATGATCAGACCCCATCTCGCAAATCTCAGGAGTCTCCCAATATGAGCCGCTTTCGCATCCGTAGTAGAGCCAGCTCTCTTCTCACTTCCAGCGTTGACTACCTTGCCAACAAAGATTGGAACGCCGTTGCCGGTTCAGCTCGAGCAAGATTGCAACTGCCTTCCACTTCATCCGTCACCCAGGCTGGACTCGCTAGAGGCGGTCAATCCAGCCAATTCTCTTCCACCGCCTCCGTACCTCGTATCAGAGACATGTCTGGTCGTGCTGGTGTCGAAAATGTCGTTCTCCTACCCGGTTGGGCTCAGCGAAAGGTGGCTCGCGACCGTCACCCCCAAGGCTGGCGTGCCGTAGATGCTCCCGAGGACCTCGAAGATGGCGAGATTGAACTTCACGTCTCGCTCAATGGCTTCGTTTCAAAGTCCCTCGATGCTCCTACCAGGAGTCAGAGAATCTTTAATCAAATGGCACGACAGCTCGCAGGCCTTCCCAAAATCCAACCACAGCCACCCGGTTCCTCTATTTTAGATTCCTCTCCCGCTGCCACCTTTGTCGATGAGCCACAACAGATCGAAAACAGCCCATCCCCTTCTGCAGACTCCCAGCAATCCGAGCACGAGTACGCCACAGAAAGAATCGCCCGCAAGGTCATCGAGAACGCCGATGACCAAATGCTCGTCCGTCTACTCGAGAATCTCAACGCCTTTCCCACCGATTCCGCTGCGTCCTCAGAAGCAGTCAGGCATGCAGAGTCTAGCGTCAGTCGCTCCGACTCTTTCGCTCAGCCTCCAAATAGGACCGACACCATGCTCTCCGGCGGCTCAGCTCAATGGCTCAACAGGAGTCTCGACGAAGTTTCTGTTTTCCACCAAAATCTCTCCGCCCGCTTAAAGGCCTATTGGGTCTATAGATCACCCCACAGAGACGTTCATATCGACATTGCGCCCGTCGTCAAAGGCAAGGTGGCCTGCGATCAACATGGACGCCCCCTTACCCTCGCTTCCACACGCCTCACCGCAGACTCCACCGGCCAGTTTGAGCATCGTCTCGTTATTCCCTGGCACATGCTCTCCGCTTTCTGCCGACACTATGCCGACGCGCTCAAAGCCAGCCCAGACGAAATTGACGCAGTCGTGGTCAAGGCAAAGCTGCTCACCTCTATATCAGAGGGCTCCGCAGAAACAGGTTCCGAGACTCCTTGGCGACGCTGCCCCATCCACGAGGACCATTCTCGCCGTGTCAGGGTCATCTCCGACATTGACGATACCGTAAAGCACACCGGCGTCGTTCAGGGCGCAAAACAGATCCTCCGAAATGTCTTTGTGCTTCCCTATCACGAGGCCGAAGTTAAAGGTGTTGCTTCCTGGTATCACGCCATGACCGATCTAGGCGCAGGCCTACACTATGTCACCAATGCTCCCCTCGAGCTCCACAGCCTTGTCCTCGACTTTTTGCAAACGGTTCGCCTCCCCATCAGCCATCTTGTCCTCAAGCATTACCCAAGCGGTGCTCGTAGCTTGCTGTCTAGCTGGCTTGAACCCGCCGGAGAACGAAAACGAGCCAATGTCGTCAAGATTCTCGACGACTTTCGTACCTCACAGTTCATCCTGATTGGTGACTCCGGTGAGCTCGACCTCGAGCTCTACTGCGCTCTAGCGGCTGAGCGTTCTTCTCAAATTCGTGGCATATTCATCCGTGATGTCAGCAGCCCAGCTTCCCTCAAAGCCGGAGCCGCGCCTGAAAAACGTTCTGCTATCCCTGATGCAGCATTGGAGAAAGCCTTGCCAAAGGCTTCTCGAAGTGCCGTCACCCAGCCAGCCTCAGTAAGGCGCATTGACGCGGTGGAACCAGCATTTTTTGACACTTCCTACCCACCCAGAGCCCCTACAGCATTAGACCTGCCCGCTAACCGATATGCTGACAAGACCATGGCCACGGTCCAATCCAATTGCACGCTGTCCGAGCCAGAGATCAAGCAAGCCCAGACATTCCAGACTCGACTCAACAAGGCTACCAGCATGCTTCCTCGTTCGACCGTTTTCAGGCTCTTCAAGGAAGGTGGCGACATTGAGGAGCAGGCTTGTCAGCTCATACGCGAACTGCAGAGCGGCACAAGACCAGCCGATCGCACGTCCTAGCGCAGACACTGGATCTTTGTACAAATCAATTCACCTCTAACAGAACAATTCATTCTCAGTTGGCTTCATCTGTCCGATCGCTTCTTTGTTGAAGGTGCCTCCGCGCAATGCAGACAGGGAGGACAACACAGTGACCCGTGGCGTCACAACAATTTGTCAACTCTGTGGATTCTTTTTAGGACGGTTCTTTCGAAATTTGACTGTTCACTGAGTTGGCATTGAATCTGAGGCCCAGTAACTCATGCGATTCATTTATTTTGACCAAATTTGGGACCCAGCTTGACCTGCAAACGTGATTAAACGGTCGAATCTCGCCTTTAGGCTTCGTTCTCAAAATTGGTGGATCTGATAGGCAGGGACTCCGAAACGCGCCTTACGCCCCAATCACGAAAATATTTTCGTCATTCAGCGGCAAATAGCTAAGTTAACGTCTTCATTTTACTGTCATCCGAGTGAATATTGGGTTTTTCTATTTTCATGACCCACAGATATTTGGCGAAAAAGGTGTTGGAAATATTCATTTCCTGCTTTGCTATCGCTCGTGCACCTTTTGGGCCTACCAGGATTTTAACAAAAGGCAGGTGACTCTTCTTTGACAAAAGACAAATAAGACCCAAAATATCACCATTTTGCAAGATTTCGTGAGTACTAGTCGAAGATCAAATGCAAAATTGCGACTTGTGTGAGAATTGACGTCATGTCCCTGCATTGTAGATCCGCTTTTAAATCACGCTCAGGCACATTGTCGACCCATTATAGGAAAGACTCGAACGATGACTTTGTTTTTTGCGCACACACGCAAATTTGTCTTCGCCCCGTTTCAAGAAAAAACTTGCACCTCCAGGATTTACTTGTTTTGAGCACACCAGATCTCGTCCGCCCAGGTGTGACACACGCTCTGAATAAGACTGCGATTCGCGTGGAAGTCCCACTCTCCGTCATGGTATCGTCAACATCTGTGACGACGAGCTCCTCCATTGCAAACGCGGATACAAAGGTCAAGCTCATGGCACACTGATGGAATTGTCTCACTGATCGCTTGACATCCTCGAACGGTGAAGGTCCACAGCTACGTGATGTATGCAGTCAGCAGTCACTCACATGCATTCAAGAAGCGGCTCACGAAGTTCAGAAGATCACAGACCTTTCACAAGCAGTGTCGACTGCGGCTCGGACGAAGATGTCATGATGGTATTGAGGATGAATGAAGCTACACGAGGGCTGGCCATGATGATGACAAGGGACTATTCTAGTGGCCGACAGGATGAGAAGCATAGCTGCTAGAGCCACCAATGTTCATGTTACCCATCTGCTGATTGAGGGCCGAGGGGTCTGATTGAGAAGGATAGCCTCCGCTGTAGCCGCTGCCAGATGGGTGACCCTGAGGCTGGAAATGCTGTTGCTGGAACGCTTCGCTCTCAGCTCGTGCCCTTTCGAAGAGCCTACGCTTCTCGTCATCATGAGGAGTAGGGGTGTACTGCTGCTCGTGTGGTGGCGCCTGCTGATAGCCCAAGGGCGCCTGCTGCTGCGGCTGTGAAGCAGAAGCGACGCGACTACCTTGACCGTAGCTGGGATCAGCGGGCCCAGGACCTGCTGGCTGAGGGTAGCCATGCTGCTGCTGCGCATCATACGGGTACTGGCTCGGGTCGTGAGGATTGGTGGCGGACGGTGCTTGCTGCACAGGATAAGCATGGGTGTTCGGATAGGCGGGTTGCTGTGCGTAATCGGCTGACGAGCTGGAGACATGCTGTTGAAGTTCAGGACGAGGGCGAAGGTAGTCCTGGCTCGAATGACCACCCGGGTTGTATCGCGAGAGACTCTGCTCCATCATCTCATCGAAAGAGCCACGTGCGTGAACAAACTTGTCGTTCATTGCCTTGAGCTCGGTGATTTTGTTGCTGTATCGGTCAATAAGCTTGACAATCTTTGGTCGCATGGCAAGGGATTTCTGGTAGAGCTCTTGTAGCTCCTCGTCTTCGGCAAGGTTGTCGCGGGCGGGATCGAGGCTGCGAAGCTTGCTGAGGAGTCGGTCGATGTCGGCAGCTTGAGAGAAGATGCGCGCTTCCATCTCTGCTTCCTTCTGCAGCTCGGCGGGAGTAGGATCGGGCAGGACCTCGACATAGTTGACGGGGAAGATACCCGCTTCGCCCCTCACTTCGCCCCTCCACCAGTGCTCATACACGCTATCCAAAACGCGAATGATCTCTCCGCGCGAAAAGGCAAGCTCGCCTGGCTCCGTGGGAGAAAAGTCGTACAATGCTCGAACTCGCGAAGCCACGGCAGGCGGAGCGGCTGTTGCGGCGGGCTGGGCGGCTGGTGCGGAACTGGTATCATTCGTGTAAGGTGCGTGCTGCTGCGTGGGAGCGGCTGAGCTCTGCGAAGCAGACTGCTGTCCATACGAGCTAGAAGAGGCAGCGGCTGGAGCAGAAGAGCTGGACGCTTCTGCTTGCTGGGTGTTGTAACTACTGTAGGCGTTGCGTCCGCCTTGATCCTGGATTGAAAGTTCCAAAGCTCTCCTGAGCTCTTCATCTTCGGCTCGGAGCTGCTCAGACGTGGGCTCGCGTGGCTGCGCAGCTGGAGTCTCCTCATCGGCCACGGCATCCTGAGATTTGAGACTTTCGTAGGTCTCCTTCATGAGACCCAGACTCTCGTCATCGAACTCTCCAGCCCATTCCTTGACGAGAGCAGAGCAGCGCTTCTTGACAGTAGCATGCGTGTTGCGGTCTAGACAAATTCTTGCGAGAGTTTGGGTGAAGGACCTACTGGCGATCTCCTGGTGAGCAGTGAGACCGCAGTTTTTGGCCACAGCGTCGGCAAGAGTGAGGGCGTATAGCTGGACGTTGGCGTTGCGGTGTACGAGTCGCTTTTGAATGGCTCCGATGCAGTTGCGTGCGCTGAGGTTGGGACACCAAGGAATGCAAGGTTGTCAGTCAATTGAGCGGCCCTGTTGAGCAGGCGAGCCTTCCTGTACTTACGCTGATTCTCCGCCGGACGAGACCTTATCGCAGACTTCGAGGTTCAACTCCCAGTTTTCTGAGGTGAGCTCGTCGGAGGTGGCCTTGAGAACGATGTCCTCGAAAGGATTCTTGGTTGCAAACATGCTGATTTGCCGGAAAGTCAAATGGATGACTAGAGCAAAGCAAGCTCGAGACGATCAAGGGATGATGAGGATATGTTTGGTGCTGAAGAAAGGAGTCAGGTGCTGAGCTGTGTGACTGTAACACCGAGACTGGTCCGTGAGTCGTTTTTTGGTTGCAGCACACTGAACGCAACATGCAGCTCAGTTCTCGACTTGACCGAGGCACCGCCACGCACCGCCAGCTTGAAATCACGAATTTCGGCTTACTGCTGATTACATACCGTACGTGGATGACCTCTTCCAGCAAAACCCTGAGTTTGGCGGGGTCCTGCCAAACCGTGCCACTTGATTTGTAACGTCGTAACAGCTCGCGTCACCCACCATCATAGACAGACGCATCGGTTCGCAATGACGGCAGCATCCCCAACAACAGGAGAGCTGTCCTCCATCAATCTCGACAATATTCGTATAACAACAGCTGGTGATGACGCCGGAACCGATTCGGACGCCGAGTCATTCGAAAGTGCCAACGATGGTCCAAGCATTACTGTGCAGGATGATGACGAACCACCAGCATTTCCAAGCCTAAACAGTGCTCAAAGACAGAGCACTTCTTCGCACAAGGCCACCAGCACCACATCAAATACTGGCAAAGCCGCCGCCCTCTTACAGTCTGTTGCTCCGCGACCGTCTTCGTCCAACACTCTGATGGCCCCACCAAGTTCGCTGGCACCTCCTCGCAGTGGTGGGCTCGCTGCGCCACCATCTACTTCAGCATTGACAGCGCTTGCAGGTGTCGGAGGTGCCTCTGGTGTCAAAGCTTCAGCCGGCAAAAGTCGAAAGAAGGTGGCGCTCGCTCCCGGTTGCAGTCCACTCGACTGGGCTAGACTCAAGAACAGCACAGATCTACGGGGCGGCGTCACTTCATTATTGAGGGTAACGCCCTATGAGCTCAAAAAGCATAACACTACCGAAGACGCTTGGTCGGCCTTCTATGGGAAAGTGTACAACATCACGCCTTATCTTCGCTTTCATCCGGGTGGCGAAGACGAATTGATGCGTTGCGCCGGTCGCGACGGCACTAGATTGTTTGGTAAGTGCTTGAATTGCCAAAGCCATGCAAACCTCGATTCGCCGTCGGGCTCGTTGCCAAGCTTGATTCTCCGTCTGACCTTTATCTTGTTGCAATATCTGCCATCTGGCTCACAGCTCTCACACATTCATGGGTCAATATCGACTCGATGATCGACACTGCCATGGTTGGCATCTTGACCAGCGAGTCATGAAGCAAACACAACCACAAGCTGCACGGCTTGCGAAGACACAGCTTCGAGCCAAAACACAATAGAATACATTTCAATATATACCCATCGATAGGATCAATACAACATGACTTTGACCAGTTTCAATCCAGAGAGTCAGCAATCATGCAAAGCCAACGAGACCAACACCTTTCTGTCGCTTGATAGCAAACAGCTGCTTGGAGATCATGCCATAGGTTGCCTTTCGTGCCAGGTTCTGGCCGTCCTCGAACGCCTCGACGCGACTTGGCACGTCGTTGTCGTCGTGAGATTGGGCGTGGAGCCAGACCTGCATACCGCAAGTAGACCACCATTCGTGTCCGCGCACCTTGAGCTCATCAATGTTCATGCGGTGCGGCTCTTCGGAGACGAGCATCTGGAAGATGACAAAGGCAGTCATGAGCACCTCGGGCGTCAGCTGAGCTGCAACGGCTGCCGATGCCTCGCTGGCAGCGCTAGAAAAGGTGGAAGAGGTCTGAACCGAGCCAACCGAGTAGTCGCCGGGATTGGGTGCATTGCCACCGCTCATGAGCGATTTCAAGGTGTCGAGTGTGTCAAAGTAGTCGGCCGATTCACGCTCGGGAGCGACGGATCGAAGAGCATCGCCAAAGACATCCCAGACCTTTTGTGTGACCCTCTCGAGCTCTTGTGAGCTTTGAGTCGCATTAACCAAGAGATGCGTGGGTTGCTTCTGTGGTGGCGAGGCAGCAGCAGTAGCGGCGAGGGCGGGCTCTTCTACAGCCGGAACGGGATTGATGGCTGCCGATGTATCTGCGACATCTGAATGAAGCTCGTGAGATTCGTGATGCTCGCGAGGTCTCTGAACGGTGACATCAGCTGGGTCATCAAAGGACTGTGAGACCGAGGCAGAGACATCGTGATGCGATGTTGCGACGGTGGCGTCGATGTGGTCTTGCTCATCGGCCACGTCAAGGTTTGCCGAGGAGGTATAGGCCAATTGCTGGACCTGCTCTTGTTCCTCGTCTTGATCCTCCTCAACTTGCGGATGTTGCGTGGTGTTGATAGTGCTGTCCAGCACGTCTTGTTCGTCAGCCTGGGCAACGGTGTCATCTTGTGGCGGGGCATGCTGGACGGTAACATCCTCCTCGTGTTGCGCCCTAGCCAAAGAAGCGCGCGGGAAAGCCTGCTGTGGAGTCTGTTGTCGAGCTTGCATCCTGCTAGCCTCTGCCTGAGCTTGAGCGTTCTGCTGGCGTTCGAGTTCCTGCCTTTGCCATTCGGAGCGGGCTTGACGCAGCTCCTCAATCATTTCTTCGAGGGCGAGCACTTCGAGCTCCTCCTTTTGGATTCTGTCCTGTACTGCGGCAAGGTGAGATTGAAGCTGATCGTTGGCAGAACGGGAGGAGTGGGCAAGAGGAGTTTCGACGTCGGTGGAGGAAGAGGCGATGGGTTTGCCCTCTGCAGTAGCGCGTAGTTGTGCTTCGCTTTGACGAATGTATTGCTCGTAGTTCTTGATGTCTTGATTGAGTGCAGCATGCGTCTTCAAGAGACCCTTGATGTGTTTGCGAGTGCGAGGACCTTTACCGCAAGTGTCGTTGAGACGCTGAGCAGCGAGTAGCAGGACGCGTGCGTCGACGCTCTGGTCGTCCTGAGACCGGAAGGACTGCTTGTTAGATGAGCTGGTGTTGCGGAGAGGCGTCGGAGGAGCGACATGGCGAGGCTCTGGCAAACGGGGAGCGAGCAAGAGATCGGCTTCATTGGTATCATCGGAACCGTTTGTGCGACTGGATGCGACGTGGGCGGATCTGTGACCGGAAGAGCTTGGACCAGCGCGAGAGGCGGAGGCAGACTGAGGCAGAGGAGGGTACCAAAACAGATTGGCTTCTGTTTGGATGTCGGCATCACGGATGTAGGTAGTGATCTCCAAACCCTCGCGATTCAAGACGGCCGAAGTGAATGGGGTAGCATCGAGACCCTTCCTGGCGCGTTTGCGTGCAGCAGCCTGACGCAAGTTGATGGCGCCGAGCGTGTTTGTGAGTGATTGCAATGCGGTCTCCATGGTTGCGATAAGATTTGCCTGATAGAGTGATGGTGGCAGTGACGATGATTGACGACGACCCCACGCGCGCTCCATTTGTTTGCTCAGCTTTTTTCCCTGTTGGCCCGATCCCAGCCAAAATAATGGAATGGCAGCAGGAGTTGCTCTCAACTCGAAATGCGGCGCGTGTTTGCTTTGCAGGCCGAAAAGCGACGGACGCGTCGAGCAAATCCCATTCCAACTCACCTAACTCGACCGAGAAAAGTCCGATTGCAAAGGCTGTTCGGCCATGTCCGTGGCCGAGCATCCGTCTGCCAAATTTCGCGGTTTTGGCTCAAATTTTGCTTGCACAAAAAAGGGCCGTACAGTATCTCGACGGTCGATAATATTCTGTGAGTGCTGCTGAGTTGTGACTCTGCAGAGGAGACAAAAGATAAGTAGTAATGTCGATCAAATACAGTAATTTACTATAAAGACGAGCCAGAGACCCTATCTGCTCCTTCGTTGCTTTCCTCTTCGTTGGTTGTGTTTTCAATCTATTCGAGTCTTCTGCTCCATCTGCTCGGCTTCCATGGGTCTAGCGGAATTATCGAGTCAAGTCTGCCATCCGTCAAAGCTGACTGCTCTTCCTTTTTAACTTATTTTCAATCATCGCAACAGCCTCCGTTTTGTGACGGCGCTTCGAGCTCATCTCTGCACACCATGTGCGGCACCCGTAGGCCCGACGGCGCAGACGCCGACCTTTCCGCCATGGCACGCACATTGTCAATGCACAGCTCCACCAGAGACTCGTCGCCTGCATCCAGCGAGAGGAACCCTTTCGAACAGGACGGCGTATCCCCCGGCACTCCACCTGCAACACGAGCAGACGCTTCTCACTACTCTGAAGCAGACGAAAAGCGACTCCACGAATCCGATGGTCACTACTGGGCTCACAGACGTGTCTCTTCTTCCCACCAAAACTCGCCTGCTATCGATATCCCCACCCGTCTTCAAGGTTCCTTCACTGCCGACTCGCAGAACGAGCTCGAGCCCACATTTGCTTCCACCTCGCTTGCAGAAAGGTCTTCCCTCTTTTCTTCCGGTTCCCTCCAGGACGACCGACGATCCAACGCCGACCTCGATGTTTCCGGAGATGGCAGTCATGTCCCTCCTCCTAACGTAGCCACCATCTTCCATGACTCTGATCCCGCTCAAAACTCTGTACCCAAGCACACCAACCTCCAAGCCGCCGCTGCTCAACAGAATGCTCACTTTGCAGCTTCCCCTGCCGAAGCAGCCGCAGCCAACGCTGGCCTCGGTGCTGCTCCTCATGCTCCTCTTCAGCCTCGATCCGATGCCGATCCTAGCCACTTGAACGCCTCCAACGTTGCTGTCCACTCTGAGCTCTCTGGCGAGCTTCGTGCATTGTACACAAGCTTGCAGACCTGTCTCGAGCTCAGGGACAAGTACATGGGCGCCAGTCTTCAAGGTGCCATGGAGGACAACCCTAAGAATTGGGACGCTGAGTACTATGCTCGTCAGGCTGCTGCCAATGCCGAAAACACAGTCCCAACCCCATCTGGTCCCGTCGCCGAGGGCTCTATCAAGATCGATGGCTCTTCTTGGGACTCTGAAAGCGGCAAGCCCAAGCCTTGGCGCATCTACCCCGCCCCTCCTCGTCCCCACTGGGAGCTCTTCAACCCTCCTCCCGAGTCGTCCTTTGTCGTGCGTCCCACTTCAGTCAACCCGCTTCCGCCGCCCATCCCACCCGCAAGTCCTGCCAACGCCCAGGCTGCTCAGGCACTTCTCGAAAGTACCGGCGGAAAGCCTGGTCTCTACCGCGAACAGGACGTCGTCATTCCTAATCAGCATACCCGCAACGGATCCGATGTCACCTGGCACATGGACGAGACCGGTGTCATTCAGGTCTACCAAGGCGAAGCTCCTGCCGCTTTGTCCACTCCAACCCAAAGCGTTGATGAGCCAGCGCCTGCCACCACTCCCACCGGTCCAAGGAAGAGCCCCCTCTTCAACGTGCCTACCATTCGAGAATACTTCAAGGACCTCGATTACCTCCTCGGCGTCATTTCCGATGGTCCCGTCAAGAGTTTTGCTTGGCGCCGACTCAAGTACCTCGAGAGCAAGTGGAACCTCTACTTCCTTCTCAACGAGTACCGTGAGCTTGCAGACATGAAGCGAGTCCCTCATCGTGACTTTTACAATGTCCGAAAGGTCGATACACATATCCACCACAGTGCTTCGATGAACCAGAAGCATCTTCTCCGATTCATCAAGGCAAAGATCAAGCGTTTTCCCGACGACATTGTCATCCACCGTGACGGCAAAGATCTCACGCTGCAGCAAGTGTTTGAATCGCTCAAGCTGACTGCTTACGATCTCAGCATCGACACGCTCGACATGCACGCTCACCAGGATGCCTTCCACCGTTTTGACAAGTTCAATCTCAAGTACAACCCCATGGGCGAGTCGCGTCTGCGTGAGATCTTCCTCAAGACCGACAACCTGATCAAGGGAAGATACCTCGCCGAGCTCACCAAGGAAGTCATGGCCGATCTAGAACAGAGCAAGTATCAGATGGCCGAGTATCGTGTCTCGATCTACGGCAGGACCAGAGGCGAATGGGACAAGCTTGCTAGCTGGGTCGTCGACAATGGTCTCTTCAGCCCCAACGTCCGATGGCTCATCCAAGTGCCTCGTCTTTACGACGTCTACAAAGCCAACGGCACCGTCGACAACTTCGAGCAGATCATTCGCAATGTCTTCGAGCCTCTGTTCGAGGTCACGCAAAATCCGCAGAGTCATCCCAAGCTGCACGTCTTCCTGCAGCGTGTCGTTGGTTTCGACCTGGTCGACGACGAGAGCAAGCCAGAGAGGCGTGTTCACAAGAAGTTCCCCGTACCCAAGCTGTGGGGCTTCAAGGACAGCCCTCCGTACAACTATTGGCTCTACTACATGTTTGCCAACATCTCGAGTCTGAACCAGTGGCGTAAGTTGCGTGGGTTCAACACCTTTGTCCTGCGACCTCACGCTGGCGAAGCGGGTGATACCGACCACATGGCTGCAGCCTTTTTGACGTCGCAGTCCATCTCGCACGGCATTCTGTTGCGCAAAGTGCCTGCACTGCAGTACCTCTACTACCTCAAGCAGGTCGGTCTTGCCATGTCGCCGCTGAGCAACAACGCGCTGTTCTTGTCGTACGAACGCAACCCTTTCCCCAACTTCCTCAAGCTTGGTATGAACGTCTCGATCAGCACTGACGATCCGCTTCAGTTCCACTTGTCAAAGGAACCTTTGCTGGAAGAGTACTCGGTGGCTACGCAGATTTACAAGTTGACGCCCGCTGACATGTGCGAGTTGGCACGCAACTCGGTGTTGCAATCGGGATGGGAGATGGAGATCAAGCGTCATTGGCTTGGTCCTAATTTCCAGTTGCCCGGTCCGAGGGGTAATGTGGTGGCTAAGAGCAACGTTCCGGATATTCGTCTCAGGTTTAGGAGGAGACGCTGAGAGAGGAGCTGGATTTGGTTTGGCAGAATCAGATTCCTTCTGCTTGATGGGCCGGGCTTTTTATTATCGATTGCCTTGCTCTTTATCAATTTATGTTGTGCGGTTTGAAGTGGATTTGCAATCAAGGGTAGTGTCTCTATCTCATCTTCTGTCTGAAGGCTGCGTGTTGGGACTGTCTCAAGAGATCAATCACGAGGTTGTGCGAAATGGCGATGCAAAAAGATGCTGCGTTGTCAATGCGAGAGAATACAAGGTGAGCCGTCTTGGCTAGCGAGCTTCGTCACGCCTGTGACAACTCGACGGCGACTTTGACCGCACCCAGCAGAGCTGTGAGTTGAATCTTTCCGAGCCACCGGTACTCAATCGATGTCTGTTTCGAGTGCAAGCATAAGAGAAGAGATAGGTCAGTCTAATCGCTCTGGCTGGTCATCAGAAAAGGGATCGAAACACTTACTCAGTATCAGCCAAATGATCCAACAAGTAAATCCTCGACTTGGCCGGCAACTTGATCGTCGCCAACAAATCGTACACTCCACTGATCATATCCGCCAACGCAATGCCCTTTGTCGTCTTCAACTCCGAAACCGTTCTAAACGCCGTCGTGAATTCGTCTTCCATCATCGATTTGAGGACAGCCTCCACGTCCTGTGGATGTGGGTTACCCGTACAGTTGTATACCGCAGTCTCGTCGATGTGATCCGAAGCAGCATGGCAGGCTTGTAGCACGTTGAGAGCTCGACGCATATCACCTCGGGAAAGTTTGAGCAAAGCCTCTTTACCATCCTGAGTGATCTTACAACCCTCTGTTTCAATGACGTGGTTGAGACGGTCTTCGACCTGGTCGAGTTCGAGTGGGTTGAAGCGGAAACGAGTGCATCGAGATTGAATGGCGGGGATGATTTTGTTGACGTAGTTGCAGATGATGCAAAAACGTACGTTTTTGGTATACTGTTCGATGACTCTTCGAAGTGCACCCTGAGCAGCTTGGGTCATTGCATCGGCTTCGTCGAGAACAATCAGCTTGAAGCCGCCTTTGGAGCTGAAAACGCTCTTTGTGCTAGCGAAACTCTTGATTTGCTCGCGGACTACTTCGATACCTCTATCGTCGGAGGCGTTGAGTTCGAGAACGCTATTGCGAAATTGAGGGCCGAAGATTTTGCGAGCCATAGCAAGGATGGTCGACGTCTTACCCGTTCCTGGTGGGCCGTAGAAGAGCAAATGTGGGAGCCGATTCTTGTCGATAAAGTTCTGAATGGTTGATGTGATATCTTTGTGTGAGACGAGGTCATCGAGGGTGGCTGGACGATACTTTTCTACCCATGGAAGCAGGTCGAGGTCTGCTGAAGCTGAGGCTGAGGCGTCGTCGGCCTTGCCTTTACCTTTGGAGCTCATTTTTGGCAACAATGGCTCGATTGAAGCAGCGGTGGTCGTAGCGAGGTTGATGAGGGTCGACGACGAACGGATATGAGAGTGATGATCGAAAGAAGCGAGGGATTTGCTCAGCCATGGAAATCTGTTGTTCTTTCTGCTAGTCACATTTGTACCCTCCGCATCCACTCTACGCGACCTTTTTGTCACTTCGCGAGTCGCGCGTTTCGACTGTCGATCTGCTGCGAAATAACGAGCGCGCGTTCTTCCTAAAACCACACTCGGAATACTCCACCTCGCACACGCACACACGGACCACAGCCTCTTCGTTGCCTGCTCTTCGCAGCATGCTCTTTTCGCCGTTCATGTTCATGTGAGACTACACAGGGCTGTCGGTTCACGCACAGAATCGGCCTGAAGCTTGACATGAAACATCGTCGTATTGAAATCAAACGATGCCAACCTGCATCACACCAACCCGCGCCAGGTTACGTGCAAGTGACAACCTAACGGCATCCAACTTGTCTGAAGCCTTGACCGTAGCGCTCTTCTTTGAGTCCGTCTGCTTCTTCTTTTGCTGCTGCTGTTGAGGCGATTCGACGCCGAGAAGCTGATTCAGATAACCCAAGAAATGGTCCGACATGTCTGGATGCATCGAGACGGCGTTGGTGATGCGCTCGACTATGCGGATCAGCTCAAATGTTTGCGAGCGATCGAACCACGTTGCTTGACCGTCTTCGAGTAAAGGAATAGCGTCGACTAGCAGGACGGCAAGGAATCGCTCCGGTGCAGCTTCGGTGGTGACGAGTTCAACGAGCAACCCTGCAGCAGCAGCCCACTGTCCGTCAGCGTATAGCCGGTGAAAGTCGCGGAAGTGTGCCAGGAATGCGAGTCGTTTGGAAAAGAATCCACGAGCGTGCTTATCGAGCTCCAGATGCTGCTCGTCGCTGAAGTCTTCGCCGTTGAGATCGAGACCGTCAGCTGGCGAGATGAGCGAGGAGGGGAAAGAGTCGACAATGTGATTGAACGCTTCAGCTCCTTTACTGACGTACTCTCCCAGGATGCGGTCGGCGATTGTGCGGATGAGGACTGTGTCGGATGCTCGAACGCAGTAAGCAATCGCTACACCGTACTGACCCTGCTCCATCAAATTGCGCGACATTCTTCGGCACACCACACGTGCCTCCAACTCGAGACCGTGATCCGAGCACGCCCTTAGCACCTGCTCTGCTCTCGCTAGACCCTTTGCTGCGTTCTTCTTGGTGTTGCTGCCATTTGCTTCCGCATCTTCGTCCATTGCCTCGTCCGCATCGTCTGAATCTTCTGTCGGATCCGGACCATCCAACGGTACAGACAAGATGATGTGTGACATCTTTTTCCTCCCCGCTGCTCCACAAGCGCCCAAGTAGTCGATGCTGATCCTCCACAGGCCTTGCTCGTCCAACAGGCCCTGAGCGTATTTGAGCAACAGATCTTGACGCAAGTCGCTCGTTCCTTCTTGCTCCTCGTCTTCAAGGAGACCGACTTTGTCTGCAAGATCGCCAAGATGAGCTCCGAGCCAAATATCGACATCTTGCGCCTTCTGCACCGCTTGTCGTACTTCACCCTTGATGAGGTGCTGCTGCACGATCTCGCTAGGGATGGTGCTGTCGACAGGGAACTGCTCCAGAATGATAGCGGCCGTCGTCGGTACGTCGTCACGTTTGAGTGTCGGGTGGACAAGCGTGCCCCATGCACCAAGCGCCTCGCGCCAATCTTCACAAGCTTCAAAGATGCGGTCCTTGACACCGGCCATGAGTTCGAGAAGACACCTGAACTGCGCTTCGTACTCGAGTCTCTCGTCTTCGACTTCTTCCGTGTTGCCTGCTTGCGCTTCCATCTCGTCCATCTCATTCTCTAGTCCACTAATGAGCTTGCGGACACTGGCAAGCCAACTGCGATGTGCGGCGATGAACTCGTGCTCCATGGAGTAACGCGTGGAGCGGGGAAGTGTCGAGAGAAGCTTTGCAGCTTTTTGAGCTACTCTGCGGATGACGGGTGAGGAATGCGAGTCGAGCGATTTGAGCACAGAGGCTGCCGAAGTGTGGAAGCCGCGAAGCACACAACGAAGCACGTAGTCCCAGTAGGATGGGTGCTCGTGTGGCACGGCCGACTCTGCAATCTCTTGACCCTCTTCGGTGGTAGGAGCGACGTCAAACGAGTTGAGCCAATGTAGGAGCTCTTCGCCTACGACGCTGATGCCGCGTCCGTCTTTGGGGTAGTAGAGGACCTCTGCGAGGCGAAGGATGGTTTGGGCGTCTCGCCATGTCTGGAATTGCGCCGAGTCTAGGTCGTCATCGAGCTGTATCCTCTCAAGGTAGTCCTGGATGGCACGCGCATAGTGCTCGCTGATCCGGTTGTAGTATTGGATGGTCTCGGTGGAGGGAAGCACAGATGAGCCTGCAATGCCATTGCCTGCGCGGTCTGAGAGCACAGCCTCTTGGTGGATGCGTTGCAAAGAGGTGAAGATGGTATAGGTCTGTGTGTAGAGCGCCTTGAGATCGGACGAAGTGCCCCAGTCGTAGCTGACAATGATTGGCGGCGCTGCTGTGGTCGCCGAGCTAGTGAGCGCCATGGTGTGTCTTCGCGACTATATGCCGCGTTTGGTGCTGTGCGGACGGCGGTCGTAAGGTTGATGGTGTGGACGACAGAGTAAGTTATCGAGAATGCTAGGAAGAGCAGTGCGCGTTTGGATGTTTTGTGTTGATTTCGACCATTTTGTGGTTTCGGAACTCGGGCAGTCTTACTCCACCCTCAAAGGAAGAAAAAAATCTCAGCAGACCCTTCTACGTGTGTTCGATGCCTGGTGACATTCAGTACAGATGGCTGCTTGACGGAAGCTGCTACGGCTTCGCAACACATCGCACACAGAATGATTAAGCATGACTCAAGAAGCAAGGCGAAGATCGGTACAGAAATAGGATTGAGATTGCTTAAAAATACAGAATGCGAAAGATAGACGATGCGAGACTGGGTATATTTGGATCAAGGGGCACATCTAGGAAGCAAGCGACAGAGCCACGCTGTGCAGAACTTGGCTGATTCCATGGGAAACGTTGAGCAAGGCATGTGAAAAGAGCAGTGGGCTTCGCAAATGATCCAATGAATGTTTAAAGTGCCATCCTTGTGGCTATTGATTCGCGGGGGCATCGGAGAACGAGGCATCGATACGTTGACGGCACTGGCATATGTGTTGAGCACAATGAGAGTCCTTTCCAGCAAGCAAGCTGAGTAGATAGAGACAGTATTCGGTGCTTGAAACGAGATCATACTTTGCGGCGCCTTGGTCGATTATGAACGAAAGGTAGAAACAATGCATGCTCATGCCTCCATCTCTTGACAGGCTCAGCAGGCTTAGAAGAGCGCTGCTTGTTGTCGATACCAATGCCGACAGCTCTCAAGCTCTCCTCGATGGTGTAGGCGGGCTCTGAGTGATTTTTCGCCTTTCGCTTGTGCAGCTTTGAAGCAATGTGGGTGAGCTGATCCTTCTGCGAGGGGAAGTTTCGGTCGCACTCGACGCAGTAAAAGAGACCGAGACCGGCCTTGTCGACATCGAGTTCCTTTGGGTTTTGCAGCTCGTCGAGCTTCTTGGGATCGTTGAGGTTGGCTTGAATTTGGTCCGGATCGAGCTTCCTGGCCCTTGTCCTCATGCCACGCTTGACGTCACGTCGTGCGTGGTGCGTCTTTTTGCCGTGTCGTGTACGCGTCATGCTGATATATACTGGCTGACTCTGATGGGTCGAGCCTGGTGTGCAGGGAGGTTGAGAATGGCAGGTAAAGGTGGTGGCGGCAGCGCAGACGATGGCGACACCAGCAACGGGATGGCAGTGGTCTTTTTCAAAAAAAAGTTGCCAACAGAATCAACTCAAGGGTCCGTCTGCACGCTCAAATTTCTCCAAATTCTTTGGACTCGCGACAGAAAAGTGAATCACGATCTGACCCTTAGCTTCGCCCGATTAGACAAAGGTAAGCCGATCTAAGTATAGTTCTTGCACGTGACTTAAGGCCGAACTGTAGTCAGAAGCGGATCCGACGAAATTGTTGGAAATTGAGCCGCAAACTAGCGTCGCGGATGGCTTAGGCGGGAGCAAGGCAAACACTCAACCTGCGAATTCGAAGCTGCGTTGCAGAATTACCAAGAGTCCCGCCCAACCTCAAACTGGCGAGTCTGGCATCGAGCGAGCACAGCAACGTCGAGCCTTGAGAACACTGCTCCTTCCGCTCCACCGTCAAGACCATCAACACATCACAGATCGTCAAAATGGTAAGCTTTCATCGACACCTGGAGCATACATGATAGTACAACGCAGAGCCCAGTCATCATTGCCAGCATAGCATACACATTGCAGCATCCGTCACCGATCCAACCGTACCATATCAGCCCATATGCGAGAACGACCCTCCGTCAGCATAGACCGACCATTAAGCAGCAGCATGACCACGTTCATTGCATGCCCTTTGATGAATGTGCACGCTCGTTGGAGCTCGAGATCAGGCCAGAAGGAAGTAACGTAATCGTCGGAAGCAAAGCAAAGCCGGACTTGGCAGACTAAGGTGGAGCAACTCGGACATTGGCATGGACGATTCAGCATGGTGGAGCAGTACAAACGACGATACTTGCGACAAGATCTTCGTGCTCAGATGGATAGTTGTGGTCTCGGCGGGTTGACATGCCGTGGTCCACAACGACGAGCACCTCCCCGAGCAGGCATATCGAATGGAGGTCGACAGATCGTTCTTTGCACGACGTTGGAAGTGTCATTCAGCTTCGCGTCCGCAGAAGGAGCGTTCGAGAGGGGCGCACATTGCATTCGTGGATAGAGTCGGTCCATCATGATCGCGATAAGCCGAATCAGCGGTATCAGCACGCCATGTCAAGGAATCGATCCAGCATACTTTCCAGCGGCAACTTCGCCAGCCTACGTGCGGGTTGCATTCTACACCTCTCAGCTATGCTTGAATGGCACACGACATGTCCCATCACCTACATCTTCAATGCACCTCTGCATCCGTCTCATTGTTGCATGCCTGGCATCGATAGGCAGCTTTGCGTTGTCAGCTCTTCAACCAACCATTCCGCCTACTGCCAACATTCATTTGCTGACCTGGGACCTTCACTCCTTCTCAACTGCTTCTACAGTCTCGTCTTTACGTCAAGGGTAGGATCATGGGCCATAAGCGCTCGCAGCGCGTTGCCAAGTGCCACACTTCCCTCATCAAGATCGAGGGTGTTGAGAAGACCGACGAGGCCAAGTTCTACCTCGGCAAGCGTGTCGCTTACGTCTACAAGGCCACCAAGGAGGTCCGTGGCTCTAAGATCCGCGTCATCTGGGGACGCATCACCCGCCCTCACGGTAACTCGGGTGTCGTTCGTGCCAAGTTCGCCCACAACATCCCTCCTCAGGCTTTCGCCGCTCGTGTCCGCATCATGCTCTACCCCTCGAGCATCTAAGTGCTTCACTCCACACATACCATGACCATTCATCCATCAGCACCACCACCACCACCACCAACTCAAAAGGCGACGATCGTTGACCTGTGGATTCGTAGCGCGAAGTTAAGTGGAGCAAGATTGATTCAAGTTTCTACAATGGGGCGATAAGGCAAGGTTCAGGACACCTCTCTGTGTTTTTAGCAACTTTCTCTTTCTCTTCTTTTCTCGTTTCTTTTGTCGGCCACCCTTGTCCCAACCCTCAGAACGAAATCAACTTGTCTCTACTTCGACTGCTTTCGGCCACACACCAAAAGGCAACGATCAACATTCACATCTATTCGCCAACCACCCTATCTATCTCCCCCATGCATCTGTCGTTCCACCCATGAACGCCATCCACATTCTACACTTATTCTCTTTGCACAAAAGAAATGCAGAACATACGCTCACAACACTCGCGAAGGTCGACATCAGGCTCTTGCTGCTTGGCATTGGTGTTTATCCCTTTCTGGTCTGATCTAAATCGTGGCTCCTTTCCCTTCTGAGACGTCGTGGCTCCTGTCTTATCTAGTTGCGAACCTGTTCAAATCCACGGTTCGTGACTTAAACAAACAGGAAATATCAAAACCCTTCTTTTCCTTTTCCGCTTTCCTTTTCACCTCTCGTGGGCGTAGAGGGAAGCGGAAGGAAAAGAGAGCGGTTCTTGCAGATCGTCCCTGATACCCAAACATGAAGAGAGACGTTTTGAAGGGATCACACATTTCTTTTTTTGGTTCCCACACTTGTCCTCATTTGTACTCTGTTCTTCCGAGGCACAGCGACACGTGTTTGAGACTATACGTTGGCTTGCTTGATTGTTTGAATGGAAAACGTACAAATACAAGTATGGAGTGCGAATCTAGTTTCGATGATATCAACTGTCCGGCGGAGCGTCTGGATTGATGCGTGTATACTGCGAACGGTCAGGATCGTGGCTGAGGACTCGACCGGATCGACTTGTCAAGTTGTCGCGCATCGAAGTGAGACCTTGAACGGGGCTGAATGATGGCAACCTGGTTTGGCCGCCTACGAGATTACGTGCAATGACGAGCCACATGGGAGGCCAGGAGTCGTCTGCCGAGACTGGACCTAGGCCTGTATATGGCTCAGCTTGATTCGCTGTATCAGTGGTGACGGTGCGAGGACGCCGAGAGGAGCGTCGAATGCGACTTGTGTCCGGTCTGTCGGAGTCAGGCTGCATCGGTGTGGGAGTTGGCGGAGAGGCGTCTGGTGGTTCGTTCGAATCTTCTCCAGGCTGGTTCGGGAAGAACTGCCTCGACAATATCTGATTGTATATCGGACGTAGCCGCACTACCGCAATGTGATGTGTCAAACTTGTCCTTTGTCTCTTTCTTTCTTCTTCTTCGTCTAGACCAAAGAGTGTCGCTTCTTCATCCCGCACGTCCCATCCTTGTCCCAGGTTGTTATCTTCCAACATAGAGGTGAGATCATCCAAAGCACTCGGCTCGTCGTCGGGCTTTGTGTCGTCCTTGCCCATCTCGAATGCAATGATCGTCATGGTGAGCTGAACGAACCAGACGAAAGCATCGATGAGAAGCACATGGAGCCGGCCCGGTAAGCGGGTGTGACCGATGAAGTCGATAAAGATAGCTTCGCCCGTGTTTGTCTGGCTTGGTGGAGCCCAGAGATGGGCTATAGCGAAGACCAAGTTGGGACAGCACAAAAAGACGACAAGGAAAGGCAGAGACCAAGTCGGGTTTACCTGTACAGGGTTGCAGAACTGTACTTGCAGAGCAGCCTTGACGAGGAGTAGGAGCGTTCGATTGTCGAGTAGCCATGTGTATACGAAGAGTATGAAGCAGAGCAGATCCAGCTGTTGTAATCAAGAGCGTGCATGGTTGTCAGCTTTGCTTTCATTGACTGTGATGCTGGGTGTAGAAGACTTACGGACTGGATGAGCTCCTTCCTCTCGAAGTACATGGTGTAATGCGATCGGAGTCAAAGATCACGCGCCCATCGCTGCGACCGACACACCTCTCCCACGACCTCAGTGAGCAATGCTGAACGAATGGAATGGAATGGTGTTGGCTGAGTCTAATTTGTTCGCAAGGTCCATGCGTGGTTCTTGTCGGCGTGCTTCCGAGATGTGTGACGCTTTGAAAGGTGGAGCTGGCGTGGCATCATCGGCATCCCCGCAATCGGTGATTCAGTGACTTTTCGCCTTGACCTGGACCCTGAATTTGTGCTGACGCGCATATAGAGAGCACCTTCTTAGACAGGTTCGCGTTCTGGACGTGATTGCTTCTTGCTCACTCAGCACTGCGATTCAACACTTTGCACCATCACCATCCTCTCGTCGCTGCGAGGACCCGGCAGCTGTCTCGATCATGTATCGGCCATACGTGCCAGACCAGACGAGCGCGCAGGCTGGACCCTCACGACCACGTCCAGAGCCAACGAATCCTCCGCACCCTTCGGACCTGCCTCACAAACCCAAGAAACGTCGACGACTCCAATTCACCTCCCAGATCCGCACCAATATTCCGCGCTACAATCCCGATGGCACTGACAACGTCGAGTACCTGCACCAGCAATCCACCCAAAGACTCAAGCGCAAATGGGACAGCATTTTTGAGCGTTTCAAAGACGCCCATTTGCAGGAGCAGGACGAGATCTACCTTGGCAATCGCGCAAATGGAGAGCCTCTCGTCGTGGTCAAGGACAGGGGCAGCTTGAGAAGCTTGAGGCAGAGTATGGAATTCGGCGTGTTCATCAAAGACGAAGAGCTGCAGGGATGGAAAGATCGACCCGAAGCTAGGCAGATGCAAGAGCAAGACGACGAAGACGAAGACGACTTTGATCCATCGCATATTGGTTCACATCCAGCGCAACTAGCACGAGCTTCCAGCAGCGAATCTGAGGACGACGAAGAAGACGACCCAGCTGCCAACGATCCGGACTTACGCGAATTCCTGGAGGCAGAGGCGAAACGCAAGGCCATGCTCGGCAAATCGGGCGACGATTCAGCTGATGAAGAAGAGGATGAGAACGTCATCGACTTTGCTGATCCCCGGTCTTTGACAGGCATGATGGCGCCTCTGCCAAAGCCAGCTGTGCCAATGGTCCGCAGACGAGGTCGACCACCGGGGCGGTCTCGACGATTGCTGAAAACACCCGATCTCGCACTCTCGTCTTCAGAGGATGACGACGATTCTGACATTGTTACTGTTCATAGCGACTCGGACGAAGAGCTCATCGATTCGATCCGTATCAAGCGACAAAACATTGAAGAGCTCCTTCAATGCACCACGCCGTTCGAGACCTTGCCCTACAACGATATCTTTGGTCTAGCCGATCTGCTCAAGGTTTCAGACAACACCTCGCGTCTTTACATAGATCTTGTGTCGGAGGACGAGGATGAAGTCGTTCAGCCCCAACTCAAAACGAAGAGGGACGTTCCCACGGTGGAAGCGGTCGCCGACGACAAGGTGATCGATCTCACCAGCTCCCTGCCCAACTCTTCGCTCGTTGCCGATGCTCCCTCTTCACCGCCGCCGTCGGATTTATCGCCGCCTTCGCGCGCATCTTCGGTGGATCCTGTTGCGCCTGCGTCCGAACGATCTATGTCACCCGAGGATGAGACCATAGTCGAGATTGCACCTGTGCGGAGCACTCCTGTGAAGAGCACGCCGATTGAAACCTCACCCAGACGAGACATGCCGATAGAGTCCCAGCCATTGGAGACCACGCCCGTCGAAGCTGCAAGTCCTATCGAGGACGTATCTATTGCGGTTGAGGATGAGTGTCTCGAACAGAGTCCACAGGGTCCGCCTGCTGAGCCGCCAGTCTCCGGTGCTCCTCCATTGCAGACTTCTCAGTCGAGCCAGCCGGATCCTACACCAGCAGGATCGTCCCCCACTCGTGTGTTCCGGCCTTTGCCAGAGCCAACGACTCCAGCGGTACCAGCAACGCCTGCATCTCCGATCGCAGCGGCTCCCTCGGACCTGATGCGGCAAGTGACTCCAGAAGCTGCCATAGAGGAAGCAATTCTAGCGACACCAGAAGCTGAAGTGGCTCCAGCATCGCCACCCAGCTCAGACCTCTCATCACCTCCCGCGACTCCACCAGCTGTGGAGGCTACTGCAGCAGATCCATCGAGCCCAATAGCGACACTGGAGCCTCAAGCCCGAGTCGGCCCTATCTCACCACATCGCGAACCGCAGCTAGCTCAAGCCACGCCTTCGCGCACGTACTCTTGCAGGCCTGAACGCCCCTTGTCCGCAGAAGAAGGTAAACCTACACCAAGACACTCATCGTTCTTCACCACCGCCCCTTCGACGTCTACCTCTGCCACTGCGCACTCTTCATCGCGGCATCGCCATCTCACTCCCTCATCGAGACACGCAAAACACACCCCAAGCTCAGCAGACCGACAGCATCGGCACGAGAAGAAGGAACGACGACGCAGCGAAGGCAAGAAGAAATCGACGTGTGGTGGGCCTGGCAAGTGTACAAAGACGTTTTGTTTTTCTTGTGGTTGAATGGAGAGCTACATTCGGTGTGAAGTATGTGTGTGATGGTGTGTAGTGTGCGTGCAGTTTGTGTGGGTGTAGTGGCGGTGTGGATGGCTTTTTGTGTGTGTTGCACAGCGTGCGGGGGATGCAGAACGAGCATGAGAACCTGAAGTCAATGCGAACGCTAACGAGTCTTTTGGGGAACGTGTAGAACAAGCACCGGTACGAATCTCGCCCTCGAGACACAGAGCAACTTCGTAGGCAAGGCTATCTAAGCCCGCAGCTTGTACACCTCTCTATTTCTCACCAGAATCTTCTGCACCAAAATGCTACAAGCCTGTTCTTTGGCCTCTTTGATGCTGGATGCAAAGTCGGTGTTGGTGGCGGTGAGGTTGTCGAAGGTCACTTGGACTGTGAAGGAGGGAAAGTGGCTGTGTGGCGAACGGAAAAGAGTCAGCATGGTGAAGGGTGGAAGAGTGAGAGCGGAAAGGGAAGGGGGGAAACTTACGCAGCCCCACTCATCGTAGGGTGAAGAGCGGGTCGGGTGGACATTTGTGCTGCGTATTCTGCGAGCCCAACCAGCCAGAGAGAAGAGAGTCGCTCGTTAGTATTTGCTATCCAGTAGTTGAAGTCGAGAGATGTGAAAGAAGGGGAAGGGTGGTGAAGAGACATACCATGCACCTGAGCAACACAGCTCCTACCCGGCTCAAACATGACAGCACGACCTTTCCCCTTGCCCTTCAACTTGATGTAGAACGGCACCTCCTTTGCCTCCTTCTCTTCGTCCCTTTCCAGACTTCTCACCACCAGAACCTGCATCGGTTCCTTTGCCTCCTTTGGCGGGGCAGCGAGCAAGCTAGCCACCTCATCAGCGTCGATCTTATCCGTATTTCCAGCGGCAGCAAGATGATTCTTGAGGTAAGATTGCAGACGTCGACCGCCCATGCCAACTAGATTGGCCGAGGTTCGTTCGTAGCCTGACATGATGGGTTGCGCGCAAGAGTGTTAGATGGAGCGTTGTTTGCGGGGTGCTACAGCCGAGGAAACGTTGCGCAGAGAGGGTTGAAGGATGCGGGACAAGCAAAGGGAGACGACCAAATCTAGCGCCTCTTATGTACCCTTTAGCCGTCTCACTTCATCAAGAAGACAAGCTTCCACTTTCCAAACTTTCCCGCACAGCAGCAATCCCCGCAAAGCCTTCTATCTTCTTCTCCTCCGCCATTCAAGCTTCCAGAGCTTTGATCAAAACCAACTAGCGAACAACCTGCGCAGAAGCAACAAAGAGATCGTCGACGTGCGGGAACGATGATCCTCTCTGCGCAATTTCTTGCAAACTGACAGCCGTGCGCGCCAAGCTCGGCTACTCCCTCATATGTGTCAAACCCCTCATCTCAAAGATTAAAGTTCAACACCTACTTACACCTTCTGTGATCACATCGCTTCCGCACTCAAGACAGACAGAAGATATCTTATTCAACATTGCGAGTCATAGAGAGTCTATACGGTGAAAACAACAGAGCACGGGAAAACCAAAAAGATGAGAGAGTAAAGGCAAGCTGAACCTTTAGGGAGGAAAAGGCATCGAGACAAGCCCTCAATTGTCACCAAAAGCCTAATCCCAAAAGTAGCAGCAAAGCAAGCGTGACATAGAAGAAAGGCGCAGAAGGACGACATAGTCACGCGGGGTACGGATGCGGATCCCTCAATCCGATACCGAATCCTATCAGAGACAGACGCCTTGTCGCTCGACACCGCTTCTAACACCGCTTCTAAAGCCGGAGGCGAAGTATAGTGTAGCAAAAGTAAAGATGGCCGCCGCTTTCTCACTTCAACGAAGCAGCAAGCTGAGCCTTGAGCTCAGGATCCAATGTCGAGATCTGAGTCAAAATGTATTGCGCCTTGAGCTGTTTCGACGCCGCCAAAAGCTGACCAGCCGAGGCCTCGAGGTGCTCAGCAACAGTCTTGTCGTCGTCCGAAGCAGCAGCACCGGTAAACTGTCTCAAAGCAGCCACACGCTCAACGTGCTTGAGCAATGGGTTGGCCTCCGCAATCGTGCGCTCAGCAGCCACCTCCGTGAGCCTCCTGCGCAGACGCCAGTAGAAGTATCGACGCGCATTCTCCCATGGAAGAGCAGATCGCAACACTCCAGTGGCAAGCATGCGTCCTGCTCGGTCGTGTGCATCAGCATACTCGGTAGCGATAGCAGTGAAGATGGGCGAGAGCTGCTTCTCACGGTCCGCCAACGCCTTGCGGGCAGTGGTCTGTGCGGTATAGTCGGTGGCCTCGGCGGCTTCCTTGCTGAGCTTGGCGTAGACGCTGTCGAGACGCTCCATGGTAGCACGCTGCTTGTCGGCACGGAACTTGATCTCGACAAGACCGGAAGCCTCGAGCACACCACCACGTGCACTGTTGACATCGGCGGACATCTCGATCATGCCGTTGTCGTTGATCGCAGAGTCGACCACGACCCACGAACCACCACGCAGCTCACCCATGGGTGGAATGTGCACAAACACGGGCTGCTTGTACGACGAAAGACCGTCGACGATCTTGGAACCCTGCTTGAGGATCTCGTCGTACATGTCCTGCTGACCGCCCGAGAATCCACGCCAGTTGGCGAGGATGACAAGAGGAAGACCCTCCTTGTCAAAGTCCCAGATGGCTTGCGCAGTCTTGTACGCCGAGTTGGGGTACCAGACCTGACCGGCTTCCATGATGCGCTGCTCGGTCGAGTTGGGGTTGGCCGGGTCGGCGGGAACCACACGCTCGAGCGTTCGGGTCTCGACAGCGATGACACCGACGGGAATACCGCCAAGACGAGCGCGACCAGTGACGACCGAGGTGGCCCAGCCGCCGAGGGTCTCGACGAACGAGCCTTCGTCAAAGAGACCAGTAAGCTTGGTGCCATCGTCCTCCTTCTTACCGTTGATGAGCCAGCGAGGGTCGTAAGGACCACGAGGAGGCTGGTAGGTGACAACTCGGTCCCAGCTGTCGGTTGTGGGCATGATGGGAAGAGGTCCGCCGCGCTGAGCAGGGACGTACGACATCCAGTTGACAAAGGCCTTGACAGCGTCGAGGTCGTCCTGAACAGTGAGGTGAGAGACACCGTTCTTGTACATGATCTGAGGACCACCGAGCTGCAGGTTCGAAGTGTACACCTCACGTCCGAGCAGCTTGTTGAGCGCCTGGTAGCCGGTGAGGATCAATGGCGAGCCCTCGACCTGGATCACACGCTCACCGAGACGAGCAAGGTAGGCACCGATACCGACACTTCGTCCGGTGACGATGGTGGCGGTAAAGATCTGGTCCTTGGCACGGCTGGTCTCACCGGCAATGAGACCGCTGCCCGAGAGACACTCGACACCGAGACCAGCTTCAGGCTTGCCGATGATGTCGGTGATGACGTTGTGCACGGTGCCGTCAGCGGCCTGGACAGGCTTGGTCATGACGCTGTTGGGCGCCTTGGCCTGAGCGGCGTGGAGCGACTCGTCGTCGAGGTAGATGTACTCAAAGCCCTTGGCAGGGTCGTCACCGACAAACTTGACCTTGAACAGGTCAAGCGCCTCGGTAGCCAAGCCGATACGGGCACCAGAGTTGGCCGAGATGTAGAGACGAGGAACACCGAGCTCACGGGCGAGCTTGGAGGCAGCAGCGAAGAAGCGGTCCTCAACAGGGCCGAACGAACCGGCCTGAATGGTGACATCGTTTCCGATAACCACCAGTTTGCGTCCATTAGGGTTCTCGGGTGTGAGCACCTGGACGAGCCAGGCGACCATGCCGATGGTGTTCATACCGGGAGCACGCTTGAGCTCGCGCAGGTTCTCCTGCTCGTCAAAGACCAGCTCGACAGCCGACTTGATGACGTCGCTGGGGATCTTGCTGGCAGCGACCTTCCTCCACGATGCACGAACGGCCTGACCGAGGACATCGATAAAGTCGTAGACGAAAGTGGTCTGCAGAGCGTGAGCACGCGATCGACGCGACTGCAGAGCAACCTTGGTGGTGTAAGGGAAGTGGGCGCTCTGAGCGTTGAGGGTGGCTTCCTTGCCTGAGGGCTCGATGCCGCGCAGGACAGCAGAGCCATCGTCGGCAACAATCTCCTCGTAAGTCTCGTATCGGACCACAAGACCGGTCTCGTTGGTGACGAAAGCTCGGATGGGACGAGGTTCGCCGTTAGGACCGCTGAGGATCATTCGGATCTCAGCACCAGTGATACGGAGACGGAAGAAGCGAGTTCCGTGGCGCTCAAGGAAGCCGGCGATAGCCTTCTGAACATCCTCGAGGCTGACATCGAGCTGGTAGATGAACGACATGAAGATGTGCGAAGCATCGGCGGTGCGGTACTCGGGCTGGCCAAGAGCGACCTCGATAACGTTGAGAATATCATTGACGATGCGGTCCGATTCAGAAATGAGGTAGGCAGCCAGGTCGCCCTGAACGCGGCCGGGACGCACAAGCGAGCGGACAAAGAATCGCGTGTCGGCAGAGTTCTGGATACCACGAGCAAAGTAGAGGTGGATCGTGGAGGACGAGACCGGCACGGGGGTCAGCTCGAAGTTCTTGCTGACTCTGTCGAGCTCCAGCTGGTAGGCAAGAGCGGGCTCGATGTTTCGAATGGCCTTCTCCTCGACCCAGATGCCCTGCTCGCTGGGACGGAAGGTGGCGAAGAAGGGATACATGCCTGGCTGGCAGAGGAGGTAGGTGACACGGCGAACACGAGCAGCGGCAAACTCCTTGCTGCAGGCGTTGGTGTACTGGGCAAGCTTGCTTCGCACCTCGGCGTCAACAAAGTCGGTCTGATCGACGACAGCGACGTTGAGCACGTTGATGGGCGCACCACCGGACGAAGGCTTGAAGAACTTGAGCACCTTGGGAAGGAGGTCAGGGATGTCGGTGACATCGGCGCAGCTGGTCATAGCACCAGTGCGGAGCTCGGGGGCAGCGCGAGCCTTCTTGGTGTTGTCCATCATGTTGAGGTCGCTGATGGATACCTGACGCTCGCGCTCCTTGAGCGAAGAAACGCTGCGGGGCAGCTGGAACTGCCAAGTGAGAACGGCGCGCTCTTCGACATCAAAGTCTTCGACAGCATAGTCAAAGTTGACAATCTCGTAGGCTCGGTAGGCGCGCACAACGTAGGTGCAGAGAGCGGCGAAGGCGACGTGGTGCTCGCGGTGACCGAAGAAGCTGTGCAAAACATCGTACACACTGTACTGCGAGTCGCTGAGCTCGCGCAGCACCTCGAGCGAAGGGGCGTGATACTCGTCGTCACCACCGTACTTGGACGAGGTGACCGAGCCACGGAGAATGGCCTGCATCTGAGCTGAACGGTCGGCAAGGCTCGGCATGTCGGCATCGAGCGAGACCTCACGAGCCTTGAGGGCGACGGGAGCGGTCGACTTGCCCTGGAGCGAAGCAAGCTTTCGCAGAGCCTCGATCATGGTAGCGCCAGTGGTACGCGAGACGAGCGAGGTGCCCTTGATGTGCTTGTCGAGAAGGTTGAGCAGCAAGGCGTTCTTGCGGTTGATGCCGTTGCGCGAAGTCTGCAGGGCAACGACCTTGTCGAGGTCGCCGTCGGCCTGGAGACGGAGCTCGAGGACGACGTCAGCCTCACCGGTGAACTTGGACTCGATGTCGTAGTACTTTTGAAGGAACGAAGCGAGCACGTTGCCTTCGTGCACCTTGAGACCACCAGCGTAAGCGTCGAAGAGCTGGGAGAGAGGAGCAATGGTGATCTGCACTTGACCTCGGATAGCTGGGTCGACGCTGTCGCGCAGGAAGGTCTCGGTGAGCTTGCGCAGACGAGCAGCGGGGAACTCGAGCTTCTTCGAGTGGCCCATCTCGATCGTGTTGCGGACCACATCCTCGAGCCTGGCGGGAATACGGCCACCCAAGCTGGACAGGATCTGAGATGCCTGACCGTAAGGCAGCTCGGGGTTTCGGAGGGTCTCAATAAGCTCCTTGATGACGGCCTGCATGCGGAAGCTCTGGTCGTAACCGTCGAGGATGTCATTGAGCACTTCGACGAGAGCGGTGTAGCGCTGGTGGGGCTTGTTGCCGATGATGATGGGCATGCCAAAGTCGGGCAGCTGACCGGCGAAAGGCTTGGCGTGCTGGACACGGCTGGGATCGTCGAGCGAGAGGATACCGATGATGTCACCGGGGCTGAGGGCGACACCAGCAGTCTTGACGAACGAGACAACACCATCCTCAGCGGCGACGAGGGGCAGGTACATCTTCATGACCTCGATCTCGGCGATAGCCTGACCAGCCTTGACGTGGTCACCCGACTCGACGAGGAAGCGAACGAGCTTACCGGGCGAGGGCGAGCGGATCTGAGTGGGGTCGTTCTCCTGCTCGATGAGGCAGGTCTTGGAGTCGACCATGAGACGAGTCATTCCGACCTCCTCACGCCAGTAGACGGGGTGCGACTTGCCGGCAAGACCGATAAGGAGACCACCGTCGGTAAGAGGTCGCAGCTGAACCAAGGTACGTCCACCGTTGAGGTAGAGGACCCAGCTAGAGACGGAGCTACGAGTGGCAGTGAAGTTATACTTAACGTTCTCGTAGATGAAATCGATGGAGAAGACCGTCTTGATGGTGTCACGAGGAGGCACCTGACCCTTGTTCAAGATGCGCTTGTACTCGTCCTCGCACTCGCGAGCAAGCAAGTGAGCCTTGACGGCGGCACCGCAGATGACAGCGAGGTCGGCAGGAGGTCGCTCGGCAGTGAGACGGTCCTGAATAAGGCCATCGAGCCAGCCGGTGGTGATCTTGTTGGACTCGAAGGCGTCGGTCTCGAGCAGCTTGATGAGGTACTCGACGGTGGTACGGAAGTCACCGCGAATCGAGAGCTCCTTGAGCGAGATGACCATCTGCTTTCGGGCCTCGGATCGGTCGGCACCGTAGGCGAAGATGTGACCGAACTGCGAATCGGCGTACTCGTGGAGTGCACCGCTGGTACCGACGGAGAAGTAACCCCAGGTGGAAGTGCTGGAACGGAAGTTGAGCTCGGTCAACGCACCCATGCCGGGTTTGAAACCGGTATCGGGGTTCTCGGCGGTGATACGACAAGCGACGACGTGACCCTGAGGTTGAGGCTTGCGCTGGGTCTTGAACGACTCCGGGCTGGCAAAGTCAAAGTCGATGACCTCGTTGCCACGAGGGTTCATGCCGTAGAGAGTTCGGATGTCGCGGATCGAGTAAAGAGGGATACCCATGGCGACCTGAAGCTGGGCGGCGGGGATGTTGACGCCAGAGACCATCTCGGTGGTGGGGTGCTCGACCTGGAGACGAGGGTTGAGCTCGAGGAACGAGAATTCGCCCGATTCAGGAGAGTAGAGCCACTCGACGGTACCGGCAGAAACGTAACCGACGAGCTTGGCGAGACGCACAGCGGCCTTCTCCATGGCCTCCCTGGCGTCCTCGGGAGCAATGGTGACAGGAGCCTCTTCAATGATCTTTTGGTGACGACGCTGGACGGAGCAGTCACGACCAAAGATGCTGATGGCGTTGCCGTACTGATCGGCGAGCAGCTGGACCTCGAGATGGCGCGCCTGACCGGCGAGTTTCATGACGAAGACGGGCGAACCAGGCACCTCACCCAGGACGGCGTTGTAGAGCTGCTTGAACTCTTCGCCGTTGGTGCACTTTCGGATACCTTTTCCTCCTCCACCTTCGGAGGCCTTGATCATGACGGGGAATCCGATCTTGAGGGCTTTCTCGAGACCCTCTTCGGCGGTGTGAATGCAGGCCTGTTGGTAGACGTCGTCGGAGACGGTGAGGAAGCCCTGCTCGCTCATCATGGTCTCCTTGATTCCGGTACCAGACCAAGGCATGCATGGCACATCAGCGTGCTGAGCAACGATGGTGGACGAGATCTTGTCACCGAGCGATCGCATGGCCGAACCGGGAGGACCGATGAAGATGATCTTGTGCTTGGAGGCGGCGAGCGACTCGGGAAGACGAGGGTTCTCCGAGGCGTGACCCCAACCGGCCCAAACGGCGTGTACGCCAGCTCGCTCTGCAACATCGACAATGAGGTCGACGTTGGCGTAGTTGTTGTTGTTGGATCCACCGGGCACCTCGACGTACTGGTCAGCCATTCGGATGTAGTCGGCGTTGACCTTGAGATCTTCGGGGGTGGCCATGACGGTGAACTCGATGGCACGCTCGTCGCCAAAGGTTTCGTAAGCCCATTTTCGGATGGAACGGATCTCCTTGACGGCGGCGATACCGTTGTTGCAAATGAGGACCTTGGTGATGACACTGTGACCACCCTGCTTGCGGATAAAATCAGCGACTGCGCTGGCAGGAGCCGTTTCAAGCGGGTTGCCGCCTGTGATAGTCAAAGAGAAACTCAGGAGTAAGGTCAGCACATGTTTAGAGTCGAGATCGTGAACGGCTTTCTACGAAAGAGCCGGGTTTTGGCAAAACTTACCGATAAAGTGGCTGACAGCCTTGTGATCAGGACTCGGCATGTTGACGTGTGGGGATGTACAGATGAAGGCTGTGCGATTTATGATAATCTAGGGTAGATCAAGCACCTTTGCGTTGGTTTCGTTCGAGACCTGGGGAGATGCCGAGTTATGCTAGTGGAATGTTTCGAGCGAGGGAGCTCAAGGGCGTAAACGAAGCGAGTGCCAAAGTAGAATCGTAGAGCCAGAGAGGGAGCTGGACGTGGATTCTTCGTGAGAGTGGTACGACGAGATGGCAGGAGAAGTCTACTCGTCAGCTAGTTCTTCGTCTAGGATTCGTGCCAAAGAGAGGGATGATCGGATGTTGCAGCGAGAAAGCAAGGGTGAGGGAGACCTTGATGCCGTTGCAGCTAACCGGATGTGATGCGTTGGAGGTGCGAAAAGGGTATTGGCGACCGGGATGAGATCGGGATAGAAAGATAGGTGGTGGTGGTCGACAACCAAGGTGATGGTGATGGTGAGGAGGTAATGAGAGGAGGAGCCGCCCAATGACGATGATAGCAAGATCAAAGCTTGAACCAAAATCATGGAAGAATCACACACACACACACACACGCACATCACCCGCAATAAAGCTCTCTCTGTCTCTCAAGTGTTCACTTAGCCGGTCGAGCCAGGGCGGAAGTAGCGGCGCATCGGCCTCTCTGCAACAAGACTGAGCGGACAGCAATGAGTTAGCATCCACGAAGAGCTCTTCGGATTTGCCGTTGTCGATTCGCACTGACTGCACTGACCAGGCGGCGAGGGAGGCAAAAGTCAAAGTTGTTGATGACAGAATTTCCGGCTCAACAATTTCCAACGAGATCAACAGTCACAAAAAAAAAAAAAAAAAAAGGACGGAACGCGCTCTCTCTTTTCCGCCCACCCAAAATTTCAGAAGTTTGGCCTCCACAGAAGATTGTGCGGTGAGCAGGCATGATGGTGATCCCGCGGCAAATTTTTTCTAAAAATAATAATAATAATAATAATAATAATAATAATAATAATAATAATAAGATAAAAATGATTTTGCTCGCACCTTGCCCCAAAGTGAAGATGCTAGGACGCGCAGTGACCATCATCGATCTGATTTCTTCCTCGACCCTGACCGGTTCTCTCTCGTCATGGTCGAATAGACTCGAATCGAGCTTGAACATGATCTTCGCAGCCTTGGTCTTGCTAGGAGTTGCTTCAGAGGATGAGTGGTAGTCCGATAGTCACCTCGAGCATGTTTGTACTATATGGGACGAAGGGTCAGTTCCTTTTCAGAAAGCAGCCACGGGCACTTTTGATACCGAACCAAGGTCGCGTGCGAATAGCAAATTGGATCGGTGGTGTCGATGGCCACCTTCTTGTAGCACGGACAGCTTCGGAAACGTCCTTGTCTTTCGGCTTGAGGGAAATTGCTCGAAGACTGATTGATTATCCTGGACAAGATGCCAGATACAACATGGTCATCTCGAATGGTCTGAGGATGCATCGAGAGGACAGGGCCATTGCGAGATTCATGTTAGTTCTTGGCTTTGTAAGTGCTGCGGTGCGAGCAGGCTTCCAAGCCCTTTCTGGTGGCCTTGATTGTCACAGCGATCAGCCTGCATCGAAAGCAACAGCAGACAAAGAGGCTGCGTGGTGGGGACAGAAACCCTGCCGGATCAGATGTTGGGAAAGGCATCAAGCACAGTTTCAGAATCGACCTTGCCCGAAATGCAGCCGATGTTCAAGAGAGTGGGGGGTTTTCGGACGCCTATTCGACCTTCAGTATCGGGGGAACGACCCGATTGTATGGCGCAGGCGGACTGTTCCGAGGCCAAAGATGTATGCGAATGGTCAGCGCGTATCCTTGCGCTGTGAAGATAGATCGAGTCGTCTGAGCGAGCGGGCAATGAGGCATTCCTACCAAAAGTTCGAAAAAGGATACGAAGCTGTCAAGAGTTGTTGGGGAAGGCTGCCTGGTAAGGGTGGCGCGGTCAGACCCACGAGGGCTGCGAAATCTTTTTATTTTTATCAAAAGAAAAGTGGGCAATTTGACTTTCCGACGCTCTGCCTCTTCTTCTTGGGTCGCAATCTCGTTAAAGCCGACCATGTTGAAGCAAATCCAGCTCGTGGTTCATCAAGAGATGCAGCGACGAATGGAACGGTGAATGCTCTCTGACTACACACCGGCAGCCATTTGCCGTTGTCAATTTTACTACATGCCCAACCATGCTTGGCTGCTCAGGCTTGACAAGCAGAGTCCGTCTAGAAGAAAACCAAATGCCGACACGACGACGACGTGGGGTTACAGCTCGTGGTTCCTGGCCTTCCGAAATCGATACACCAGCAGGTGACTTGACTGTAAAGAAGCTCCCTTGCCCTCTGCCCATAAATCACTCTCCATCTTGGTCCAGTTGAAGCCGTCCGAATGCTTCCGAAATACAACGTACTGTACCGCAGCGTGGAATTCCGAGCTGTTCGAATCGCAGAAGAGAGAGAGAGAGAGAGTGTGTGTGTGTGTGTGTGTGTGTGTACTGTAGGTTCAGATGCAGACGGTTCCGCAAAAGCTAGCTGTTCGACACCACCCATCGCAGAATTGTCGCAGTTTTTTTCAGTCGAGGAAAAAGGAGCATCTAAAAGAAGGACACGAAATGACGCTCCAGAAATGCCGGCGTGTCGCTCACCGAGACTTGGCTCGAGCGATACGCCTGAAACAGGATCGTGACGCGCGGTTGCTTAGCGCGAGCGCTTTACTCATGCATGCCCACTATAAAAGTGTTGTTCTCCACACGCAACGCAACAACCGCATCACTTCGTCCCACCGTTCGACTTGCACCATCCATGTCTGCAATCTGATTCGATTTCCGACTGCTGAGCTTCAGCATCGAACACTGCAGGAACTGCACGCTCCATCGGAACAATCCGACATGAGTGCTGCCGACACCAACAGCACAGCAGGCGGCAACACGCTCTGGCTCACCTTCCTTGCAGCGTGGACCGAAGAAGCGCAGGCGAAAGGATCCAAAGTAGCACGAACGTACCGCAAAGCACATCAGTCACTGGCGGCCTGTCCGATCGAGTTCCAGCATCCATGTCAAACCACGCAGCTCTCGGGAATCGGTCCTACGATCGCAAACAAGCTCGAGCAGGAACTGCAGAAATGGTGCCGGGAGAATGGGCAGACAATGCCAGGGCGGCCTTCCCGCCAGGCCTCGTCTTCGAGGCAAGCAACTGGAGCGCCTGACGTGGACTCAGAGTCAGCAGGCGCGGAACAAGATGCGGGTACGTCGACCAAGCGAAAGAATGCAGGCACCTCCGAACGAGTAACCAAGAAAAGAGCCTATGTGCCACAACATCGGTCGGGCGCATACGGCCTGTTGGTCGGTCTGCATATTCTCACCAGAGCCAGCAGCTCCTCGCGGGAGGAAAGAGTGTCCAAGACGCAGCTCATCAACGCAGCGAAGCCCTTTTCGGACACAGAATACGAGAGTGGCGGCTCATCGTCTCGAGCGTCAGCGGCCGTTCCGCTCTCTAACCAGCACGCCACCTCGGGAGGGGGAGGAGGCTCACGGTCTTTTTACACTGGCTGGACAAGCATCAAAACGCTCATCGCCAAGGGCTACGTGCTGCAGTCAGGCAACCCGGCGCGATACAGCCTAAGCGACGAGGGCGCCACCGTGGCAGAGACGCTAGCGAGGGATGCAGGTGTAGCACAGTCTACTGTTCCCGCCGCAGCCGCTGCCGATGGCGTGGGGGAAGATGACAATGTAGATATGGACGACGATTGGTCTGAAGACGAGCCAGAAGAGACCTTGCAAGCACGTGTTGGATCTTTTGAGCCCGAGGTGTTGAAGGCAGGCAGCTATACGATCCATCTGGTGGTCGACAATCGCGAGCGACACCGCGCTGGCAGACGACAGGAAAAGGAACCGATCGCAACACTTCTCCTCGAGCGCGGCGTCGACACCGAGACGAGGGCGTTGGAGGTAGGCGATGCTATGTGGATCGCACGGCGGAAGCAGCCTACGGGACTCGAAGCGGACGAAGTTGTGCTCGACCACATCGTCGAGAGGAAGAGGCTCGATGATCTTACCAGCTCCATCCTCGATGGACGATGGAGGGACCAAAAGTTTCGACTTTCGTCGTCGGGACTGTCCAAAGTGTTGTATCTGATCGAAGACTACGACGTAGAGAACCAGATGCGCAAGTTTGGACCGCAGATTCAGACTGCGCTGAGTAGCTCGCAGGTGGTGGATGGCTTCTTTGTCGAGCGGACGTCTGGACTCGTAGCGAGCATCGACTATTTGGCCTCGATGGATGGCATGATTCGCAAGGTGTATGAAGACCAAGACCTCTCGGTAATCCCCAGCGCCATCATCTCGCGCTCTAGCTTTCTGGAGACGCGAGAGGAGCTGCAACGAAAATCACCATCGGCATCCATCTTGACCTCGTTTGAAGCGTTTCAAGCGCTCAACAGCAAGAGTGGAGGGCTCACTTCGAAGGAAATCTTTGGCAAGATGCTGTTGTGCATCAAGGGCATGAGTGCGGAAAAGGTGCGAGAGGTGCTTGCCGTGTACAGCACACTGCGCGAGCTCACGGATGCCTATCAGGAGGTCACGTCGGAGGATGCGAAAAAGGCAGAGACGATGCTGTCCACGTACACGGAAGGTATGGATCAGCGCAAGAAGATCGGTCCCGCGCTGAGTCGCAAGGTGGCCGATGTCATGTTGACGCCTCGCTATGCGGCGGAGTGAGTGGGCGATCACGAGCAAGCAAGCAATCTTATTATCGAAGCATTCCTTTCGCAGATCATACTAGCTTTGTTCCATCTGCGTTGACATGTCCATGCCTAGCCAGCTTGACTGCTTGACTAAGACCAATTCGTCGTAGTCAGCTTTGTTGAAACATCAGCTTCTACGCTGTGACCACGAGGTGAAGCCGCTGTGAGGGTGAAGTGCCGCCATCTATCGTGCGAAAGACGCTCAACGACCTAGCTCTCGGGTGAATTCGAAAGACCCTGATTGGCTAAGCGATACTTTCGACGCGCTCCTCTCAACTCGATTACAAATCCAACCAACTGCAGACGGCGACGACACGCGAGAAATAGGAAATAGAGGCTGGCGATTTGTATTCGAGGCATTGAATTTTCTATTTCTCTGCTTTTGGGCGATGATATTCGAGGAAATTACATGGTTGCAGACCGGCACAAATTTGGAGAGAAGAACAAGTCGGGCAAGTATCGGAAAGAGTTGCCAGAGAAATTGCTGCTTGGAAATGGAGAAGGAGAGAGACAGGTTGACCAGCCAGAATTGGTCGATTATTCTGAGCGTCTGTCTGGCGCTCGTCTCCAATGTATTGAAGAAGGAAAACAGCATAGCACAGCGCAGAGTCGGATTCAAAGGGTCGATCACAACTCAATCACAGAGACAGAGGGAGAGAGGGAGAGAGGGAGAGAGCGCCAGCGCCAGTGCATTGCAATCTTCCAATCGTCCTTCGTTGACACTTTCAACCTTCATCCTATCTCCATCCTACCTTTCTCCTATCCGACCTCCCTTTCCCGACTGGATTGCCATCCTCAACCATGGCAAACTTGTTCAACAGCGCGCGTACCGCTTTCCGCGCCGCCGTCAACGGCTCGGCCGCTTCGGTAGGTATCTGCAAAACACTTGCCACGCCACGCCTACGTTTGGGAGTCGCCATTCTGTTCGTCAACGATGCATCTGCTTTCAACTGCCAGCACGGGTCGGGTGATGTGCTCCTAGTCTCCCGGACTCGATCAACCAGAATCAACAACGATCCAGCATCTCAATCAAAGAAACCAATGCCACCTTGCATCTTCGCATCGACTTCTCTGCCTACATCTTACATGCAAGCCCTTGGGTCGGGCCATTCAGGAACGACATTACGCTGCCATTCCTCAATGACGCCCACTCTTGATCATGACCACGCCCGAGCACATCCGGTCCAGACATGTACACACCCGTCTTCGTACCCGACACGTACAAACCTGTGATCTTGCCGCCTGGGTCACTGGCATCTTTAGCATCGTAAGCCAGCAGCTAGATTACATCTCATGAAAGACGCCAAACATCCGAAGATACCCCGCAGATGACCACAGAATGGCACTTCCAGCACGCTCGACGTTACAGCAAGCGGCGTGGCAACAAAGTTGAACACAAACATCAAAACAACATATGTGCTGACTTGTTCTCTTCCTTCTCCCTTCGCGCCCTTCCAGGTCCGAAACGCCTCGACACAGGCTGGCACCAATGCCTCGCAGTCGTTCCTCACCTCGCGTTCCTCCGCCATCGCCGCCACCGCCGCCACCGCCGCGGCCGCCGGCTCGATCGCATGGTACAACCACCTCTACGGCACCCTTCCCTTCTTGGACACCGCCAGCGCCAACATGGCCGACGAGGGTCTCCACCCACCCAAGTACCCCTGGTCTCACTCGGGTGTCTTTGAGACCTTCGACCACGCCTCGATCCGTCGTGGTTACCAGGTCTACCGCGAGGTCTGCTCATCGTGCCACTCGCTCGACCGAATTGCTTGGCGTAACCTGGTCGGCTCGTCGCACACCGTTGACGAGGTGAAGGCTATGGCTGAGGAAGTCGAGTACGAGGATGGTCCTGATGACGAAGGTTCGATGTTCCAGCGTCCCGGTAAGCTGGCCGACTACATGCCTCGCCCTTACGCCAACGACGAGGCTGCCCGTGCTGCCAATGCTGGTGCTTTGCCTCCTGATCTCAGTTTGATGGTCAAGGCGCGTCACGGTGGTGCCGATTACATCTTTGCTCTTCTCACCGGTTACACTGACCCTCCTGCAGGTGTCAAGGTTCAGGACGGCTTGAACTACAACTCGTACTTCCCCGGTACTCAGATTGCCATGGCTCGTGTCCTCTACGACGGTTTGGTCGATTACGAGGACGGTACCCCGGCTACCACTTCGCAGATGGCCAAGGATGTGGTGACGTTTTTGCACTTCTGCGCTGAACCAGAGCACGACCAGAGGAAGAAGATGGGTATGCAGGCCGTGATTATCCTGTCGTCATTGACGGCGCTTTCGATTTGGGTCAAGCGCTTCAAGTGGGCTGGTATCAAGAGCCGAAAGATTATTTACAACCCTCCTGCTTCGCATTAAGGTTTGGTAGGTTCGGGTTTGTTCGAATATATGTTTTCTTGTTGAAAATTGGTGTGTGAGAGTGTGTTGAAGGGGTGGGAGCGGGTGAGTTTGGGTGGTGACTGTGGAAACTGTCTTTGAGGGTTGGAAGCTGTTGGTTCGAGGGAACGGTGAGATTGCTTTGTTGTTGAGTTGCAAAGCCGTTCAAACATGAGTCGAGGTGTGTCAAGTTGACTCAATCTTTGTGAATGTCGAACAGCGGTTCGTGGCGATCACAGGTCACGGAGATAGTGCGGGTTTGCGTCGACAGGCGTTTCACCTCGACCAATCGAAAGACTCTTGGTGGATGATTTGCTTGTCTTTCATCCTTGAAGAAATTTCGGGAACTGCGCTGTGAAAAGTCGGACAGTGTGTTACTGCGGGACTAGGCACGGCTTCCTCTCATCGATGGTGTTAAAGGTTGCCGTTGGGAGTTCACACCGTGAAGAAGCTTCCCTTGATAATCACCCTTCCCGCTAGCCCTGTCCGACATGGCCCGAAAGCCATAGCACCTGATCAATCGAATGATTACCATGAAGCCGTGCCATCACAACGTCATGCGCCAAAACCATCTCCATACTACGGACACACCCAAGGTCTCTTGCAACGACGACATATGACATTTCAATCACACAGCGTTCGCACAAAATCACAAAGTCAAGCCGAAGCTATGGTAAGAGGAGATGACAAGAACTGCGCGCCAAGCTTGTAGAAGTCGCATTACCATTGATGAGATATGGGTACAACGATTCGAAAAAAAAAGTACAAAGGAAGCGAGGAAGATCTTGTCACCACCGTGGTGAAGAGCTGATCCGGAAAGGTTCTTGACAGATCCTAGCGAAGCGATCAAGAAACCTCGAGAAGAGCTTTGTTTTTTTTGGGGTTGTTGAAAGTAACGAAAGTGGAAACAAGAGACGCATCGCAGATGAGCAGCGAACCACGTTTAGTCGAAAAGACCGAATCCCATGTCTTCATCGGACTCCTCCTTCTCCTCCTCCTTCTTCTCCTCCTCCTTGGCACCACCAGCAGCGGCGGCGGGGGCGGCACCGCCGGCAGCAGCAGCGGGAGCAGCACCACCGCTGGGGACCGAGGCGAGCTTCTCCTGACCCTCGGCAATGAGGATGTTGATGTCCTTGCCGTTGAGCTCCTCGATGAGCTTGTCGAGACGCTCGGCCTCGGCCTCGATGCCGACGGTCTCGAGGAGAGCCTTGATGTCGGCGGCGGAGGGAGACTCCTTACCACCGAGGGTGAGCAAAAGGTAAGCGGCGATGTACTTCATTTTTGACTGGTTTGATGAGAAAAAAGGTTGTTGAAAGGAGAGAAAATTGAAAGTGCCGGCCGCAAATCCGCTAAAGGGCTTTGATCCAAGATAGGAAGACTTGTGGACTGTGATAGCGTTGGACACGATCGAATTTTTCCCAGAGACAACGACCAAAGATGGTAAGTATACGAGCCTGAGATGCAGATGTAGGTTGGCAATGGGTTGACAGCAGCGACAAACGGGAAGCGCAACAGGTCCACTGTGCCTTTGTCGCATTGCACCGCTTTAGCGTTTTAGATCCAATGTTCCGACATCCAATCTGGCTTTCTGATTCTACTTGCTACTCGACCAAGGATCGAGCCTGCCTCGACGACGCTTCCACCATCTTTCTCTACTGCTACGGCCATGTCTATCAAGAAGACACACGAAATGATTCTGCACCCTTGCCCTCCATGCGCCTCTTGTCTCCGACGTCGACACAAACTGTTGGTGCTGATACTGATGCCGATGCCGATGCTAACTCGCCAAGGACATGGCTATGCTAATGTGTTCCGAATGTCGCTGCTGTAGACCGGCCCGATCGATGAGCTACTTACCAAGGTACTTGTAGAAAAGTAGTTTGGAGGTAGAAAGGAGAGAATGACGAAGACGCCGTGCTTGACATTGCTGCCTCACTCTCTCACTCTCTCAGCAGCAGCAGCAGCAGCTCTGGCTTCCCTGGCCGCAACACAAGGCAAGGCAAGGCAAGGGCCCGATTTGCTGCTTTCTGTCCGCTTTGGCTGGCTGTTGAGAATTTCTCAAACCTCGGTTCCGACAAGCGTCGAATTTCAGAGGGCAGGATTTTGGGACGAGCCGAGCGTGGGAATTTTCGTCACTCTGCCCGCCAAATTGAGAATTGCATCAGATTTCGGAAGGCAGCACAGCGCAGTAGCTCTATTTGGCGCAGATTTTTTGAACAGCCCAAATTGTCGTTGGCCGAAGCAGGCTAGGGCCAAGATGCTGGCTTCGAGGCTCTGCGTGTCGGCTGCCTCGAAATTCGACCAGAGTCGAAATTGACAAAGTGTGCGCTGTGGTGCTGTGTTTAAAGGCCTCAGAATTGAGGGTGCGCTAGGCGGCTCAAAGGCAGCGAGCGTTGTGCTTCTATCTAAAATTGAGTCGGCGCGATTGCCTGTCTGCTGCCTCAAATTCTTCCTGGTTGAGAGAGCGAGCGAGCGAGAGAGCTGCTGGACAGAGAGGACATGCAAGTTGCTTCGCCGTGATCCAACCTTCTCTCTCCTCACCATCAAGATTGCCCAACATGTAAGTAGCAACCTGCTGCTCCTAGCATGCATGCTTCTGGAATCGACATCGACATCGACACACACATACGCGAACACACACCAGCACTCAGCACATCATGCACCCTCACACGTGAAGGGAGACAGCAGCAGACACGGAAAGAATGATTTCAATTAGCAAGCCATCTTCGACAGCTCGGAGGGGTATGGCAGCATCATTGATGGCACCGAAGGAGGCTTGCAGTTGCTTTGAAGACTTGTTCAGCAACGACCCGCAATTGCACTTCCAGTGTCGATAGGAGAGCTGTGTCGAATACCTTCTTTGTCGAGGCGTGTCCGATGTTTCGACGTTGGCGACCGACACATCAGGGCGCTACTCAAAAGCATCAATGCGATCATCCATCATGTCTGATTGCTGATCACAATGTCATGATCACCTCAGAGGAAAAGAAAAGCATGTCGTCTTCAGCACTTCCAAGTCGAAAAGTGTAGCATCCATCAAACGACACTTGGTCCAACCGCATCGCATCATCGTCGAATTTGTCATTCAGCACAGCCTCCTCAGTAGTTCCAGAAGCATGTTTTGCCTGCCTTTACAACCCGCCAAAACCCACCATCGAACCGACAACTGACCCCTCATGCCCAACAACATTGTATTGATCTCACTGCAGGGATGACTACGACGCCGCCGCCGCTGCCGAGCTCAAGCGCAAGCGAACTTTCCGAAAGTTCACCTACCGTGGTGTAGAGCTCGATGCTCTCCTCGACATGTCCAACGAGGACTTTATGCAGCTCGTCCACGCCCGTGCCCGCAGAAAGTTCCAGCGCGGTCTCAAGCGCAAGCCCATGGGCCTCATCAAGCGTCTCCGCAAGGCCAAGGCCGAGGCTCCCCCCAACGAGAAGCCCGCTACCGTTAAGACCCACCTCCGTGACATGATTGTCGTTCCCGAGATGATCGGATCCATGATCGGAATCTACACGGGTCGTTTCTTTGTCAACACCGAGATTAAGCCCGAGATGGTCGGTCACTACCTTGGCGAGTTTGCCATGACCTACATCCCCACCCGTCACGGTGCCAAGGGTAAGGGTGCTACCGTTGACCGATTCCTCCCCATCCGATAAACGGATCGTTGCGGGTTTTTGGTTTCTTTTCTCGGTTCTCTCTCTTTCGCTTCATCAAAGAAACACACACACACACACACACACACACACACACACACACACACACACACACACACACACACACACACATTGGGCTTCCCGAACTGGTCTCACTCTCTTCTCCGTTTGGGTGCTCACCACTCCTTTTTCCCTCGCACAAAAGTCGCATTTCATGTGTGTCCCACTCTTCACATGACTTTGTACTTGGCGCGAAAGGAAACATGTACTTTTCTCATATAGTCCCATATTTTAAAGATTCTCACGAGCTCGGTGGGCAGCTCAATCAACCCCCAAAAACGAATTCTCAATTCACGAGCATAGCATCCTACTTTTTTTGATTGTGGTTTCGTCTGTTTGTATGCATCTGTGCAACTTATTGAGACCACTTGTGAGGCAGCTTGTGCAAGCGGGGATGTCGTGTGATCGGTGGGACCAGGCGAAAAGTCGGCGCTAAAAGTATCTCTCGACCGGGCAAGAGTCTTCGTGATGACAGGTTAGTACGAGAAGCAACGCTAGAAACTCAAGCACAAAAAAAAACAATAGCGAAAAAAGAGGTGGATGTTACAAAACGGACCAGAATACGTCCCGTATGGTATTGCGATGAAATGCATGATAGAAGGAACGCTGACGTTCAAATTTTTTGCGGGTTGTGAGTTGTGCATCCAAAGACCCGACTCAGCCCTTTGCAGAAACCGATGTAGAAAACGGATGACCAGAAAAATCTACACCATTCTTGAGAGCCAGTCGACACTTCCGACACGACTCATGACAGGAAAAGGGGAAATGCAAAAGAGTAAAAAAAAGTGAAGCCATAAAGAAGAATCAAGAAAGGAAAGAAAAGCCCCAAGATGCAAAGCCCCTCCTCTCGTTTAGAGATCGGCACCGGCCTTGAAGGCGGCGATCTTGTCGGCGATCTTGGCCTTGCGCTGCTCGTAGGTGAGCTTGGTAGCCTTGTACTTCTTGGACTCGGCGGCCCAGTCCTTGCCTGACTTGTCCGAAGGCGTGAACGAAGGGTCCTCACGGATCTTGTCAAAGGCCTCGGTCCACATGTCCTCGAGGTCCTCGGAGCCAATCTCCTGCTCGAGAGCGGTGGAGAACTGCTTCTTGAAACGCTCGTCATCCTCCTCCTCGAGCGACTCCATGTATTCGGCAACGTGACCGCCAAAGATGTACGAACGGAGGAGTTCGGCATCGAGCTCCTTGGATTCAGGGTCGTAACCGGGGAAACGCTTTTCAG
This sequence comes from Anthracocystis panici-leucophaei, assembly GCA_014826065.1. Classification (NCBI taxonomy): domain Eukaryota; kingdom Fungi; phylum Basidiomycota; class Ustilaginomycetes; order Ustilaginales; family Ustilaginaceae; genus Anthracocystis; species Anthracocystis panici-leucophaei. The sequence continues at coordinate 939,279 of CP060303.1, forward strand.
AGTGGGGGATAAAGATTCCACCGTCCGAGGCACCCTTGAGGGCACCAAAGACACGGGAACCGGTGGAGGTGCGCTTGAGACCAACGTCGAGGAAACACTTGAAGGGACGAGGCTCGTCATCGCCCAAAGGCTCGACCTCGGTCATCTCACCATCGGGCTCGGTGACACCCTCGTACTTCTCATCGAGACCGAGGATCTTGAGCGCACGACGGGCAACAAGCAAACCGGTGGCGTAGGCGGCGGTCCAGTTGGCAAGACCGGTCTTGACACCGTAACGGGGCAACTCCTTGGACGAAGCCTGGGTGAGGACAAAGTCGCCGACGATCTTGGCGTGAACGATCTGGCAGGTGACGTATCGGTTGGAGAAACGGACGACAAGACGGTACTTGGGAGCGTTGTACTTGTTCTTGGCCTGGGAAACGAGACGCTTGCGGGCATAGTAGTCGGTACGGCCCTCTCGTCGTCGTCGGTACTTGACCTGGTAACGAGAAAAGTAGGAGCTAGACTTGACAGTCTTGACGAAAGGCTGTGTGGGAGCGATGCAAAGGAAAAAGGTCGATTTGGCGTGGTAAGTAAAACGGTGTCGTTTGAGGATGCTGAAAAGAGGCTGGCGGCTGACGACGGCGACAAGGACGGTATCCAACGCAGTAGTGGCCCTTGCTGTCTATGACGCTTTCATATCAACAGACCACGCTGAAGATAGGATCCTTCCAATTGTTGCTGACGCCGGTGTGCTGGCTCTGGATATTGCATCCATGCTCCAAATGATGTTGCTGCCGTCGTCGATATTGCCAAGCTACTCACCATCTTGGGTAATCTTGAGGCTGATGCTTCAGGCTTGGTGATCAGGAAGGAGGATGGCGAGCAATGCTTGGTCTATGGACCCAGCTTGGACTGGCCTCAGTCCAGCGCACTCTCTCTCTCTCTCTCTCTCTCTCTCTCTCTCTCGACCTGACTTTGCGGACTCTGTGTTGGCTCTTGGCTGGCCTGTTGAACTTTGCTCTTCGCAAAGGAATCTCTTCTTGAAATTCCAAACTAACATTCGAAAATTAATTTTCAACGGCTTGGCAAGTTCGGCCGAGGTTTGAACAGGTCACGCTCACCCCACCAGTTTCTGTGAGGCTGCCTCTCAAGTGCCGCGTAGAGTGAGTTGCAGCAAAGGCCAAGAGAGGCGAGGCGAGCCAAGCCCAAAAGAAATTCCCAAACGTTGAAGGTGTTAGTAGCTGATTGTGTTTGCTGCTGCCAGATTCAGAGCGTGGCTCTCTCTCTCTCTGTCTGATTCGAGATTTGGAGTCTCAAGTTGCAGTTTGTCGTCGGCGTCGTCTGCACTCTACCTTCTCGTCACCCTACGACTTCGTCATCAAGAATCATTCAAGGTAAGGACAACGCCACATATACCTCTATACACTCAAAGAAGCATCGCCAACAAAACGTAGCCAGCCCAGCCCGGCAACATTTCCATATACGCATCGCCCATCATCATCATCAGCTAGAACAAAGTAAGGATAGACATGCATTTCAAGGATATGAACCATTGGAGGCATATAAGCGACAACCGAAGGAGGATCATATGAACAAGGCACATTTGCATAGTATCGCCACTCGCATCGACATCAGTATTCGCATCAGCACCAGCACCCACAGCAACCACCACCCATCCGCCAACTCTTTTTCTTTTCCACAGCTCGCTACGTTTTCCACCTGGGGATGTTCAGTACCCTCGTTCAACCAGACTTCTTCCCGAGTTGTAGTAGCATTCTGTATGCGAACCGCTCCCAAGATCTCCGGTTGCGAGGCGTCGACCTTTTGAGTCCCCCTCTTCCTTGTTCACGATTGCTTGAAAGCTCGTGCTAACCTCTTCCTTTTCTCTTTCTCTCTAACTTCTGATCCAACCAACAAAACCAACAGATGGGTGCCTACAAATACGTCGAGGAGCTCTACAAGAAGAAGCAGAGCGATGTTCTCCGTTTCCTTCTCCGAGTTCGGTTAGTATTTCAATCCCACCACTGTTGCGGTCGCCTCTGTCTTTTTTTTTTTTTTGTTTTTTTGTTTCCGACCATCGCTGGGTCTATGTTGGACTTGGAGAGTAGTATGGATGGACGATTGGGTTTCGAGGTGGACATTCTGCGTTGTGGTGTCAAGGCTAGGGTGATGACGAGGCCTCACAGAGGTCAGAGTCCGAGACATGACGGACCAACGTTCTTTAGCTTGTTGCAGCTGTTGCGTGGCCGTTGTGGATCCACCTCTGATTGAAGTGAAGCTTTCGTCGTCATTAGCGCGACACTACAATGCGAGCAGTCTTGCTATACTTGGCCTTGGACAGACGAGTGTCGCTGTTGGTCCTTGCACCGATGCGCTGCTCTTACTGCCCCAAGTCTCGACTTCTGTCATCCTCAACATGCTACTTTCTCTACGAACAAGCCTTGGTGGACCGGAAACAAAAGAAAACAGGGGATACCGGCCGCCGCTTGCACCCACCATCGACAAAACCGACATGCTGACTCGTATTTCCTTTTTCCACCAACCTTTTTGTTTCCAACAGCTGCTGGGAGTACCGTCAGCTCAACGTGATCCACCGCGCCTCGCGCCCTTCGCGTCTCGACAAAGCCCACCGTCTCGGCTACAAGGCCAAGCAGGGCTACGTTGTCTACCGCATCCGCGTTCGTCGCGGTAACCGCAAGAAGCCCGTCCCCAAGGGTGCCACTTATGGCAAACCGGTTCACCAGGGTGTCAACCACCTCAAGTACCAGCGCTCTCTGCGCGCCACGGCCGAGGAGCGTGTCGGCCGCAAGTGCAGCAACCTGCGCATCTTGAACTCGTACTGGATCAACCAGGACGGCGTGTACAAGTACTTTGAGGTCATCGCCGTCGACCCGCAGCACAAGGCGATCCGTCGCGACCCGCGCATCAACTGGATCGCCAAGGCGGTGCACAAGCGTCGCGAGTGCCGCGGTCTTACCGCTACGGGCAAGAAGAGCCGAGGTCAGGGCAAAGGTCACCGCTTCAACAAGACCCAGGGTGGTGGAAAGAACTCGACCATCCGCAAGAGGGACACCTTGCAGCTTCGACGATACCGTTAAAACGTCTTTGTTTCGGTCGAGGTTTTTTCTGTCCCAACTTTTTCTCGTTTTTTCTCTCTTGCATTTCTCCCCTACCCCATCATTTTTTTCCCCAACTCGTGTATTAGTCCACCCAACCTATGCTCACCCCCACAAAAATTATCATCCGAGATACGTTTAGACGTGGCGCTCTGGTTTTCTTCCACACTGAAAAAAAAAAAAAAGGCTGGTCTGGTGGAATGTATGAGTGAGATCGGTTGAACGGGTGTGCCGGACGATAACTGTGGTGGGGAAGAAAGGTTTAGTCGACGATTTGAGCCATTCTATACAACACGGGAAGCAAAAAGGGGTGAACGGGGTAAGCAAGGGTGTCGCAGCAATACCGAGGCGCGCGCGGGGTTTGAGAGAGAGAGACTTACAGTGCAGCTAGAGCCGCTTGACGGTGTTTGCGTTTGCCGGCGGTGCGTTTGTGCTTGGGTGGCGCCGAAGCGTCGCTGGTCTTGCTGGTGGACGATTGAGAGGTTGGTTGAGACTGTGCGAGTGAAGTGGTGATGTGGGTGGTTGTCGATGCGGTTGGTGGTGGTGGGTTTGGGTGTGTAGGGGCCGATTTCGGTGCGGATGATGTTGCTGCAGGCGACGGTGTTGATGCTGTCGATGGAAGCATTGTTGATTTGACTAGCTCTGATGTTGCTGGCTTCTCCGCTAGCGGTGAGATATGTGCAGGTGCTGATGGTACTTTCCAGCCTTGATCCGGCGCAGTTGCACTTGCGGAACGCGACTTTGGACGAGCAGCAGAATCGCAACGCTGCTCTGCGGACCCTTGTCCAGCCGTTCCAACCGGTGCTGTCGGTGTCGTCGGCGGTGCAGCCGCGGTCCCTCCGCTCTGGTCATCCATCATCGCCCTCAACCGTCTACGCTTGATCCTCGACTGACGCTCGTAGTCGGACAGTCCTGATTCGTCTGGATCCAAATCCGCGTCTAATTGGGGTTGGGGTTGGGTTTGGGTTTGCGATTGAGCGACTTGCTGAGGTTGCACCTGCTCCTCGGCCGCGGTTTCAGCTGCAACCACCTCGACGTCAACCGCGCCCCACTTGCACACTTCCAGATGGTCCAGATCGACCTCTGCATCCGCATCCAGATCAAAACCCGTCCATAGCGCATCTCGTTGTGTTGCACCCTGAGTAATGCTCTCCAAGCTCTCCTCCTCTTGCTGCTGCTGAGGTGGTTGAATCTGACTCGAACTCACCACCAACACCGTTCTTCTTTGCGCTGGAGTCGGCAACCCTACCACACTCTCCTCCGCCACCTCTACCCCTTTTGGCTTTCCCCTTTCCTCCCTCGCTTTCCTTAGTACGCACTTCCAACGGATCCACTTTTTCATCCACTTAATCATCTCCTCATACTCCTTCTGCTGTCCATTCGGAACTCCGTTGCGACTAGTGACCAGCTTCACACCTCCGTACCACACCGGTTCCTGGACACTACTAACCACTCGAAAACCTTTGACGTCCAACATGAGCGCATACTGACCGTTCCTGTATGGTTGGCTGTCGGCGTGCACCGCGACGCGCGCGACTCGGACGGCTACGTGGGTGAGCGTAAGCAGAGCACCTTTGAGCGATGTGAACGAGACAGGATGGGTGCGGTGAAAATGGGTCACGGTGGAAGAGGCGAAGCGCGCGGCTAGGCAGTGCGTGCGGTCGCCGATCAACGTCCATACGTCGCAGGGGGATGAAGCGGAGGGAAAGGTGAGAAAGCGCAAGATTTGAACCCGGTTTCCGGGAAGATAGGGCATGTCGAGGAGGTCAAAGTTGGACAGGAGGGCGGAAGAGGTTTGCGATGTGCAGTGGGCGAAAAGCCAGGGTTTGAGCGTTTCACTCATCGTGCCGGGGCGAGCCTGGAGGGTGAGAGTACGAAATGGAGGGCGAGGAGGAGGAAAGTTCGAATTCGTGGATAGTCGGGGAGTGATCCTCTGCGCAGTTGATTTGTGTGTAGCCAGAGCAGGACTCGTCTTGTGAGTTGGGGGATGTCGTTGATGATCATTCATGTCCTGGTGTAGCAGGTCGGAGGGAGAAGCGATCCACGGCCTTCTGTTTCTGATGCTCGAGTAATGCGAGGTGATGTTCGTTCACCTCCACTGCTCCGTTATCCTTGTCGCCGTCGTGGTCGCTGATGGTGATCGTCGCGCAAATGATAAAAAAATAAAAATAAAAAAGGAGAGAACCAACACTTCCAACACCGCCGCGTTCTCTCTCAACACGTTTCCACCTCGCGCGTGTTTCCCTTTCAGGGTCCACAATTCTGACCAAACAAAAACAAAAACAAAAAAAAGAAAACAGCGCCCTGTGGGGGTCGAACCCACGACCTCGTCTTAGACCACGTAATCCTACGAAAGCGACATTTTGCCAGCAGGAGAGTAGGAGAGACACGCGCTACCACTACGCCAAGAGCGCTTGACGATATGCTGGCTGGATACAGTGTGCATAAATAAATGGTCTGATATGTGTTGTGATTCTCGAGCAGAGCTTTCATCGAGATTCTTCTAGGCAGAGGTTGTATCAAGCGCTTGGGAGAGATGAGAAACGACTTTGTATATGTATTGCCATCATCAAGCCGAACCAGGTCTCTGCATCCCCACTTCTGGCGGCGGAACGTCATTCCACCCCCCTTCTGGCGGTCGTCTCGTCGCCATCGGTCTCTGCTCCCCTGCCATCCCTCCCTGATTCCCGGCCGGTCTCCTTCTAAGCAAGCTAGCCAACCTGCCCCCCGTCGCACCACTCACACTCGCCACCGCAGCCTGATGCTGCGCCAACCTCGCCTCTCTCGCCCGCAGTGTCCGTCTCACCGGCGTTTCGGCACGCCACGACCTCTGCGGTGTGTTCGTTGAGCCGATCCACGGCGTTAACAGGAGCGAGAGGATGCGGTAGAGTCGTACCGGTATGCGGTAGTCCTTCAACGAAGTGGAACGGTAGATGGAAGAAATGACGATGCCGAGGAGGGATACGAAGAGTGTAGAGGTTGACTGGGAGATGAAGAGGATAATGGCGAGCGAGTAGACTGTGATGTGTTTGTCTGTGAAGGTCAAGTTGCCGATTTGGAAAGACCATAGGTGAGGAAAGATGGCAGAATACTGGTAGACGATGCTAAAGATCAGCACAAACGGTCCAGCGGGCCCTCTACCTTTCGCTACCCAGCTCTCTCCTTCACCTCCATACACCATCACCCCCAACCCCAACAACACCACTTCCACACCCGTACACATGGCCGTCACAACCACCACAAAAGCCGCAAACTTCTGCGTCCCAAACGATCTCTCCACCTTCACTCCCGCATTGTACAGTAGTATCAACGCTAGGAGAAGCTCGGATGAGTTTGTGAATGCACAATGTTGGGTCAAGAGTCGATAGTATTGATGGTGTGTGGAAATGTGGGGTGTGAGCTGGAGGTGGATGTAGGGTTTGAGCTGAAAGAGGGAGACGAGGAGGGTGGTGGTGCTGAGGATGAGGATGAGGACTTTGGTGAACGGGGCGTGTGCGAAGCCTGCGACCATGACGGCATCGTTGAGAACAAGTGGTGGAAGGACAAAAGAGGTGAGGAAAGAGAAGAAAAGGACGGAAAAGGGTGAGCGCAAGGACCATTTGTTTTTGCAGGTGGAAATGGTCGGAATTCGGCTTTGTGCGCTCGCTGGCTGCTGCTGCTTGAATGTGGAGCTGTCAGCCTTGCTTCCTTCCCCGCTCGTTTGTCGTTTCTTTATCACCATCAAACCAACTCGCTCTCTCACACACACTCTACATCATCATTTGCTCAATCACTCCCACACTCTCATCTTGACGATTCGGCTACCATGCGCCGCGGCCCAGGCCTAGCAGCACTCGATCGCAACCTCTCCTCCACCTCCGCCTATGCCAACCTCAGTGCCGACCTCACCGCCACCCAACTCGCCGAACTCCGTTCCCAACTCTCTCTCTTCTCTTCCTCACTCCGTACCTTTTCATCACAACATCGCAGTGAAATCCGCAAAAACGCCGAATTCCGTCATGCATTTCAAAAAATGTGCTACTCGATCGGCGTCGATCCTCTTTCTTCCTCCAGCCGCTCCTCCGGTTTGTCAGGGTTGTGGAGTGATATGTTGGGACTGGGTGATTGGCAGTACGAATTAGGGGTGCAGATCATCGATGTCTGCGTGAGTACGAGAAATACGAATGGAGGCGTGATTGGGATGGACGATCTGATACAGAGGGTGACAAGGTTGAGGACGGGCGGTAAAGCGATAGGCAAGGGGGATGAGATCACGGAAGAAGACGTGGTGAGGAGCATCAAGATGCTAGCACCGTTGGGGTGTGGATATGAGGTGTTGACGTTGGGTAGTGGGAGTGGTCAAAAGATGGTGAGGAGTGTTCCGAGGGAGTTGGATACGGATACGATGGTGGTGTTGGCCATGTTGCTGTCGCCTGTCAAGGGAGAAGCGGAAGAGTTGCCGTATTTGACAGAAGAGTCGCTGGTGGAAGGTCAGAGAGCAAGAGGATGGGGAAGGGATCGTGCAAGAGCCGTGTTGGAGAATATGTCGTTGAGAGAGGGCATGCTGTGGGTCGATGAAGGGGTGTTTCCGGTGCGGTATTATTCGTTGGCTACGTTGCCAGGAGGCAGTTGAATCGTTGTCCTTCACTTGTATTGCATATGATGACTCGTTGATCACCGGTCCGAAGTCGTGCGTAGACCAGCTGACCCATGACGATCCAAGCGAGACAACCCCCCTTTCAAACCATTTCTTAACCGCATGGACATGGTCCACCGGTCAAATTTTGGGCATTCGCGGAACGCATTCAATTGTGATTCCCTTGGCAAATATTGCTCCTTCTCCGCTGCAACATTCCGATTTTCAGATCCCCGTGGGGGAAGGGCGAGCCAACCACCGACCATGCGACTGACTGCATTCGCTTATGCCATTCCATCACATCGTGCATTGCTTGCTCGCTTGCAATGGCGATTCTCTCTGTCTCGATGACGAGATACAGCAAGACAAGCAGCATGGTTTTGTAAGGTGAAGAGGTGCATAGCTGACCGAACCGCACTTTGAGTCAAGCAAGACGATGCTCGATTGAGCTTCTTGCTTGGCCTGTCTTGGATGAAGGGGTTTATAAGTAGTCGACTGAACGCTTTTCCCCTTCAACTCCTTCACACAACGTTTGGTATCATTCAAACAATGCGATCGACCATCAGCATCGTACCAGCGTTTGCTGCTGCACTTTTGGCGCTCTCTACTACACTGTGCCACGCGCTCCCTTCTTCTCCACTATCTCGTACCGCTCTTGACCCAGGTATCGTCTCCAACAACACCGCCGATTGCACCAACTGCACCAACCTCGGCAACTTTGTCGACCCGCTTCCCGTCTACCCTTCCGATCCCATCGTCCACCTTCGTAACGGTTCCTATGCCGGTCTAACCATCTCCCCTATCAACGCATCGACTCTCTCCGGCTTTGGCACCAACCGTACTCAAGAGGCATTCTTGGGTATACCGTATGCTCAACAACCCATCGGATCGCTTCGATTCCACCGACCGCAATCGCTCAACGAGACGTGGGACGATGTACGGTCGTCAAAGCGCTATTCGGAGCTGTGTTTTGGGGTGGGTGTTGACGACGATTACAATCCACCTTATGTGACGTACAAGGTGGGGGAGAGGTGTTTGACGCTCAACGTCGTACGACCTGCGAATGTCAGCGAGGGCTCCAACCTGCCCGTGTACGTATGGATTCACGGAGGAGGTTTCAGCTACGGCGGTTCCGGGGATAAGAGGTACAATGGCAGCTTTATAGTCGACAAATCGGTGCAACTCGAGCAGCCGGTGGTGTTTGTCAGCTTGAACTATCGTGTCAACGTGTTAGGCTTTCCAGTGGGCGATGTGGCGAGGCAACAAGGGATCGAGAATCTGGGGTTGTACGATCAGAGGTTGGCCCTGCATTGGATTCGCGAGAACGCGGGAGCGTTCGGAGGCGATGCTGATAAAGTGACGATCTTGGGCGAGTCGGCGGGCGGCGCAAGCATGTTGTTCCACCTAGCGGCGTATGGGGGTAGAGATGAGGGGCTGTTCAGGAGTGCTGTGGTTGAGAGTGGGTATTGGGGTAGTCAGCTAGAGACCAAGAATACTACGGCCAGGTGGAATCAGCAGTGGGAGTCGTTGGCGGGTTATGCGGGGTGTAACGGTGGTGATGCAGTCGAGTGTCTCAGGAGGGTTCCGTTGGAAACGATCAAACAGTGGAGTGTTAAGAACAATCAGACGTTGAGTGTTTTCAATCCCGTAGTGGATGGGGAACTGGTTAGCGAGGATCTGCAGAGGTCGTTTTTGGAGGGAAAGTTTGTCAAGGATGTGAGTGTGGTGTTGCATAACAACTTGGACGAAGGGATTTCGTTTGGTGTTCGAGGGGTTAATGACACAAGTGATATTGTGAAGGCGTTGGATGCGTCTCAGGCCTTACCGGATGGCTGGAGGAATGGAGGGTCATTGAGGGAGTTATCGAAGGCCTATCCGGACAACGAGGATATCTATGCGCCGTTCCAAGCTGGGCCTGGATTGTTGCCTCCCACGAACGGTATTTTGGGGATGAACGATCGACGTTCGTGTGCCATCTTTGGCGACTTGAGGTTTGTAGGTCCCAGAAGGCAGGCTGCAGAGCAGTTGGTCCAGAAGTCGACCAAGCCAGTCTACGTGTCGAGGTTTGACCAGTTGACGTACCGGTCGACGATCGCCAATGGTGCTCAGCATTTCCAGGAGGTTAGTTCGGTGTTTAGGAATCCGTTGGATACGCAGAATGCACTGGGACCGTTGGAGAAGGATAAGGAGCTGGCGGACGAGATGTCGAGCTACTCGATCAGTTTTGTCGCTAGTGGAAATCCTAATAAGGCGAGAGAAGAGGGGAGGTTGGGTGAAGCGGCCGTAGTATGGCCGGAGTATAAGGAGGGGAGGGAGAGTGTGGCGTGGAGAAGGGATGGGTTGGGACGTAAAACGGTGATTGTCAAGGATGAATATCGAAGCGACGGAATCAAGCTGCTGATGGGGTTGAGGAGTGGCGAGTATAAGGAATGGAGAGGAGGGACGAGCTATGATGACGAGGAAGGGTGATGTCTGGTGATGATGATGACCGATTTTTCTGTAGTTTTGTCAGAAAGTGCGAATCGAACAAATTCTCAAAAAAATAATAAAAATGCCTGTCTGAGTTTAGCCGAGACAGGAGAGAGAGACACAAACGGAGACAGACAGGGTGCGCGCGGGCGGTTGGTCGACTGACTCCTAAGCAAAGCGCAGCTGCAGTCTGACAGCACAGTGCAACAGGGTCCTTTTTTTTTTTTTTTTTTTTTTTTTCCTATTCTGTCACTGACAAAGGGCGGAGTTGGAGATAAAGCGTCGTCGTCCCTTCTTTAGCATTATCATCATCTTGGCCGCTTAGCTTTCGACGACTTCCAACACAAACGACATTCGAACTCGATACAACAGCATTGTGCATACGATAGCATCGACTCGCGAAAGAAATCATCTGCATTTTAAAACTGCGTTGGACCTGCACTGTTCAAGTTGCGTCGAGCGCTTTCGCATCTCTTCAACGTCACTGGAACCCGCACTCATCAGATCCCGCATTCACTGCCTTTCGTGCCCTCATCGCCGCAAGCACTGCCCCACTCAACCTCGCGTCGTTCTCACCAAATTCCTCGTATCATCGACAACCACTCCCTCCTCTCCCAACATGGCGCTCCTAATCCTCCACCTCCCCACGCTAGCCCTCAATGCAACAGCGACCCTGATCTACCCTCTGTACTCCTCCTATAAAGCCGTTACATCTTCCACCACTTCTCTGGGGAAATGGAAGTATGGCTCGTCTACTGGTCGGTGTTTGCGTGCTGGACTTTGCTCGAATCCTCGTTTGGGTTCTTGTGGTCCTGGATTCCGTTCTACTACGAATTGCGCCTCCTCTTTAATGTCTGGCTTGTTGCGCCACAGACAAGAGGTGCGACGTACATCTATACGAACCATCTGCATCCATTTTTGCAGAGCAATCAGGAGCTGATCGACGAGAAAGTGGAAGAGGTCAAGGGCAACTGAGGGCGAGGTTGGAGGTGTATTGGGCGGGATCTTTAGTGTCGCTGCTGGAGGAGGAGGAGCGGTAGGAGAGCAGGGACCGGTGGGGATGGGAGGAAAGGGTGAAGCGAGACACAAGCCTCCCGCGACGGGTAGTGCACCAGCTCCACCTACTCAGCACAACCCAGCACAAGCGCCAATGGGGATGCTGGGTAACCTGGTCAAGACCTACGCACCGGCTGCTATTGCAAGCGCAAAGACGTTCCTCGAATCCAAAGCTCCTCCGCCCAACGTTACCGCGTACAACATCCCCACAGGTAACCGCGAAGAGGCACTAGCTCGTCGTCGTCAACTCGAATCTCAACTAGCAGCACTCGACGGTGTAAGTTCAAACAGCAACAGCAGCGGAGAGGATGAGGTGCCGGTAACGGTCATGGGCAATCCGGGAAAAGGTGGACTACAGGGTAGTCTGAGGAATAGGATCGTTTCAGGTGGAAGGACGGTCAAAGCGGGCACGGCGATGGGCGAGAGTTATGATTTGTTGGATCAGAACGATTTGGGTCCGGTGCAGGGAGGAAGGAGGAAGAGTTGGGTTTCGTGGAGTCCTAAGCCGGAGTAGTGTAGTGAAATTTTTATGCTTCACAGTTGACACTGCAGAGTTTAGCATTGGGTGTGTGATTGGGTCGCGTTTAGTTAGGTGAGAGTGATGCCTTTGAAACTGAGCTGTGCATCAATCTTAGTTGGGGTGGTTTTGGTCGTAGAGCTTTGTGTCTAAGTCTAGGTGCGGACTTTTCTTTAGACGGGCCAGGAGAGCGGGGTCGGTGTGGTTTTCGGTGTTTGGCACGGATGAATTCCGAGTGGATCGCTTCACACGCACACGATGGAGGCCGCAGGTTGGAGGTGCAGCCGACCCGATACTAGGCAGCCACGCTAGAGATAGACCGCTCTCAACGGGTTCTTGGTGCACTGCTGTTCGGGATCTTGCTCAAGCTTCCCTGCGTGACGATCTTGATAGCGTTGCTGCCGAGCTAAGCCAGTGGCACTTGGATGTGTCGCACGAGCAATGTCAATCTTGCAATCTTGTTTTCCTAAACGAAGGGTTGATGAGCTTTTTGAGAGATGAAGGACCAGAGCTCACACGCTCATACTCCGAAATTCTAAAGAATCCCCCCCGGCTGTTGAGTCGGACGAGCAGCATCGTTAAGCATCATTTTCCCTTGGCAAGCTTGAAACTTTGAGTCGAAAAGCCAACAGCCAACATCAAGCTCGATTTGTGATTGCTCTTTTTCCAACGTTCACATTCTATTGTGCAAAAACTTGGCGCTCTGCTCTTTGCACATCGAAGAACACCCTTTGTACCTCTGCTGTAGGAGTGGCTCGGAAGGACGTGATGGGCTTGTGCGCAGAGCGACGTCTTCCTGGGCTGCTTGGTTTGTGCGCATCCTTGTTCCTGTATGTCTGACCTTGAGTGCAGATGTGATACTCAAAGAGACAGCGGCAATCTCATTCTTGACAGATCACAACTTTGATCATCTGCAGACCTATGAAGGCCTGTGGATCTCGAATACAGCCTGCTCGCATGGGTCTCGAGATGAGATTTTTATCCCCTTCACTTCATCGCCCAGCAGAGCTAAACTTCTCGGGCAAGGTCAGCGAGCTCGTCTTTCGGTCCACCACGACTCCAACAGACCGACTGGCTACCGATCTGTAGAAAAACAAAGTGGGTTGGAACGGAGAGCTTTCGGTCTTCTGAGTGAGCTTTTCCTTTCCCACGCCACTCTTGGCAAAGGTTTCTCGCACACCAAGTCGAAAGCTGCGCTCTCTCTTTCCACCCTGATCCCAGCAACATGGCACTCGAGACGATGATCGCCTTATGTCAGGAGCGACGGGTGCGCTTTTGGGAAGACTTGCTTTTCTCAGTAATCAAGATTTTTGCGACGAAAGAGCGATCAAGAACCTTAGGTTAGACCGGGTAAATGTCTGCGGATGCTTTTGCGAGTCTTGAGCTTAACCTCGTTTTTTTCGCCGTGCGCAGACGGGAAGAAAGTCGCAAGATCACTAGAACGAGCTTGTTTCGTTACCGTCAGAGAACTTCATCCGGCGCAGAGAGGTAAAAACTTTCGAGTCTATTCAAGATAGACTTTGCAGTAATCCCAACCTGGCTACGCTGCGAGCTGCTGACTTCTCGAGCAGCCATAATGGAGAGCGCGAATCACCGAAAGTCGACCCTGAGATCGAGACAGAGTGATATTCGAGCTCCGTCAACTGTAATGGATGGGGGTTTGCGCTTCATCGCTCTGTTTACCGCTGCTTCACTCTGTGAATGTGTCACCTCGGTTCGGCCCTTGATTTCTTCGCGCTAGCGAGGCACGGGATTGTATAAAGACGATCCGCTTGCACGAACCCTTCCCATTCCAACGCATAGCAAAAGTCACCACCCGTTTGCAACATGGCGAGCATCGTCAAAATGCACGACACAGGTCCTTGTCCAGCAGCAACGCCTCGCATCTGCGTCCCTCAACAAGCTGGCTTGCTCCATGACAGCGACTCGTTCTCCATCGAGGTCCTCAAATCGCTCGACGAGTATGTCAACACGGCTCAGACCAACGGTCTCACTCGATACCCGCACAGATGGTCGAGCACTTTGTCCGAGAGCACAGACTCGCTCGTAACTGCAATCTCTCAGTTTCCTGTCACGCCGCAAGATCTCGTGTTCAAGTCGGGCGAAACCCCGCCTTTGTCGTTTGGCAGCTCTTCTACCGGTTCGGACGAGACGCTGGTTCCGTATCGACGTTCTGTTGAGCTTACGCAGGACACGGTTTTGCACAGCTCGTGTACCAAGATCGATCGGTCCTTCGAGGCGAATCTTACCGCAGAGACTTGCTCGTACAATCCTTCCTCCGCTGAGCAATCTCCCACATGGTCGATCAAGCTCGACGAAGCCGTCGATACCTTTGTATCCAGCTTTGCCCATCCACCTTCGTACGCATCACACACTCCCACAGCCAAGCCGTCCCTCGCGCGTCTCCACCACCTTACATCCGAATACGAGACCCGACTCTCATCGTTCCGTTCCCTCTCAGCACCTCTGATTAGAGAGCTGCAGCTACACATGGATGGCAGCGAATCCAAACTCGACGATCTGCTCTTGGCTTCTCTTCGACGAGCGTCGAGCCAGGCGTTGGAAGCGGTGGTAATGATGCATTGGTTTCGCGAGTCCAAACTCGCCGAAAGTAGACGAAACGCACTCGACCTGACGCCATTGGGTCCAGATACGATCGATCGAATTGCTCAAACAAGGTCAGTGACGCCTTTGCATTTTAACACACCTGCATCGGCTTCAGAACCTCCGCTACGACGTCGTGCGTATGGGGTGAAAGGAGGAAGGTTCAGAAGTTTTTCTAACGCAAACCCGCCTTCACCGAACGGGGTGAGGTTCCCAAGGTTTAGTCCATCGCCACCGACTTCACCGACGTTGTCGGAGAGCAGGTCGTTGCGGAATCTTAAACTGAGCTTACGGAGGGAGACGACGCGCGCGACTTTGCAGAACGAGGTGGCGGAAGAGTTGACGCAACAGAGCAAGTTGGTCGAGGAGGAGGAGGAGGAGGAAGCGGTATCGAAACGTGGACGTTCGATGCGTGCGTTGTTGAGGAGCGTTTTCCGTTGATCCCCCTCTTCCCTTTGCCGTCTTTGGGTTCTGCTCATGCTCTCGATTCGCACGTTTGTATCTTCAGTCCACACTCACTTTCAATCAAATCTGCATCTGCATCACGCTTCACACTGCTCTCTCCTCTAGCATTTTGTCTGTGCTTTTACAAACCAACCACAATCTCCGGCAGCCTTTTCCCTCCACCACCACCAGCATACCTAAACACCACCCTCTCCTCCGCCTCCCCATCCGAGCTCCCCATTGCTTCCACCACCCCCTTCTCGCCCACCACCCTACACTGCAAACACGGTAACCTCCAACGCCCCACCGACTGCGGGACGAGACGTGCAAACTCCTTCAACTCCAATTTCTGCCCCGGTAGGAGATGGGGGATGGACAGCCGACGCGTAGCAGCGAGCGTAAAGTGTTCGTCGCTGTCGAGGGTGAGCAGGATGGTGAGGGTGGAAGCGGTGGGGTTGAGGAGGGTTAGGTGGAGGAGGAGAGGGGTAAGAAGGTGGGAAGAGGTAGGGTAGGCGAGTGTTAGGGTTATGTGCGGGTCGGTGGCGGTGGTGGCTGACGAAGATGTGTGGATGGGGATGAGAGTCGTTTGAGTGACCGAAGTCGAAGAAGAGCGGGTCCAAGCGATGCACCAGTGCTGAACGGAAGAAGAGCACGAAAGAGAGTGTTGAAACGAGAACCGATCGCCTGCCTCCCACTTCCCCAGTGCATCATCGAGCTGTTGATCGCACACCTCGATCGCACTCACTTTTATCGCCTGCTCGCCAACCATCTCAACATCCAACCCTACCAATTGCTGCTTCACCTCCTCCTCCTCCTCTTCATCCTCACCAAAGTCCAATAACGCCTTCTCCCCTCTCCCCTCGCCTCCACCACGCGTCCAAGTCTGACACTCAAACAGCCTCTCCACCACCACCTCCGCGCTCTTCCTCCCCACAACCTCCTCCCCGACCCTAACACAAGCATCAACAACCCTCACCCCTCTCGCCTGCTTCGCTGTCAACCAGACTATCTTTTCCACCTTACCTTTTGCTTCCAGCTCCACCGACATCCCTGTCACCGATTGCCTACTCTTCTCCCCTTCCTCTTCGTCAGAAACAAGCGTATCGAGCGCACCATCGTAGCTCGGCTGCAGCACGGCATCGACGTACGCTTCTATCGGTGTATCCTCTCCATTTTCGACCGCAACCGTGATGGGGATCCGCTCGTCGATGTACGCACTGGCTGGGGTGGTAACGCTGAGCACGAGGTTGAGATGTTTGGGTAGGACAAAGGTGGTGGAAGGGTGGGGACATTGCGAGAGGTGGATGGAGCGGCCGCTGGAGAGAAGCCAGGAGACGTTGACTAGGCCGCTGGATGATTCGGTGACGTCGTGAGGTAGAGTGAGTTGGAGTGGTAGATGCAGGTTACCGAGTGAAGTGGAGAGTGTGGCGGCGGTGATGCGGATGGGTCCGGCGTGGTGTGGTTTGAGTCGGCCTTGGAGTGCAAGAGGACGAGAAGGGGGTGAGAAGAGGGTGGACAAGTTTGCTGCAGCGGTTTGGGTGGAGGAAGAGGAGAGATCGATGGATCCTAGATCTACGATGGGTGGCGGTGTAGAATCGTCAGTTGAAGATACCTCGACCACCGATTCGTGCCCCTCATCCCCACTTTGAACGTTGAACGTCAACCGATCGGCCTTGAACACCTCCCTTATATCAACCTCCTCACCCACGTTACGCACAACAATCTGAAACAGAACCTCAGCACCAAATTCCACCTCTGCTGCTGGAAACACCACGTCCAAACTCAACCACCTCGCTTCCACTCCTACCACATCCTTACCATTCTCCTTCTCCGCTCCCTCATCACTCTTTTGACCCAAAACTCTCTTCACCGCATCCACCAACCCCTCTTTTCCTTCCATCACCAACATCGGATCCAGCACCTCCACCAACAACCTCCCCGCACTCGCCCTCTCCCCCGCACCCACCGCCGCACCCACCGCCAACTCCATCAAACTGCCCCTCACCTCTCTCACCTCTTCCTTATCATAACTCCTCAAAATCCTCTCCAAGAACTTCAACGCCATCTCGTACTGCCCCGCATCGTAGTAGACCGTTGCGATGCGTGCTGCGACCATAAGTGCTGCCCGATGTTGACGAGAACGTTTGAACGAGTCGTAGGCTTTTGTGAGGGTTTCTGTGAGATGTGACGTGTGGTCGACTTTCCGTTCGTGTGCGAGGGGGGACGAGTCGTCGTCGGAAGCGCTGGAATTGGCGCGTAGGAACCGGTCTCGGCGTTCGAGCGTGCAGAGAGCAGCGAGGTAGTAGTACGCAGCTGGCGACTGAAGGGTTGTATAGGGGCAAGTGGAAACAGCGACAGCGTTGGAGTTGGGTAGCAGCATCCCGGGAGGAGCAACGACTCCACCTCTTCCATCTGAAAACCGCGATAGTGCATCCGGATGAACCAACCTCGACGGCAGGGGTGGAGCATGCACCGTCAATCCAAACGGCGGTAGTGGCGAACCCGGCACCGCTCGCGTTGCGCTCTCGACCAGCTCTGCAAACAACCGATACTGTTTCGCTAACCAACTCCAAAATTCAAACGTCATCGAACCGATTCCCCACCCCGTACTTAACTCTGTAAACCGCGCCAAATGTCGTCGAAAAACAACCACTGCTGCCTCTCCATCATCAGCATACAGCAGCAGCTTACAAATCCTAACACTCAACGTATCGGCCAACACTTTTGCCTCTGCCCAACGCTTCGTTCGAGGTGGCAGCATAAGCGTACTACCTAACAAGCTGCTACACAACAAATCGTATGCCTCCCTGTAGCGCATCAATGCTTCTTGCATATCACCAGCCAGTTCAGCAAACACCGCGAGCTTATACTCGCTTCGCACTATCCACCCTTCGCGACTGAGCCAACTCACATCGCCCACAGCCAGCACTTTTCCTCCACCCGGTAAAGCAGACGGAAGCGTACCAATCGCACTAGCCAGCGGTTGCAGTGTCGAAGGCGGTGGTGGATACCGCGTACGTTTCCGCTTGACCCGCCGCGCATGTTCGCGATAGTAATCTGCTGCCGGTTCGAACAGTGCGCTGTGCAGGCTCGTTACAAACTCGGCCAACTCCGGCTTGGTTACGGGCGTAAGCACAAACAGGCTCGCTCTTGAATCGAGACCGCTATTACGACGGATGAAGCTAAGCCTAGCTTCCAACGAAGGATCGTCGAGCGTCTCTCTCTGCGTCAACAGCACGATCGTCAACTTGATTCCTCGTTCGGTGAGCGTCCGACGACGTTCAGAGATGATCTTGATCAACGCTTCGTCGGCTTTCCTCAACTCTTCCATGTCCACCGCTGTCGGTAGGCAGTGAAACGAAACAAACACGGCGGGAACGAGTTCTCGATGTTTGCGCACCCATACTGGTGCAATCAGCCCATCTGGGAACTGGGGTGAGTTCGGGTGCAGAGGTGAAAGCGGCGATCGTGGAGGTAGTGATGAGAACGCAGATGTGGACGCTTCTGAAGGTGTCCCGGAAGAACCTGTAGTGATGGAAGGTATGGGCGGAACGTGTCTAGCCGAAGGTTTAGTTTTGAGTGGAGGTAAGCGGACGAAGTGATCGGCGAAAACGGTATGGAATACGGCTGCTCGGCCGCGAGATGGGTCCCAGAGGGTGTTACGTGCTCGAGAGGCTAGAATGTCGTGTAGAGAGCGGGCCAGGTCTGGGAAAAGCGAGGTAGGGTGGTCTGCTGGTGCGGCTGGTTCGGCGGGGGTGCTGGAAGTGTCCGTCGGTGCTGCTGATGTAGATGCAGCTGCAGCTGCTGCTGCAGTGGTAGACGGAGCAGACGGTTTGGACGGAGGAGTGAGCCCAGCTACCACCATGCATGCAAAGTGATGGTAGAGCAGCTCTGGCGGGAAGGCGTTCATGGTGTCGAGATTGTGATCAACGCCTCGATCCGCCGTGCCCACAGCAGACAGCCCCGATGCGCTAGTGGTGTGGATGACGTTGCGTTGTTCTAGGGTATCATGAGATGCGAGGAAGGGTGCGTCGCCGAGCAAAAGTCGATAGAAAAGTTGAAGATGGACGATGGAAGTCGAGAGCAAGGTGAGTGAGAAGAAGATCGCAAAGGCTTGTGTGGCACTACAAAAATCCAGAAAGTTGTTGTTTCACTCACTCTAACAAATTGACATTAATCGTCCGACCTCCTCGACCTCGCTCTCACAACCACAGTCTCGCTTCGATAGCGCAATGCGATGCAGAATGCAATTACAAAGTACGACATGTACAGATAGCTACAAGCTCATCACCGCAGTAAACCCACCCTCAGAACCCATACCGACTCGACCTCTGAGCCTTGGCCTCACGACCCCTCTTCCACCTCTGCTCCAACTGCGCCCTGTTCTCATTCGCCAAACTCACCAGGCTGCTCAACTGTCCCTTTCGCAATCCCTTCAACATTCCCGGCTTTCTCTGCTGCACCTCCTTGTTCCCCGCTGCCAATTCGGCGGCTGCTGCGTACTTTTCCGTATCTGCTGGGTCGCCACTGGAACCGTGATAGGATTGTGCTGCGGTGGAGGCGTCGAATGTTCGAATGTCTTCCGGTGTGAGACCGGCTGCAAGGAGGTCGCGTGTGCCGTCGAGATTGGCTGAGCTTTTGGAGGCTGAAG
Organism: Anthracocystis panici-leucophaei; assembly: GCA_014826065.1. Classification (NCBI taxonomy): domain Eukaryota; kingdom Fungi; phylum Basidiomycota; class Ustilaginomycetes; order Ustilaginales; family Ustilaginaceae; genus Anthracocystis; species Anthracocystis panici-leucophaei. The sequence goes on from CP060303.1 coordinate 958,733, forward strand.
AAGAAGGGGTTGGGGAAGAGAGCGATTGTTGGTAGGCGAGGAGTTGGGCGTGTGCTTCGGGTGTGACGGGGACCCAGGAACCGTCGGGGTCGAGTTGCCAGCCGGGGTAGGCTGAGGCGTCTTCGTCATCCGCCGGTTGGGCGGCGTGGGAAGACGATGGTGGTTCGGGATGGTCTATCGTTGGAGCTGCTGAGATGGAGAACGACGGTGTGTGCGAGGCTGAAGATGTAGTGCCGTTGGTAGACCGTGGCGTGTCGAGGGAGAAAAAGTCGACCGGTGCTGAAGCTTTGCTTGATGATGCTTGTCCTGAGCTCGACATGCTTTGCGATGACGGCGGCGGGAGCGGTATCTTTGATGATGGTTCTTGCGGTGCTATCGATGGCTTCGTGGTTGTGCTTGCTGAGGAAGAGGTCGAGGCTGGATCGGCAGCAGGCTTTGGCTTGCTCGCCGCCGGCTTGAGACCAAGCATGGCTCTAAAAGCGTCATTGTTCTTTCCCTTTGCTTTGCTGTCTGTAGAGCCAGTATCTTCCTCAATATGATCGTCAGGAGAAGTTGCACGCAAAGCATTCTCATCAATTCTGAGCGGTGCTGAGATCGACGTCGACGCATCCGCCTCTTCCCCCGCTTTGGCTGCTTTCCTTGCCTCTGCCTGCCTGCTTCTCTCCGCCAATACCTCGTCATCTTTGCGTTTTGGCGCTGGCAGCATTCCAAACAGCGAGTGCTTGCTTGTAGACCCACCTCCGCCGCCTCCGAGTTTAGGCTTCTTGCTCTCCGCTCTAGCGTCCGCAGCATCGTCTGAATCATGGCCATCGCCGTCCACTTTGAAAGATTGGAGCGAGTCGACCTTGATCACTTTACGCTTGCTTGAGGATGCGGATGTAGGCGGCGGTAGAGACAGACCACTCGGTTTCGAGGTAGATGAAGATGATGGCGGTGGTAGGGAGAGACCGCTTGATCTCGAGTTGGACGAAGATGACGGCGGTGGAAGTTTGGATACAAGTCCGCCTCCTGTTTTGGGTGGTGGAAGTAGCGAGCCGAGTTTGCTACTGGATGGCTGATTTGGAGCCGCCACTGGAACATCCGCTCCGTCGTCCGAGTCGCTGCCGTAGCCAGCAAGTGATGCCAAGCCAGACTCCATGGCTGTGTATTGGGATGATGGTGGTGGTAGTGGTGGTGGTGATGGTCTACGTTTCTTTCTTGGTTGCTGAGAGGAAACAAAAGGGTGGAGGAAACTTTTGCCGATTTTCCCGATTTTGTGCGAGTAAAATAAAACGGCTTTCTAGACGGCAATCTAATCGGTGTTTGACAGGCGCGCATGCGTTGCACAAACAGAAAAGGCTTGTGCGCTTTGTGCACACGCATTCGCATCTCGCAGGCTTTGGCTGAGCTAGCAAGGCAAGGCAAAGAGCAAGCAGAAAGAGCAAAGAGGACCCTTTCAGCCCGTGCTCGGACCACACACTTCCGAGAGGCGCTTGAACACGACCTTGTCCTCCTTGTCCTCTTTGGTCCCTCTCTTCCTTTCTTTCCTTCTCACCATATCGCACGTCTCCTTCTTTTCGTGATCGAATCATGAGGAGCATCGCTTTCTTCGCGTGCCTCGCGGCGCTGCTCGGTGTCACCCTCTCGGCTGCGGCCAGGATCGATGTCGACAACCAGCAGATCAATATGCGTATCGGTGCTCGCACCAACGGTCGCTGGTCCGCGGCGGCTGCTCGTCCAGGAATCTACGTCGAGACGAAGAACGACGTTGCCAGTGCCGTTGCCTCCAGCGCTCAAGCTCAGATGGACTCTCTCCTCACCTCTTCTTCGGGGATCGGCGGTCCTGCTCGTGTCGAGTTGCCCTTGGACGCCATCTCGTCTGCCGCTTTCGGTTCGTCCAACGTTGAGCAGATGATCGCCTCGCAGAACGGCGACTTCACTGTTCTCTCCCACAGAGACTTTCCCTCCGTCTCTGTCCGAATCAAGCAGCTCTACTCGCCTCCTCCAGCCTCCGAGCTCAAGGAGCACGATGTCGACCCAGACGCCTTTTGCGACCCCACCGTTACCTCGTGGTCTGGCTACATCGACACCGCTTACGGCGCTAAGAGTCTCTGGTTCTACTTTTTCGAATCGCGTTCCAACCCCGCCAAGGATCCCGTAATCTTGTGGACCAACGGTGGTCCCGGCTGCTCCTCTTCGCTAGGCTTGTTTATGGAGCTTGGTCCTTGCCGTGTACCCGAACAGGGTGGTAAAATTACACCAGGTCCACCTATCAACGGTACCAAGTGGCATCCTCAATCCTGGACCAACCGCGCCAACGTGTTTTTCATCGATCAGCCCGTCGGTGTAGGTTACTCGTACTCAAAGACCGAACAGAAAGTCTACACTACCGAACAAGCAGCCAAGGACGTTTACGCTTTCCTCCGCGTCTTCTTTTCGGCATTCGACCGCTTCAAGACCAACGACTTCTACATGGCTGGTGAATCGTATGGTGGACGCTACATCCCCATCTTTGCTTCCGAGGTGGCCGACCGTAATCAGCAAGTGCAGCGCAAAGCTCTCAAAGCTGGCAAGGACGTCGATCGCGATCAGCTTATCAACCTCAAGGGAGTCCTCATCGGTAACGGTCTGACTGACGTCAGTAAGCAGATCTCGGGCTATTACGATATGACCTGCACAAAGCGTGGTGGTGTCGAGCCTATCCTCAGCATCGAGACGTGCAAGCGTATGCACACGTTCGTTCCCAAATGTCGCTCCAAGCTCGCGGAGCACTGTGTTGATTCGTTCAACCCGGATGTGTGCGAGCTGTGGTTCAACAAGTGCTCGGACGAGATTCAACTGCCCTACGTCTACACGGGCCAGAACCCGTACAACATCAAGGACCCCTGTAAAGCAGGCCTTTCGCCCAACCTTTGCTACAATGTGACCGAAGACATTACCAAGTATCTGGACCGAGACGATGTTCGCGAACTCGTCGGTGCTGCACCAAAGGACCAGATTGGTAAATTCGCTACTTGCAATAGTGACATTAATGCTGGATTCACCACCATGTTGGATTCGGCTCATGATAACGGGTTCAATGTAGCTTTGTTGCTGGAGAGAGGGATCAGGGCGTTGATCTATGTGGGCACGTTGGATTGGATTTGCAACTTTAACGGTAACTTTGAGTGGGTCAACTCGCTCGATTGGAGTGGTGCCCAAGCTTGGAAGGAGGCGAAGAACTACGTAAGTTTTTGAAACCCCCTTTGAACAGAGTCACAAGATGATGAAGAGTTGTTTTTTTATACTGACAATCGACTTTTGCTTCCTTTTTCGGGTTGGTAGGAATGGGTGGTTGACGGCGAGAAAGCTGGACGAACTCAAAGTGCGGCTGGTTTGACTTGGGCCACGGTGTACGAAGCTGGTCATATGGTACCTTACGATCAGCCTGATGCGGCGTTGGCTATGCTCAATAGATGGTTGGATGGACAGCCGCTTTAGAAGTTTTTTTTTTCCCGTTGAAGAGCGGAATCGCAACTTTTTCCTCTCTTTGTTCCCTTTTTTTTATTTTTTATTTATTTATTTATTTTTTTGCAATACAATCGTGGTTTCCCGCAAAAAGATCTTTGTTCCGTTGCGGAACGGCGGACAAAGCTTAAAATTGATGTGCGGAACGTGTGGTTACGTTTTCGATGCCGCACGATCGTCTTTTGTTTGGCGGGGGTGTGAAGGGATAAATACCCCTCAGCTCCTGGAGTGTCACCTGTCCTCCTCTTCACCACCCAAAGCTCGACGAAACATGTCTATTACGACTCCACTCTTTCGACACAACAACATGGCTGGCGAGGGATCGGGAGATAGCGGCTACGACTTGCACGACTTGATCGATCTGGGTGATTCTACGGATGACGAGGTGGTGCAGCTTCCGCCTCCTCCCGTACCGCGCGTCGAGGTTAGCAAGACGACGTTGACCGAGGTAGATGAAGAAGATGAAGAGGAGCAAGGGGAAAGCGAGGAGGAGGAAGTACAGCAGGAGCGGGGTGGGATCGAGCAGGAGGATGAGGACAGCGATGAGGAAGAAGACGAGCCGCAGCAGACCGAACTAGTAGTGTGGATCGAGGAACCTGCTCAGAGCAGCACTGTCGTCGCCAAACAGCACAAAGACGGTGGAGTGCGGGATGACGATGTGAAAAGACAGACTGCTAGATGTTCTGCTAGAGGTCGAGCTAGAGGTGCGCGAGGTGCCGCAGCTCGTGGCGGTCGAGGAGGCGTTACTCCCACCCACAATGCTACCGACCACATTCAGCCAATCAAAGCTACTACACCACCCACCTTCGACACTGTACCCAACAGCGACGCTTCGAGCTCTTTCTCCGCCGCCACCACCACCACTCCGTCTCCTCGTGGCGGTAGAGGTCGAGGTCGAGGCTGCGGTGGTGCAGCTGCACGTTCGCCTCGAGGCAAAGCTTCACCTTCCAACAACGCTACCATCGTACTCGCTACTCCATCGCCCTCTCCTTCCATGTCGGACGCTGTTACGCCGCAAACCACCCCTGCTACAGCCGAAGACGAAGACGAGGTATACGCAATTAAAACTCCTCCTACTTCTCCTACGCCTACGGGCTTGCCTACTCCACCCAAGACTCCGGCTAAGCAGAGGAAGCGAAAGGTTGATCCCGCTCCTGCTGGTGTGAACGCTGAAGGTGGCGAGACTGGAGAAGCCACGCCGGTGAAGAAGAAGCGAACGTACAAGCCTCGAGCTCCGAAGACGGATGCTTCGCCTAGCGCTGTCCCCGTCACCGCGAATGCCACCGCTGCTCCCAGCAGTGATCGCAGCGAGCCGCAGGACGAACCTCAAACCACCTCGATTCCCACACCCGCTTCCACTCCCGCTCAACCTGACTGCTCGTCGCCCGACACGCCGACCAAACCCAACCGCAAACTCAAACCCACCAAGCCCAAGGTAATTTCTTCCCCTCCCTCCTTTTTTACACGCCTTTCCACACTCTCCACACTTCCACTAACCGCTTCTTCCCCCCCCTTTTGTTTGCAGGCTGGTTCCTGGACTCGACAAGAAATCATGTTTTTGTTCCACGAAATCTTCCCGCGCAACCGCAGGGTGGAATGGGAGATGGTTGCACGTGCTGTAAGTCGCACACTCTTTCTCTGGAGGCGATACGGATGAGATGACTGATCAAAGTTCTGATTGGATACGACATTTTAGGTCGGTCGCGAGGCGAGCGAGTGCGAGGTAAGAGTTTAGCCATTGACCAAGGTTGATGGAGAAAGAATGTGAATACTGACATCTTTGGGTGGACAGAACAAGCTCCCGGTGCTGATCAATGACTTGGAGACGTTCCTGAGTAAGTTGCATACCACCTCTCTTGACGCCTGCGTCGCCATACAGCTGACTGAACACCCTTCGCTTATGTGAAACAGACAAGTATCCAACCGTCTAAGAACTCTTTCCCTCAACCTTGAAGAGTCTAGCAAACAAAGCTGTTCCAAAAAGGCCAACGTGTAACGACAAGCACAAAATTTCAAACTCCAACCTTTCGAAAACAGCCAAAAGAACAAAGTGTACCATTGCAACAAGCAACGAATGATCTGCGATTCAAAAGGTTGACCGGTATGAGCGAGGCTTTTTGTGGTGACGTTTTTTTTTTTTTTTTTTTTCTCGCAAGTGTGATCCGAGGTGAGGGGGTTCGGAGCGGGGTTTAGATAAGACTTGTTGTAGGGGTTGTTGCCTCGGCGAACTTGGAGGTGGAGAATGCACGATGACGGAGGCGCCTTTTGTGTTGGCATATTGTTTTCTGTTGAGCAGATTGTTCAAGCATCACCAGCGGGAGACAACGATAGGTCGGACGGAGGGCATACGAGAGACCAGCCTTTGCTTCCTCCCTCTGTCTTGGTTATACCGCGACTCGAAAAGGGGCGTGGTCTCCCCACGCCCTGAGACTCTTTGTTTGTTCACCTTTACCACATCCCCTATCCGACCATCTGTTCATCACAATCAACAAAAGAAAACGCCAACAGCCAAAACAACAAGAAGCGATACAACCCCATGTGCTCTCCAAGCGAGAACCAATATGCTTCTTTATTTGACAGCCTCGCTTATCCACAGCATGGAGAGCCGTGGGCCCGCATGCGCGTAAACCCAGTGGGAAAAACAAATCTACTGAAATTCCTGCTCCGCCATCACTGCTAAAAAAACACCTGACTGTTCATGCATGGTCACACACACACACACACACTCTCTCTCGATGCGGTTGAAAGGTTAGTAAACTCCGGCCATCCTCCTCCTCATCACAATCTTCTTTTGCTCCGCCTCTTTCAGAATCAGAAACCCAACCAAAGCAACTGTGGCGAACGTGGTCTAAACGCGAATCTAGCGAGCAAAAGAAATTGCAGCGAGGTTTCTATTCCGGGCATCGAGAAAGCAAGTTGCCACGTGGGAGGAAGTTGCACTGCTCAGGCGCCTGTCTCGGAGACGAGCGAGGTTATGGGAGCAGAAATTTCGGTCGGTTCCTGGGAAAGAAAACGCAGCTACTTGAGCGGTGTCAGACTCAAAAACTGTTCAAAAAGAAAAACTTGAAACTTGCGCCCTGCCGAGAAAATCGAGACCCCTTTTTGTTTCCAATCTATCGCTCGCAAAGGATTCGTTTCGATTCGTTGATAGAAATCTTGTCAACTCATCGAACTTTTCTCAAGATTCAAATCTCATCTGTAGAAACAAGAGAGTGGGGGGATGAGTAAGGTGGAAGAGAAGGGGGGTTGGCGATGAAGCTGCAAAAAGACAAGTCAGCGGGGGGTGTGTGTGTAGAGAGAGCGTTTTTATTCTCCGACAACCAGAACTCATTCCGAAACGATTTCGATCAAGACAAGGTGCAGCACATGATGTATCTGGTGCAAAGATCTGGCAGCGTAGAAAGTACGGCAATTGACCCGTGAGAGTCTCTGATTCCGCTGTCCTTGCCAGTCCCCACTCAACCCCCACGATAAAACTGTCTCGCTTGGCACACGACGCTGCTGGCTTCTATTCGGACTTGTCGTGCCGCAAAGCCTGAGACCGAGCGGAGAAGTTCGAGTGGTTTCGGGTTACTCATGTAACTCCTTAGTCCGCTTGGGATTAGCTTTCTCACCACCACATCCTCTACCAATCGTCTGCATCCGGATTTTTGTTTATTACTACGACTTTCTCGATAGACGCCGTCGGACTGGTTCTACGTCTGCGACATTCTGTCAAAAACAAGTGGTACCTCCGGTGGTACATAGCTCACCTCTTTTGGTACAGCCGCCTCCTTCCAACACGATAGAAGCCTTACGCATCCGTAGCGGGGGAAACTTTTCATTGTCAGCCTGTCGAGCGAAGGGTTCTTTGTTCTGCGGTTAGGGTGGATCCGAGAACCCCATCTGGAGGAAGCGAGACCCGCCGTGATCAACGCCTTCCCGGGACACATGGTGTAAGCGCACGATCAGCACCACTACTAGTTGAGCAAATCTTGCTTACGGCCTGTCATTGAACCGAGATCCAGGGTCGAGTTACGACCAGCGTTCCCGACAATCATATCTTCTTTCATTGTTCTCCCACCACCACCACCACCAACCATCAACCATCAACCATCAACAATGCCATTCACATCCATACCCCACTTCTCCACTTCCTCATCCAAACGACGCCCTTCCATCGCTCCAACGGAAGAAAGCGAAATCCTATCCTCCTACCCGAGCACACCCATGCAAGCGTCCGCCTCAACCTCGTGGATCAACCCATTCAGCCGCGCGAGCTTCAGCGTCGAAGACGATACCTACATCCCACCTGGCTCGTTTCCCAGTTCTCGTCGGCCTTCGGCAGTGACCATCATCTCGACGCTGTTGCACGGTGTTAAAGAGTCGTGTGGTTCGGATGAGAGTACTCCGCCAGCCCAGGTGGTAACGGGTAGAAGGCCAAGTGCAATCCTAAGAGCGTGGAAAGGTAGGAGAGCTAGTCATTCTCAGGCACCTTCCCCTGCACCTTCAGCACCGACAGGGTTCGCTCCGGGCAGACGCAAATCTTCAGCCCTAACACGGGTACTTCAACCCTCGGCGTTACGCAACAACACCGCCACCACCCGAGTCGATGAACATTCGCTCTCAACTCAGGGGAGCGATTCGAGACGCCGCAGTCTGAGCATCGTCTGTCGCGGTGAGCGCGAGTCGGACGAGTTTGACGCCAAAGAGCGGGCAGGGTCGGTACAGCAGGGTGGTGGTGGAGCCAAGACAGCAGCCATGGCGATCAGAGATACCTGGTTGTACGGTGAGCATCAGTGGGAGAGGAATGGGAGGAAGGGAAGCGTTTCGACCATCGCAACGAGTCCGAGTTATACCCTGCCGAGGAAGAGTTTTGCGGTCGGTTTAGACGAGGAAGGTCAATTGCAGGAAGAGAGGAGAGAGGATGCGAGTTCGGTGGTGAGTCTGTCGTTGACTGAAGAGATTGCGTTGTATACGGCGGATGTTGGCAAGTCCAAACCGGAGAGTGTGCCTAGTGGCGTGGTCGGTTGGAGAGATGCAGAGGTGCCCTTCAAGATGCCGGATTGCAGTGGCTCTCGTCGCGGATCAGCGTTGCCTATGCTGAGTCCGGCACCGGCAGCGATGATCGCTGATCCGTTGAGTTTGCAGAGGGTGGAGAGTGGCGCGGTGGATCCGATGCTTAGCACAGTACACACGCCGACGAGTGAAGGGGCTTCAGTCGAACATGGCGGCTTGGGTCGCAGGTCCTCTGCGGCGGTAGCAGGTGTTCAGTGGTTTACACCGCAGTGGAACGTCGCTTCACCTTTCAACCCGGACGCTACCCAAGTGTCTAGGAGGACGTCGTTTGCTGCGGCGTGCGATTCTGCAGCCAACAGCGCATATCATGCGATCGACGATCAATCTCCCACAGCCCCCAACTTCCCTCCTACCGCGATCGCCGTCGTCCAGCCAAGTACGGCCGTTCAAGATTTCAAACGCCGAGCAACGACGTATTACCACGCAAGCCCGTTACCCATCGTCGACGAAATCCCTCGTTCGCCTACATCCGAATTCCCCCTCCCACCATCACTCTCCGCCACAACGATCGCCAAATCGCCACGCTCCCCTCGCTCCCCGCTCTCGCCCAAATCACCCAAATCCTTCGGCCACAGCGAAACTTACGAATTGGGCACTCTGCAACGTCGTGCCTCGTACTCTCTCCCGCGTCCGCCTGCAGGACACACTCTGCAACAGCAACAGCAGCAGCAGTATGACGACGATGCGTCCTCACACATCCCCACGCCGAGGTTGGTAGGGATCGAGTTTGGCGAGACTGCAGCGAGTCCGATGTCGTCGAATTTCGAGCTGCAGACGCCGAGTGGTGCGGCGACGTTCCCAGCGCTGGTGGAGGAGAAGAGAGGAGTGAAGGAGGATCTGCATGCTCAGTTTTGTTCGGTGTTGTTGTTGGATCTGGGCGATGGGAGGGCGATGCGGTTGAGTGAGAGTGAAGGTGGAGGAGAGGAGGCGAGGGTGATTCGTCTGCGTTGTTGGCGTTTTAGAGTGAGGTGGAATAATGGATTAGTGGAGACGAGGTGGGCGGTTTGCAATCTCATACCCTTCCATTAGACGTGCATTTGGGCGGAGCATCTTTTGACTGTGTTGTGTGTGTGAGGATGTGGGGAGAAAGTGTCAAAACACACATTAGTTCGCTGCAGCTGTCAGAGAAGGGTCATGCTGACAAGGGTCATCCTTTGAATCCGTGACATTCCGAGAGTCTCTACCACAACTACATTTTCGAAACTGATGGCGAGGGATGGGGATCACTGAAAGTTAGCCTGAACCATCAAACTCGTCAAATCCGCACCCAAGTTGTTCTGATCGAAAAAGTCCAACGCAAACACGTTCATCAACCCAGCTCTCTTCTCTCCCCCTCCCGTACCCTTCAACCTTGTCGCTACCATATCCACCAGCATCGCATTCATCCCAATATTCTGCAACCACCCTCCCCCCGTCGCAACTTTACTCTGATCACCCGTACCCTTGGCAACCCACGGCGGGAGCGCAAACGGGAAACTGGACCCATTCGTAAAGTTCAACCCAAACACACTCGGATCGTTGCCACACTGCGTCAGCAGCGTATTCACCAACGACAGCTTTTGCGGTATCGCCGAGAGCGACGAAATGTTGTACCAGTCCTGGGTCCAAACCGTGGTATTGTCCGGTAGCGTATACGAAAACGGCGTAGCAGACGAATCGGGCCATATCGGAGGATGAACTCCACCCGGTTGCGAATCGCTCGTTCCGAATCTACTGATCATCACGATTTTACCTCTCACATCTCCCAATTTAGGCATCCCGGTACCCAACCACCACATGCTGCTGTTCTTGTTGACATAGCTAAACACGGCGTCCAAAAACCCAGCCATATTGTTCTCTTGCTTCACCGACATGAGTATCGTTTCTCCCGGATTGGTTTGGAGGAAGGCGTACACTTGAGAGAGGATAGCCGAGAATTCTATCTTTTGATCCGTCACTCCGTGGTATGCGTACAAGAGCTGGTTCCCAGGTGTACCTTTGAGCGCTAACCGGACGTCGAGGAACCGTATACCGCGCGAAAGCTGGACAGCGATGGTTGAGGTGGTCTCTTGACATGCGGAGATGGGCCAGCCGTAGAGTGCACATGATTCGTGTGTTCCCGGGATGCAGAAGGAGGAGATCGGGTCGGTCGAGGGAAGGCTGGTCATCCAGGTGTTGAGGTCTCGTTGGGGTAAGAGGAGGATGTGGACTGTGTTGGATTCGGTAGACTGCAGAGCGATGATGGCGTTGCTCGATTGCGGTTTAGCGCCGAGTTGGGGTGATTTGGCAGAGGTATTCGCAGCCGGTGTGAGAGGTAGAGGCTTCCACAACCGACCGGCGACTTCGGCAGTCGCTGTTTGCACAGCGGCTGGAGGAGGAGCGGACAGAGTGGCACTGTATCCTGCTACACTCTTAAATCGCGGGTTGAGCGTGAGTGCTACACTATATCCACCGGTGGCAGCAGCAGTAAAAGCCTGAATGCGGACTGCGGGCACTTCGACTTGTGAACCTGCTGGAACGCGGACGGGAGTGTTTCGAACGTCAAACACTCCACCTGCTGCCGCTGCTGTCGACGCAAAGCCTGCATCGCCGTTGAGAACAGGAGAGGTGGGAAGGCTCGAAGAAGCAGCTCGTTGCGTGACACCGTTTCCCGTGTGAAGAGCTCCAAAGACCGAGTGTGTGAGGAACTCGGTGGTGGTGCGATTGTGGATGCGGAGCGAGATCGAGTCGTGACCGTCGGCGTCGATGGACACTACGGCGGGTGGTAAGGGTGAAGCGGGTAAAGCGGGCTTCTCGGTGACAGCAGCAGCAGCTTCTTGCTTGTCTTTGGGTCGGAAGCTGGGGATCCTCATCTTCTTCTAGGTTGTCTACGATCCCGTGTGTACGCGTGAAAATCCACTCGTCGACGTCAAAGGAGATGCAGTCTATGGGCAAGGATGGTGGTGTTGCAAGGACAGTGGGTATCACGATGGAGAGAGGGAGGAAAGCAGCTGAGTCTGGAACACAAACACACAGGGGCAGGTTCGGAACGTCAAAACCCTAGACTCAGGGCAGGCAAGGCACGACAAAACAACAAGGGGTTCACAGATCACCCAAAACGGCGGAACTCTTTGGTCGCATAGAAGTATGCCTTGTTTGAACAGGTCCAAAAGCAGCAACACTAAACACCAACACCGACGACGTGCAGGAATTGCTGTATCTAGACTCAAAAACAAAGAACAGCATACTTTTCACTCCTCGACATCGCCTGCACCATAGTTTTAGCTACGACAACACTCTTCTTTAAGTAATACCTGCTCGCATAACTGCTTGCAAGAGGCAACGTCAAGGATCGAAACGAGCTTGTTTTGGTCTGTGATAGTCAACGAACGACATGCCCTTGAATCGTTTCGGCTAGTTTGGATTTTTGGCTGTTCAACTCCGCAAACAAACACCAAAAAATAAAAATAAAAATAAAAATAAAAATTATTTGAATTTCGACGCGCACCGCGTAAAGCTGGAAAGAGAAAAGCTCGGAACTCGGTCAGCAAGTCAAGCAGCCGTTTCAGAGAATGCGCTCAGACATTGCTTTCCCTCTCCATCTCTCACTGCAACTTCATCTAAGCGTTTGTCCATCGACATATCAGCAGTGGCACACACGATCACAATGTAAGTTCAACGACCGACCCTCAACCAGGACGAGGAGCACTTGGAACAGGCTGCTGACGTGGATTGCACCTTCCTTCTCATATCGTCTGCCAGGTCCGGTTTCAAATCACGTTCATCCGGCGTAGCAGGAGGGTCCACATCGGCTACACCGGCACCACCATCCTTAGCAGAGACACTCTCTTTCCATGCAGCTCCCCGACCATTCAAATCGAATGATTTTACAGCACGGATGACCAAGATGTCGTCCAACTTGTCTCGAAGGAACAAGAGTCTCAAGCAATTGTTGCAGAGCGAGAGGGAAGCAGCGATGCGTGCTGCAGGTGCAAAGTTCAAAGAGAGGAAGAGGAAGGAGGCGTTGCCGGCAAAGTCGAGATTGGTGGGTGCAGCGTTGCAAGCGGTGGCGAGGAGAGAGGAGAGGGAGAGGTTGGCCAAGGAGGCGGCGAGGGCGGAGCAGGGCGAGGAAACGGCCGAGGCAGACGAGGTCAAGGAAGAGGCCAAAGATGTTGAGATGAAGGAAGGGGATGGTGCGGATGAGAAAACGATAGGCGATGGTGAGGAGCAGGAACAGGCCGATGCGCCGAAACGAGACATTGCGACCTGTAAGTCAGTCTGGAGTGGGAGAGTGCAGGTCCGGCAAGTTGTACTGACCATCCTTCGTTGCTCTTTGGATTCAGATTCATCTGTGGAAGCACCACCAAGTTTTCGACCGGCGAAAAAGTACTGCGACGTCACAGGCCTCATCGCGCCTTACACAGATCCCAAATCCAAACTGCGATATCACTCGGTGGAAGTGTACGAGATCATCAAACAGTTCGGACCGGGAGTGGACAATGCCTATCTCTCATTACGCGGCGATGGATCGCAGATCAAATAGTCGCTCTCTCTCCTCACACAGCACTTCAGGCGCAATCTATCTATATCTGTGCGCAACATCTATCTACCAATCGCCGCCCCTCTCAGCTTCGTCATCTTGCGGCGTCCACGCCTCAATACGCAATCGAGCATCGTTGGGATACTTGACCAACTTGTAACGAATCAGATCGTAGCGTTGGTAGCTAGGAGCAGCGTATCGTGCCGCTTTGTGGTGTAACGGTAGAGCCGAGGCGGCGATAGCTGCGGTTCTGGAGGTCCAGATGCAAGTAGCCAAGTTGGCACCGGTGGAAGGGTTCGGCGAGCCGTACCAGTACATTATTAGCCCTCCGGAGCGGGTAGCTTCTTCGTGGGCTAGTCGGTCAGCTTCGTAGAACGAAGTGGATTCGGAACCGGGTTGACGGATGGAGAGGAAGAGGACGCCGTACCACGTATGGGTTTCGGTGGTGGAGGGAAGGGTGGGGAGAGAAGACCAGTTGAACGAGGTGCCAAGTTGGACTAGTGCACGGGTGGAGGCGGATGTGAATGCCGGGCATGTCGTCGCTGAAGTGTCCGACGATGGCAGAGGATGCGGCGGTGTAAGGGTATCGAGGTAACCGGAAGCATAATCGGCAGTAAGAGGTTGAAAGTGATGAAGCGACTTCCAGAGGTGCAAACTGGTAGAATCGAGAAAGGGCAATCGTGAACGAGTGTACATCACACGACCGTCTTTTTTGGTCGTATAATCTAGGGTTTCCAACCCTTCCAAAGCTACCTGGTCATCGTCAGAGTCTTGCCCGTCGTCGTCAAGTTCGAGCGGCAGGCGGGCCAGGATGGGTTTGAGCGATTCGAATTCGGCATTGCGTGGAACGGCGTCGAACAGCAACGCCTTGCCGGAAGCCGAGTACGACGAGTCGGTGCTAAGCGAAAAGTGCTGCTTGTGAAGGCTCGCGTTGATGCGATTGCGGGTTGAGGTGCCGGTGGATCCGGATATGTGGAAAGCAGCTGAGACGCGAGTGTTGCTTGAGGAGCTCGCTGCAGCGCTGTCGACCGGTGCTGCTGCCATGTTTTGAGGAAGGCCTAGTTGTCAAGTTGCTCAGTATCTACAGAAGTGGTGGTGGTTGGGCGTTGACGACAGACGAACACAGACCCTTGAAAGGAAGAGCAACACGCATCCACTACATCTCGCAGGACCCTCTGAAGTGGATTCGATTGACAGCACGCCATGCATACTTAGCAGGAGGTCCAAGCTGAAGAGGGCGAGGTGCGACCACAAAGACCGGGGCCGGGCGCGGAAGAACAAGACTTTGACGTGATGCACTCATGTTGGTGAAGAGATCAAACAATATTCAGGGTCCTTCTTGTGTGTTGGGTGCATGAACTCCTCAGCTGCAGCCCAGCAAAGCTTCCATCGACAAAGAGAAGGAGAAGTCCGTTTGAGTGAAGCCTTTGACGAAGCGGCCAACTGTGGATGTTGTGATTCTGAGGCGGTCTTGCGAAACCGCCCGATTGGTGATTCCCGATGCAGACGATTTTGCTCAAAACATACAAGACGATAAGACCAACAAGACCACGTAAAGACATGACAGAGATAAATGTACAGGCTCGCTTAGAAGAGGCAAATTTCACTTTCGTCCCGATCTCAAGTGGCCACACACAGCGGCCTGCATGCACTGCCTCCTCCAGCCTCTACCTTTTCCTGCCACGCAACTCGGTCGACAATCCTCTTTTTCTGTGACAGGAAGGAGGCTTCTGCGCGCTTGGTGTCATCCGGTGGCAAACGAGTAACAGTCAAGAGATGGATTTTGAGAGGGGAACAAAGATAAGAAAGAGTTGATTAAACCTCGGCCATCGAGGGTTGGATCTCGCTGCGAGGTTACATACTGGATGATGACACGCGCTGCAAGCACTCTTTTCGAGCCGAAGGATGCTTAGCTTACACGCAGCAGCATGCTCGATTAGGAGGCCATCATCGCAGCCTCTCTATCGAAACTTGTTCTCTGCTGGCTTCGATGTTTAAGCAACAAAGGGCATGGGTTCGTATTGCTGTGCTGTGTTGTTGCGCTTTTGCCTCCTTGTTCCCGTTCAACACTTTCAGTTGGCTTGCATATGTGTGTGTGTGTGTAAAAAAGTTAAAACTTTTTCTCTCTCTCTCTCTCAAATTCGACTGCCGATGCATGATGTACTACTGTAAATTACAGTAGCCCGCCTCTGACTAACAAAGACAGAAGATCGCAGCTGACAGGCGGCAAATTTTTCAAAGCGACGCTAACTCAGGACAAAAGGTGACTGTCTCCATGTTGCGTCGTTTTGCCGCGTGCTGTGCACTTGCATATTTGCTGTGCTGTGCTGTGCTGTGCGAAGGTTACAGAACGCCCCCGTCTTCCTGTCTGCTGCAGCCAACCCCTTTTGCTCTTGTTTGGTCGTCGCTGTCCTTCGCTGTTGCCCGTGTGTCAAAAGAGAGGAATCCTTTGAGCATGATGGATCGCAGACGTCCCAGTCTTACGACATGTGTGAACACAAGAGGTTTTGGATGCTCCTGTTGCCAGCAGACAGAGGAAAACTCTCGAACGACCCCTTCTTTTTTTTTCTTAAATTTTCCAAAGCTAAAAAAACCACACTCGGAGCGCAGATACACATACAGTACACACACTCACTGACCTCGAAACTTTCGGGCCATCCGCAACGACCTCTCTGTATCTTTTTGATTTCGCACTCGATCCGATCTTTCCACACAACCTCGATCTACTGTATGCTCTTTGCTTGATCTCATTCACCGTATCGATTCTGTCCAAGTGACCGTCCATTCGGATTCGGTTCCGCTTTGACCCCACCTTGCGTTTCTTATCTGCCGCTTTTTTCGACCTGCGCAGCGCACATTCGCCCACATTCTCTCACGCTCGTCGACAAGGTTGCTTTCCGACGGTCGACAACCGGAAGAGCCGCCACACAAAACACACCACAACAAGTTCATTCCAGCAGCAGCGTCAGCATCCAGCACAATAACAAACCCAAATCATGATGCAGCGCAGCTCTCCCAACCGCCTATACAAGCGTCAGGTTTTGTAAGTTTCATTCCTTTTCCCTTCGTCCGAGAACAGGCAGTGTCAGATATCTGCGCACACACGCACACACACACATAGGAGCGACAAACCCACTTTGGAGCGTCAATTGCGCAGCGCAGCGCAGCGTCAGCCAGTCAAAGTTTTGGCTGGTGGGATCTTCTTCCTTCCCTTCATCTCGATCCACCCTTGCCTTCAGCTGGCAGCTTGCGATCGAGTTTTCCACTCAGCGCCGCTCCTGACTCCATCGTCATCCAGCATTTGCTCCATCGCCATTTGCATTTGGTTAAGTTGGTAGAGTCCAGCGCGCTTGTTGATTGCTCTTTCGTCTCAACCATCCTCAGCTGCTGTCTGGCACGTACTGTAGCATCCACCTGCCTGCTTGCCACTCTAGCTCTTGCCATTGCTCTCGGCGAGGACATCTTTATCGTCTTGGCTTCTCACCACAACCACAGCATTCACTGACCCTCGAGTCTCTCGCTTTCTCTCTTCAAACACTCTCTTTCCTTCGTTTCGCTTCCTTCCAATCAACCTGTTCGACATGGCATCTGATGACGGCCCCGTGCCTGCTCTGCCTGCTGGCAAAAACACCACCACCTCTGCTGATCCTCATCCTCCCGACGCTGCCGTGGCTGGTGTTGAACGATCTCCTCAACAACTTGTCGACATCCCCGGCACCAACGGAACCATTCCTTTGACCAACAACAGTGGCTCTGCGGATACCACCAGCACCACCAGTGCCGCATCCAGCACCTCTTCCACCAGCTCCACTGCCTCGACTCCTACCTCGAGCAGCACTTCTACCGCGCCTACATCCACTTCCTCGTCAGCACAAACTACACCTACCACCTCGGCCACCACTCCGCTCACCTCGGCCACCTCTACAACTGACCTCACCACGGCTACCACTCCGACCTCTTCAGGAACCGCCCCCACCACCACCTCGGCTGCCAGCGCTTCCAACACCTCGATTCCTGTCGTTGTCGTCACCTACACTACTACAAACAGCAATGGCGCTCTCGTCACGGGCACGAGCAGCTCGGCCAACCCATCGTCCACGGCTGCCGGCTCCAGCTCGGGCTCCCACGGTGGATCTGACACCAACCTGGGTGCCATCATCGGCGGTGTCGCTGGCGGTGTCGCCGGTCTCATCATCTTGATCTGGCTTATCCTCTTGCCCCTGCGCAAACGTGCCAAAAAGGCCAAGGAGGTCGAGTGGCTTTCGTTTGGGCAGGAGAATGACCACGTCAACGAGAACAGCGCCGAGGCTGTCTACGGTCGCGGCGCCGGTGGCAGTGGAGAGGGCAAAGGTGGCAGCGTGGCCAACGTCAACGAAATCCAGATGGATGACATGGCGCACGAAATGGCGCAGCAGCCTTACCATTATCAGAACGTTGACAGTGGTACTGGTTGGGGAGCGGCCGGTGCAGCCGGTGCAGCCGGTGCAGCCGGTGTAGCCGGCGCTGCCTATGCCGCTCACCACCACGACCAGTACGGTCAGCACCAGCAGGACGGCTACGACGGCTACTACGCCCATCAGCAGCAAGCATATGGACCACAGTATCAGCAGTACGCCATGCAACCTCAGCAAGGTTGGGCCGGTCAGCAGCAGGCTGGCTACCCTCCAGGTGAGGCTTGGGGTCCTGCTCCTGGCTATACGAGCCCCGGTCAGTCTCAGGCACACGGTCATCACGGTTTGACGCACAACAACTCGATAGGCTCTACTCGAGTCGGCGATGCAGGTGCCGCCTCGCAGGTGGGTAATCACAAGGCTTCTTCGCAAGAGGGACACGGAACCGGCAATCAGTACGGCGGCGGATATCAGTCGCCCAACCTTGGTCCTCAATCGCCGCAACAGTATGCGCAGCATTACCAGGGTCATGCATCGCCGCCTATGAATGCGCAGTATTATCAGGGCCATCATGATCAGGTGCAGTATGGGTATGAGCAGCAGCAGCACCAGCCCCAGCCGCCGGCAGATCAGCGGTCCGGTTCGCCTGAATCGACTCAGGGACGTGCTAATCAGGGCGCTGGTGCGGGTGGATTGCACCTTGCCAATCCTTAGAAAAAGTAGTTTTGGTTTTTATTTTCAGTTCCTTGGTTGGTCCGGTCATCTTTCAATCCGTTCGTTTGCATTTTGAGCATGTTAATCCATTCCTTTTTTTTTTTTTTTTATATTTTTTTAACGGCGAGTTGTGAGGAGTATGAGATTGCGAGAGGATACAAGTACAAGTGTTGTGTTGAGAAAAGGGTGGTTTTAATCTCTTTCGAGGTCTGAGTTTTGAGAGTGAGTTTTGTCAGTATATCTTCGCTTGGGTAGAAAAGGCGAGGGAAGAGAGGGACGTACTGATGTTATCACCGAATTTGGCGTACAATTTGACCTTGAGCTGTTTCATTTCGGTATCGTACTGGTCCAATTTTTCTTGCAGAGTGGAGAGCACTTTATCGGCATGTTCTTGGTCGTGTTGAAGACGTTCCATCGCCTCCGAGTGCGGTAGGGAGACAAATGTGTCGGCGATCTTGTAGAGGATAGGTTCGTCTTCGTCTGCCAACTCGAGTTCGAGCGCGAGGTCGTCGAGGGCTTCCCGGGTTTCTTTGCCGAGTCGAAGGTCTTCGAGAAGATCAGAGTAGGTGGAATTGAGACGGGAGAAGGAGTTGATCGATTGTTGGTCTTGCCATGTTACTTCGATTTCGTTGGCTTCTTGTTCGGAGAGCTCAAGGGAGGAAAAGGCGGGTTAAAGCGTGAGTTAAGAGTAACGTTGTTGGGAGGAGTTGGAGGTAGAGTGGAAGGAGGCTCACCATGCGCATTTTGAGAAAGTGTGTTTGAAGAGGGTAGTGAGATGGTGATGATGGTTGATGTGACGATGGACGATGAGAAGAAAAAGCTGTTGTTTCGGGAAATCGCTGTCAAATTAAGCACTTTTTCTTGGAGCGCTCGCACACACGTCGGCTCTTACTTGGCGCGTGCACTCCTTGCCCAAACTCGAGACCAACACTTTGCTTCTTCGACTCTTTCCACTCGTTCTTCATCAACCAGCTCGAGCCTCTCCCCTCTTCACTTCTTCCTTTCACCTCACGACATCCCACCGCCATCTTTTTCCGATCATGCAGCAGCTCACATAGACGACCTCAACCTTTGCTTTGACCCACACCTCAACCATGCTGCTGTGGCTCACACTCCTCGGCTTCTGCGCAGCCCTCCTCCCGCTCATTGCGCTCCTCTGTCTATGCATATACATCTCCGCCTACCGCTCCACCTCTCATACCTCCTCAAAGCCATGCTTGGGTCGATCGGCAGCCGTCGTGGTTCTGGGCGACATAGGCCGAAGCCCACGAATGTGTTTCCACGTCGAATCGCTAGCAAATGAAGGTTGGAAGGTCGCTATCGTTGGGTATCCCGGATCTGCCTTACCACCGCCTCTTCAGCGCTCTTCGATCAAACAGCATCATCTTCGAACACCGCCGGAATGGATCGCACGACTCCCCAGGAAAGCGTTTATCGCAGTCGCACCGTTCAAGCTCGCTCTGCAGGCTGTATCGCTCTTTGCCGAGCTGACTACGCAGGTTCATCCACCGCCGGAATTGGTGCTGGTACAGACCCCACCCGCCTTGCCGACGCTGTTGGTGGTGAAGGCGGCGGCTGCGTTGGTGAAGGCAAGGGTGATGATTGATTGGCATAATCTGGCGTATACGATTTTGGCGCTGAGATTGGGCAGCAAGAGTAAGCTGGTGAGGTTGGCAGAGGGGTTAGAGAGATGGAGTGGGAGGAAAGCGTATGCGCATCTGTTTGTTACGGAGGCGATGAAGAATCATTTGGATTTGAATTGGAGGCTGGAAGGTGAGAAAGTGTTGTTGCATGATCGACCGCCGGCGCATTTTAATAGGGCGACGTTGGAGGAGACGCATGGGTTGATGGTGAAGCTCATTCCGCAGATTCAGCCGGAGATTGGGGATGATTGGTTGCCGTCGTACAATGTTCCGGAGTCGACGCCGTTTACAGCGCAGTTGAAGGGAGAGCTGCAGTGGAGAACGGACCGACCAGCGTTGGTCGTAAGCAGCACATCCTGGACAGCCGATGAAGACTTTGGGCTGCTATTACGCGCTGCAAGGCTGTACGAGTATCGAGCGCGGGTTTTGGCTGCAAGTGCCTCTTCGCCAATGCATTCCCGGAGCAGCACAGGTGAAAATTCTACGCTCTCTCCCATCTCTCCTTCGTCTACCGCCTCCGACCACTACGACACCGAGATTCGCACCTCAAAGGAACGTCGACGACCGTCCATCGGCACTCTTCGCTCCGCTACACTTCCTAACGAACCCGCTTCGTCGTTACCCAAACTCCTCATCATAGTGACGGGCAAAGGCGAGCTCAAGGAACGCTATCTGCGCGAGATAGCCCACCTGGAATCCACGGAAGCCTGGCAATTCGTACGTATCCGAACTGCCTGGTTGGAGTCGTCCGACTATCCTCTTCTTTTAGGCTCGGCGGACTTGGGCGTATCACTCCACACCTCGAGCAGCGGCTTGGATCTGCCCATGAAAGTAGTCGATATGTTGGGGTGTGGATTGCCCGTGTGTGCTCTGGACTTTGCTTGCCTGTCCGAACTGGTCGTAGAGCGGTGGAACGGGGTGGTGTTTCGTGATGCCGAGGGATTGGCGAGACAGTGGGAGAGTCTGTTGGCGAATCATCCGATGGCGAATTGGTTAACGGTGGGTGGAGGGATGTACGAGCCTTTCGTTCCACCAGTGGAAGGTGGGAAAGCATTGACTGCTCCACCGATGTCACCGAATCCGAGTATGACGTTGTTGCACAGTCCTGGGTTGACGCCCCGCCCAAGTAAACGGGGGAGGTCGACCTGGGCGGGCAACTGGAAGCACATTATGCGGCCGCTGCTCGATCCGCGAACGCAGGTGGATGTAGAAGAAGAAACCCAAGTCGATGGGTACTTGTCGCACTCTTCTGCGTTGAAATTGCATACTGGAGGAGGAGGGATCTTGCAGAGACGTGCGGCGGGTAAGCAGGTGTACGTCGCTATCAATCGAAGCCCGAGTAACAACTCCAGCGAAAGATTGAGTTGCGACGATGATGGTGAGGTGGAAGTGCACTATGAAACGAAAGCGGGGCAAGCGTTTGGATTCGTCAGTCAAGCAGCGTTGATCGCAGACGGCGAGTGTCAGAAAGGTTTACGCCAGCGCAAGTCGGTCAGCAAGGCAGGAGAGGATGATGAGGGCGAGCTGTTTACCATGTCGCCCAAGGGCGATTGGATACCTGCGATTCAGGTATCCAAGCCTTCTACTTCGCCTCAGTAGGGAACAATACCATTTTGCTGCATCTTAACTATGATTGATCTGTGTGCGATACCTTGAACGAGTGTTGTGCTTGGAGAGCAGCCTGCGTCAGATGTAACTGACAAAGCACAAGGGATCATATACGTTTATTTTGAGGGTATAAACATCAAGGGCGCTTTGGCGGAGTGGTTATCGCGTGGCACTAGAATCATCCAGTATTCTAGAGTAAATCTTCTCTACTCAACACATATGCCATTCCCTCTGGGAGCATAGGTTCAAATCCTGTAGGCGTCGTTCCTTTTTGGTAACTTTTTTTTTGGGCACACTTTTGCTCAATGAGGATGGGACACAGGCAGGAGGTTGTGCTTTTCTTGCAGGTGATGCTTTGTGGCGAGGAGAAGGGGAAGAAGGATGGGTGAAAAAAGCTTGTCGGCGACTTTTTCGGCGGAATTGTGAAAAGTGTTGGACCCTGATTCAAGTCCAAGCGGTGGCAAACAGCGCACTGGTCAATTCTCCACAAAGCCCAAAGCTGACGACAAGCTTCCGTCCATTCATCACTTCTTCTTCCTCCTTCCCACCATCCCCTTTTCCTATAGCCAGCAACCATCAAGATGGCATCGTCGTCCCGAGTTCGACTCATAGCGGCCACTCCAACACCAAAGCAGCTCACCTCCTCTGCGCGGTGCTTTTCCCACTCGACCTTGCAGCACGACTTCAACTCTTCCAACCAAGCCTCTGCCTCCACTAGCACTCCTCGAGGCCTTACCGGATCGGACAAACTCCTCTCCGACGCTCTCCGGCTAGAAGCGGAAGAAGAAGAAGAAGCCTCCCTGTCATCCCGTTCACGTCGACCCGATCCCAACGATCCCGTATGGACGGGCGAAGAGCGCGTTCAAGATACGGTTCTGCGGATGGTGATGGACAAATACAAACCGTTACGGATCCCTGTTGGAGAATTGAAAAATGCTGCGGATGAAAAGATCAAAGCTGGCATACAGACTCCTTCCCCACCCGTCGCTCCTGCAGCTCCAGTGGCAAGTAATCTGTTTCAACCCCCTGGAGTAAGTGGGGCGCACGAAGACGGTCGAAGATTACCCAAGACGCCGGACCAAAAACCGTGGAGAGCGGTGTACGTCCGACCGGCTCACTTGTTCGGTTCCGGTGGAGGTGGTGCGGACGAGAAGCCGAGCATCTACTACGGTCAGTTCCTCAACAGTAATTCGGTCGGGAAGAAGCTTCAACAAGCCGGTGTAACTTCGTTACCGCATGACGATCCGAAAGCGATGCAACATCTGCGTGCCGGGTTGAAACAAGCAGAACGAAGAACAAAACTCTTACGTGCTAGAGAGAGCGTTCTGGATTACCAACTGTCTACCTCTTCCACCACCACCACCTCCTCCTCCGATACAACTTTGGAGGTGCAAGGCGACACACTTTCCGACACGGCGCGCAACCTCCAGCTTCAACTCGGCCACGCACAGGGGTGGGACAGTGTGATTGAAAAACGCATCAAAGCCGCGCTGGATTCGGGAGCGTTTAAAGAAAACAAGTTGCGCGGGAAACCGATTCAACGGGATATCGAGGAAAAAAACCCGTTCCTGGCGAGGGAGGAGTACTTTATGAACCGAATCGTAAAACGTCAAGGCAGCGCTCCACCTTGGGTCGAACTCAACAGCGAACTGGAAAGAGAGCTGAAAAGTTGGAGAGACAGATTAGATGAGAGTTGGGTGCGCAGAGCCAGTCGGATGATCACCTCCACCGCTAGCCAGGAAATGGAGCCGGTAACGGCATCGAAGAGTAAAGCGGAAGCAAAGCTGATATATATAGCGACAAGGTATAGCGATCCGGAATGGTTGACCCGCGAACGCGCCTATCACACCCACGAGGTGAAACGCCTCAACGACCTTATACGACGGCACAACCACCTGGCGCCGTTTACGGCGAGAAAAGGGTTGATGGTGTTGGATGTAGAACTGGCGGCGATGGTGTCGAGGAGTCTGCCGAGGTTGATGGCGGAGGTGAAGGGTGGGTTGGAGGCGAAGGGTGGTGGAGGAGGAGGGAGGAGAGAAGGGTGGGATCGAGGGGTGGGGAGAGATGGGATGGTGAGGTATGATGTTTGGGGGAGGGAGGTGAGGTCGACTGGTATGGAAGTAGGAGGGAAAGGAAGGAAAGCGGGTTGGTTGGACGGGTGGTGGGCGAACGGTGTGTCTGAAAGCGGTGGTGGTGGGAAAGGAGAGGGAGGAGAGAAGGATGGTGGCAAGGTAGAAGTTCAGAATCTGGGATTGTTAGCGACTATCCAGAAGAGCCTCCATTGGGCGAGGCAGCGTATTGTTGGTGTCTGAAGCAAGAACCAGATGAACGATACGTGTCCTCAGCCTTGTGATGAGCCGTCGAACGTGTGACGAACTTCCCCGCACTTGGTTCTAGAACTAAGCCTGTTCTTACGATGCCGCGAACTACGATGCGCACCACCTTCCTCGCAATCCATCGCATCGACTTCCGCCATCACCATTCCAGCTGCGATTCCCGTTCACTTGCTGTGCCGCAGACAGCGGATGCGTTTGGAGTCAGACATGTTGTCGTTGTGTAGTTGTTGAAGAAAAAAGTTGCATTACCGAACGATTACCAGAGAAACTTGAACTGCGGGAAAAAGTTGTACATATTTGAAAAAAGCCTTTACGCTCGCCAGAGGAGGAAAGCCATCTGGCCCAGATCTGTTCTCCCATATCAATCCAAGGTAATCGTCAGTAACCACACCTCTCTCTCTCCTCTCTTCCCCGCTTTCGCCATGCTATGAACTTACAAAAGTAAATAAAATGCTTGGTCTCATGTGTCACATAACTTCCATACCTCTGACCCACCACAGCATGCCATGTGGGACCAAACTTCTGATCCATCGTCCGCTTTACGTGTCCGGCCATGTCCTTTTCGACGGTGAACTTTTCGAGCGCATCGTAGGCGATCTCGATGGTTTCGGATTGCATCTCGTCCGACATGTCGACGTTTTTGATCACGGGTTTGAGGTCGCGAACGTTGCCGGAGGCGGCGGTGAGTGTGGAGGCGGTGGCGGTGGCTGGTGGTGAGGTTGGGGCTTCTGCTGTCATCTTGAATGAGGAATGGGAGAGTGTACAAGGTGGAGAGGAGGAAGGAGAGGAGGAGCAAGAGAAAGAAAGAGACCAACACTGAGTTTCGAAATGAGCGCGGAACTGGAAAGCGGGAAAGGCGCGTCGATTGTCTCGTACGAGAGAGAATATCACATGCGCCAACACCCAATGTTGGACCCTGTTTCGCCACCCACTTGGCATCCCCAACCATCATTCGCATCGACCACCACTCTCCTATCCAGGCCAGATCCGGCGACTTCCCTTCAAATATGATGGCAAGACCATCACCAGGTCACCTTCGGGCAGTGATGCAAGCAGCCGGCAAAGCCAGGTCTCGACCTCGTCTTGCCACCGCTGTCACTCCATCACGATGCTACTCGAGCGCTTCGAGGCGAATCCGTTCTGCTGCTTCTCCTGCTTCCGTACGAACCCTTCGTACTAGCAGGACTTTCTCCGCTCTGCTTAAACGCATCCTCTCAAAAGCGACGCAAACAGTGCCTATCGAGTGGGTCAAGCAGCCGCGCTTCGACCCGCATAAACTCTTCTCGGTGCTCAAGACCGCTCGTTTTGCGTCGTACAAAGTCAAATCTCCGCTTCTCAAGGGTGCAATCGACGCTTTTCGTTCGACAGCACAGCGCTCGTCCAGCAGTGGATATTCACACCTCTCGCAGAGGTCGGTCAGATTTGCCAGAGGATCGCTGAGCGGGTTCGGTTGTAGACCGGCAGCCGGTTCGCTCACTCTGTCGCCGATGAGGGGTGGAGTCGGGTTCCAAACTGCGCGCAAGTTTTCCTCGGGTGGAGCGAGGGTGTTTGACAATCTGATCGTCAACGCTCCTCTTGCGTTGAGGTTGGTGGGGGATGAGGTGGAGGACAAGGCCAAGTTGGCCAGGAAGAAACCGGTGGGTCGACGTGTGCTGGCTGGTGTAAGTGCTAGAAGAACCGGTAGCACTTTTAGCGGTGCTAAGCTGCCCGATCATGCTCTGTCTTTCGCCTGCAAGCAGCGTACTGCTACCCCTAGCTGTACACAGAGCATCGAGCAGAACGACCTCGACCTCTACTTTCACTTCCCCCAGCTACCTCTCCACTCCCCGTGCGATACCGTGGTCAGCATGCGTCTCATCGACCCGCTCCACGACGCACTGGGCAGACGTGCACCTACCGCTTCCGACGGATCGAGGATCTTCGACTCGGCGTTCCTGCTAGATGCGCAGACGGCGTTGGAGTACGAACATGTACGGTATCTGAGAGCAAAGGCGATTCTGAGGGTGCTTTGGTCGGTAGGGTTGGACGAGGTGGAGTTGGGAGACGAGTGGTGGATCGTCAAGGTGAGGGGAGTGCGGGTGGAGGAGGTGAAAGAGTTGGTGAGGAGCGAGGTGATGTTTGAGTTTGAGGGGTGGTGCAGCTTCCATGAGGTGGAGGGAGTCGGTGGTGAAGGGCAAGGAGGAGGGTCAGAGTGGTCGCAGAGTCAGCGGGAGTCGTTGGAAGTCTCTACGCCGAGTTGGGAGAGTCTGGGCGAAAGCTCGGAGGCAGGTGTAGTTTCGTTGCTGGATGATATGGTGTCAAAGTCCGTGTCGTCGCTGTATGATTCACGTACGTCATCCTAGGCTCGTTGTTCCGTCGCAGTTTCTCGGTTGGTCTTTTGTCTGTTGTTTTCGGTTTTATACACGCATTGTTCTGTTTTGTCTTGTCGTACCAGCTTCTCGCTCTGTCCTCTCGAATTCACATCTTGTCTCAGCTTTACCTCTCGTACCTTGTTCAGGGGATTGCATGATCAATCTTCTCAGCGTGGTGATGCATGACGCACTCTGCCGTTTCAAAGTCGTCGAAAGTGAAGCCATTGTCCCACATCTACTGCAAAGGAAAATCTACAAGCGTCCCTCGTCAACCGTGACCCCCTCCTTCTCCTCTCCCCCCACCAAAGCCTGCTTGGCCCTCCTCTGCTTCAACACGTTCTCGATGAAAAACTCGCCCGCCTTGTACGAACTCCTAACCAACGGTCCACTGGCCACATACAAAAAGCCCAACTCTTCCGCCTTTTTCTGCCAGTGTTGAAACTTTTCAGGTGCAACATACTCCTCCACCTTCATATGCCGCTTCGTAGGTCGCATGTACTGTCCGAACGTTACCACGTCCACATTGACCTCGCGAAGGTCGCGCAGCGTTTGTTCCACTTCTGCATCCTGTTCGCCACAACCCAGCATGATGGATGTCTTGGTGATGAGTTCCGGTTTGGTTTCCTTGGCGTGTCGCAGCACGGCTAGCGATTGGCGGTATTTGGCCCTTGGATCGCGAACAAAAGGCGTCGTACGTTCAACAGTCTCGACGTTATGCGCAAAGACATCCAATCCCGAGTGTACGATTTGCTCGACACATTTCTGATCACCTGAAAAATCAGGCACCAACGCCTCGACCAGAATCTTCGGACTCTTGAACTTGATCTTGCTAATCGTAGATGCGATATGCGTCGCTCCTCCATCGACCAAGTCGTCCCTATCGACGGATGTCAGCACAATGTAGCCCAGACCCCATCTAGAGATGGCTTCGGCGGTGTTCTCCGGTTCATGCGGATCCAAAGGAGCTGGAGCACGTGAAGTCTTGACGGCACAAAATCGACATCCTCGCGTACACGTATCGCCCATAATCATGATGGTTGCTGTTGCGGTGTCTTTACCTCCTGATCCGCCCCAGCATTCACCGATGTTTGGGCATCGTGCTTCTTCGCATACTGTAGACAGGCCGAGACCGCGCAGATCCGATTTGATGCGTGTATAGTTGGCGCCGGTGGGGATCTTGGTCTTGAGATGAGATGGGAGACGCGCTTCTTTCGTTCGGCCCATTTGAACTCGCTTGGTTGGTGCAGAGATGATCGAGTCGACATCGCCCGTGGCAAAGTCATCGATGGACAAATCGGCGGCGAGTCTTTCTCGGAATGCAGTCATGCGGGCAGATGGTTGCTTGGCAGTGCTGGTGGAAGCTTGCTTGGCGTCGGATGCGTCGGTTGCATAGGTCCTGACGCAAGTGCCGGCGGTGGAAGACGACGAGAAGGGGACTGTACCCACGCTAGGACGGGTAGCCGAAGTGGCAATGCCCCTGTTCCTCGGTGTGATGTGAGCGGGATTGATGGTAGGAGGACCCCACTCTGCGTAGTGATCACGTTGAGCCGCTTTGCTGAGTCCGAGCCTGCCTCGCCATCGTGGCCAGTGTACGAGACGCTCACGCAAGTCGTCCAAATCGTGTGTCGAGCTAGCGGGCGATAATACCGCGCGGAGGACCAATTTGGAATCAGTCGTGCGGAGGTTGCCGTACCAGTCACCGTGCGGGTAGACGAGTGCGTTGGCTGCCCATGCATGTCCACCGACATGGCTGATGGGGAAAACCTTGACCTTCTTGGGTGCGTCTTTGCCGGCTTTGATCGTGGAAGCTTGATGGGATCGCACCTCGTCCTTCAACGCCTGGTAAACGGCAGTTCCGGCCACCCCGCAGCGGCAGTCGCGGGCGCCATGCGTGCAAACATAGACGTGAGTCTCGTCCTCTGGTTTAGCACAACCGGTCTGAGGTCGTGCGGATGCGAGAGCATCATCGATGCGCTGTCGGAAAGACGAGCCGGCGTCGAGAGTGCTGAGCGAGACGGGGCCCACTTTGGCCATGGTGCCGTTGGTGGTGTAGGCGTAAACGATGAATTGCTCCTGTTCCTGTGCGGAGTTGGGAACGGCTCGCACCATGCGAGATGTTGTGGGATCCCATGGTTTCAATGCTGCGTCGCTGCTTGAATTAGTGCGAGCATCGCCAGATGAAAAGGAGATGCCGTAGCCTTCAAGGCTGCCACCCTTCTTAGCACGGCTCTCGAGCTCCGAGAGAAAGGGGGAGACCGATTCGATGTGGGAAGGCCACGTATCGACGGGACGAGCTTGGTCGTATGGGTGGACGATGAGGTGGACCTTGTAGGAGGGTGATGTGCCTGCGAGTGGCAAATGCGAGTAGGGTGCTGCAGGAATCTGGCCATGCTCATCCAATGCAATCGAAAGGTCTTGACCGGAGACAGTCTTCCCTGCCGCAGCAGCAGCAACAGAAGTCGTGCTGCTGTTGGAACGAGGAGCGGATGAAAAGAGGGACCTCGAAGTCGATGACGATGATGCTGAAGCGGTGACAGAGGCTCGTGTGGCGGCGAGCAACTGGGTTGGAAGAGCGGCGACACCGGTGCGAGCACGCAACAAGCGTGGTGCAGCAGCTCGCACTGATGCAGTTGAAGTTGTCCAGCAGCTCATCTTTTTTTTTCTTTTTTTTTTGAAGTGCTGGGTTGTGGTGGACGATGGTGGTGGTGGCAAGGTGTCAAATGCTGAGTCGAGCGAGTGTGCTTTGATCAAGAAGAACAGCGCTGCTTCTCTCCAATCACAAATCGTCGGTTTTGCGTTTCTTTTTTTCTCGGCTTCTTCCGAACAATTTCTCTCCGCGCTCTTCCGCCTCAAAAATCCAATTCAAGAAAAGAAATTCACGGCCAAAAAGCCGGCCCTAAATTCATGAACCGATTGCTCTCATCGACGGCTCTTTCCGCATCGAGTACGATGGACGGTAGAGTAGCTTGATCCACAGAGCTTCAAGTCGGACAGCGGGACAGAGAAGAACAGGATGATGACGTTTTGAACGAAAGAAACAACTAGTGATACAGGGTGGTATTGCGTTGCGATGATGAGTCTGAGCGAGATGTAGGCGACACAAGTACAATTGAAAACCGATGAGGCTGAGAGGCGACGTAGCAAAGATTGCCGCCGCGTCCTACGACCATGTGACAAAGGTATGACCCATCTTGAGCTGCTCTTCCAACTTGCGAATCTCTTGCAGACTCTGGCTGTTTTCAATCGCATCCTCGATCGCTTTCCGCTCCTCGGCTGTCAACAGACGTCTTGACGAGCCATTCAATCTGCCCGGTTCAAACGTCTTTTGCTTTCCTACCAGCGCGACATCCGCATCCACGTCCATGGCGTCGGACTTGCTTAAGATGCTCGCTGCCAACGCTGACGGTCTACCATCCTCGGTCTCCAAGAGCTCCTTTGCCAACGCCCTCTCCTTGTCCCGTATTCTCTGGTAATCGAGCACTCGTACCTGAGGCAACTTCCAAATCACAAAGTCGCGATAGTGCTTCTCCCTACTCGCCGGTGTTCCCATCAGACACAGATACTCGAGTCGACTGCATTTGCCGAGATGCGCTAGCTCGGCAAGGTCGGATATTGAGTTGTTGGTGAGGTTGAGAGAGTGCAGTGCTGGTAGTGAGAATGCGATGCGTGGATCGATGCGCGATATCAAGTTGTTAGCCAGTTGTAGGGATCTGAGCTGTCGCAAGAGAGGAAAGTTGCTGAGGTAGCGAATGTCATTGTCTGTCAAGTCGATCGCATCGTTTTGATCGCGTGTCACACCGAGATTTTCGATGGCTGGGATCTTGAGGCCGCGCAGATCCAGCTCACGGTCTCCGAGTGTGTTGATGGACGAGCTGCTCCGTGATAGGAGTTCCGGTGTCAGCTTCATGGTAGCTGATGATGTGTTTCGAGAAGCGCAGTTGGATGCGTGGGCCGTCGTTGTCGAGCAGTCCTTGCGCGACTTTGAGACGGTCGTTCAACCTTTCGTGGATGCGAGCTATCGAGTGATGGTTTGGCCTAAGCTTATTGACGTCTTAAAGTCATATGGGAGCGGTCGAGTGGATGCCCGTAGCTTGCAAGCGAGGATGATGGTGACGACGATGAGAAGACATTGCAAAGTGGAGAAGGAAAGCAACATTTCACGAAAGCGCCTTTCCAACATTGCGCGTCACGTGAGCCCAATTTTGAGTCGTTGACAGGAAAGAAAGAAAATTTCAAACAAAACAAAAAAAAAAAAAAAAAAAAAAAAAAAAAAAAAAAGTTGGACTTGTTCTCACAACTCTTTCCTCTCTTCTCCTCATCCACCATCATACCAAGACAGTCCTCTTCAACACCATCGTCAACACCATCGTCTCCTTCGCCTGCGGCTTGCGAGTCCGTTCTTGCTACTACACCAGCCTCATCGCCCACATGCCATATCCACTAACGCTTGAGCTCAGCCATCAATCCCCTCACCATCCCGTTGATACCCCTTGTCTCCTCCATCCTACGTATTCGCACATGAGTCTTCTCCTTCCTGCTTCCTCCATTTCCCCTTTCTTCCCCTCAATAACCTACTGGACCTAATTCTGCCCGCCATGCGCTCTTCTAAGCCGTAGCGGTTCCTGGTGAGGGTCCAACAGTAAATCGGTATTGTCTTGCTTCGGCAGGCAATGCTTCGGCAGATCTGGTGGTACGGCGTTCTACACATTCGCTACGCTGCCGGGTATGCTAGCCATGCCTGATTTCATGCTTTTGGCCTCGTTTTTCATTCGGCATGGGAGTTTTGGGCGGATCCTGAGCTGGTTGCTGTAACAGGCGCTGGCTCGCTATGGGATTCGTCTTTTTCTTGTCGACGGGTTCTGGTCAGGTTGGCAACATTTTTTTCGTTTCTTTGGCAGTGTTTGGTCCTTGAATGCAATAGACACTTGGTCTGCTATGTTATCTTTGCGTGTTGGATGTGACTCTGTTGATGAGAAGAAACGGCGCCGATGCAGATCGGGCAAGTGTGACTCGTGGTTCTGATTTATACGGAGCTGCAAGCCTCGTCTTTGACGTTGCGGATCTCCATATTTGGCACCGAGGCAACTCTTATCCGCAGACCGTGAGCACTTTACCATACACTAGCGCTGAGCAACGGCCAGCGGAGGAGTGACCTCGCCGTCCATGACTCGAGTCTCTTGCACAACGCACACCATATATAGGCATAGAGACCGCTCGACGGTCGAAATTTGTCCTTGATTTGGGGGGGCAACAAGGTCATGACGACGATCCTTGCGACAGGTGCGGCTGGCACTTATCCTTGCGGCGATGCTATCACGATGGACACCAGCAAGAGTGCGCCTCTCGCGGACATCAAGGCTCCTCTATCCGACACAGCCGTTCCAACGCTCAATCAAGTCGAGCGAGCAATCTCGTCCACCAACGGCACCGCAACGCCAACCGCCGACGATGCAGCTACTACCGCCGCGCTCCTGTACCCGACCGTCAATCTAGACCACGTGCCGCCCATCTCTCAGAGCGCCATCGTTCTGATGCTCAACTTCCTGCTCAACGTCACCTTCTTCATCATCGTCCCCACCTCAGCTGTGTACGCAGACGAGCTGGGCGCGTCAACGTGGTTCTCTGGTCTAACCGTCGGTGTGAGCGTTGTCATCTCTGCTTTACTCCTCGTGCCGTTCTCGATGCGCTACAATCGCGTCTATCGCTTCCCCATCCTGTTCGGCTCGGCATGCATCATGGTGGGACAAGTGGTGTACGCGCTTGCCGGTGTAGCCGATACGGCGTGGTTGATGTTCATGGGACGTGTGATCATTGGAGCTGGGTTTGTGTCGTGGCGATACGTCAAGTCGTATTTTACCGATGCTGCTGTGGTGGGCACGAACAAGAGGACGATGATGGCGGCGTGTTTGGTGACGTCGCAGGTAGGAGGGATGGCGGTGGGGCCTTTCATTGGTGGATTGCTTTCGAAGCAGGTTAGACCTATGACGGACGAGCATCGGCTTTGGAATGGGTTCACCGCACCGGGTTGGTTGATGGTCGGCGTTTTTGCGCTGTTCTTCGCTGCAACGTGGTGCATGTTGCGCGATCCTGTCCAAGTGTCGACGCAGACACGATCACAGATCGAGCTCGCAGCGCTGGCATCACCGGGCGCAACTACAAGATCGAAACAAGAAGCATCAACTTCACAAGAGCCAACGCTACGAAGCATGTTCCGCGAACTCAACTCTGCACAAAAGTTCTCGGTGATGACCATGTGCTGGTTCAGCATGGTCAACTTTCTCGTCCTCGGTGCGTGGGAGGTCAACATCCCCATCTTTGGACATCTGCGATTCGGCTGGTCCGAGTACAACGCCGGCAACGTGATTGCTCTCGGTGGACTGGCTACCATGCCGATTCTGTTTGCGCTCGTCTTTGCAGCCAAGTACATTCAAGATCGACAGATCTTGGCGGTGGGGACGCTGCTCGGTCTGCTCGGACTGTCGCTTCACATGGGAGCGCTGGAGAGCCCAGCCAAGTCGACAGCGAGCCGATTGGGTGCACTCGAATCGCTCAACTTTGCTTCGTTCTTTACCAGCTGGTTTCTCGTCGCTCTGAGTTACAATATGCTCACGACCATCACGCTTGCGCTGCTGTCCAAGCAGCTTCCAGCCAAGTACAACGGGATGACGACCAACTTGATCCAGCTGAGCAACAACGTCGGGCCTATCTCGGGCGCGTTGTTGGGTGCTACCGTATATCAGATTGGGCAGTTTGGCATTGTCTCTATCGAGCTGGCGGTGACACTGATCGGAACGTGTCTGTTTGGGTTCATGTGGCGAAACATGGATGCACAAAGTGGATGATTCGTCGATGGAATAGCCATTAGATACCCTTGCCTTGTCTAACACGGCGTGATCAAACGTTCTCAGTGTGTGTCGCGTGTCACAGTCTCGGAGTGTTGCTTTGCAGTCGTAAGGGTTGACAGTACGCCTCACTCCGAACCAAGCATGCTCTTTCTTTCTCAGGAACGGACCATTGTGTTGAGGATCAAGACAAGACGAGCCAGGAGTGGAAATCAAGGATAAAGTTGTTGCTGGGAAGAGGTATCTGTTTGCATCGCTGCTTACCACCTTTGAACGTCGCTTAACCAAAACGCCCCTATTCGCAATAGCGGCGTGTGAACCTTGTTCGCTAACTTTAGAGCGTGACAAAGCATGCGTCTCAGTGTCTTTTGTTTATTGTTGGCTCACGTGGTGCCATTGACACTAAACGAGCTTTCCAACTCCTCCTCCTCCTCCTTGCTCTGCTCTAGAGATCACAAGATCGCCTTGGTCGTAATGTAGCAGAACCACACTCATCGAGCCTTGGATTTCGCTCTTCAGTTGACATCATTGGCCATTCCACTTCATACCCCTTTACGAGTCCCAACAAAATGGATTCACTTGCGGATGACCCGATACTCAATCCTAGCTAGACAAGCTCAGGGGTGAAACAGCCGATGCCGTGTGAAAGTCGATCATTCATCCCGAACCACGCACTGTTGCCGAAGTAGTGATAGAGCTGATGAGTGGATCGGAACGAGCTCTGCGTTTAATCATGTGATTGTGGATGGCTCTGAAAAAAGCCACCAACGGAAATCCTTGCCCGCGATCCTTAATGATGATGCCAAAAGAAAGAAAGAAAATTCAGGGTCCTGTCTCTCTCACTCTCTCTCTCTCTCTCTCTCTCTCTCTCTCTCTCTCTCTCTCTCTCTCTCTTGCAGCAGCAGCAGCAGCAGCGGCAAAGTCGCGTCGTGCCGCTTCCCCCAAAACTTGCACACGCATCTGCAGAGAAAAGTGAAACATGCACATATCCACACGGGGCGGATCAGATGCAGCCACAGCCACAGTCGCAGACACTCAGCAGTGAACAGCAGCAGCAGCAGCAACAACACTTGCATCCTTAAACCGTGCCTGGACATATCCCGCTTTTGCTGCTGCTCCACATTTCTGCCGCTTGTTCAAAGGCGGGAAGGGAGGATCGATTGATTTATGCGTCACACACACACACACACACACTCTCTCTCTCTCATATCCTTCGCGACGTATTTGCGAAACAACCTTGCTTCTCCGCCACCATCACCATCGACCGTTTTTTTTCGGGCCACCCGCAGCTCACAATCCTTCACTCTTGCTCTCCCGACAACGCCCGACACCACAACTTGCTGAAAGCGCGCACTTGTCCCTCGTCTACCATCACACCTCCAAGTGGCGCTCTTGTTTTTTTTCTTGACCCGCTAGCAATGACAACTCTGCTCTCCACCATGCCACCTTCACCATCACATTCCAAACACGTCGACCCGGAGCAAGCCTCTCCCGCCAGCTCCGGGTTCAATACGTCTTCTCCCTCGGGCCATCACACTCCCGCAACAGGCTACCGCACAGCAACGGCGACCCTCTCCAACGTCTTTGCCTCGCTCTGGGGTACTTATAGTCATCAGCAGCAGAACGAAAGTGGTCCTTCTCGACTCGCCACTCCTTCCAACGATTACATCCACGATACCCCCAGCCCTTTGGTTCCAGGCGGTTGGAGTAATCTGCTTAGTTGGGGTCCTGCTGCTGCCAAGAATAAGACGGATACGCTGCGTAAGTCGGTGTCTCCTTCGCGAGCGAAAGGTGGGCGCTCGAGGGCTGCTATTCCGTTCACTATCTCTGCTCCGTTGGAAGCGGGAGGTGGTGCTGAAAAGGTCGAGCCTGCACAGACGACGAGACGAGCCGAGACCGTGGTTGCTCAGCGTACGTCGCCGACTAGCTCGCCGTGTCGCAGACCGCTTGCTGGGGTTTTTCACGATTCGTCCTCGGCTTCGTCGCCTCCTCACACACCGGCCTCTTCGCGCGGTCAGTTTCGCGATCTGCATCCTACATCGCCATCGTTGAAAGACGAATCCCCCAATGGAGCCTACGCGACCCTATCTCGGTTGCAGTCCAAGCCTTCGGTTGGGAAGCTTCGCTCCAGCTCGGGGTTTCTTTGGCCTTCGTCATCGACGCGAGCAAGTATGGTTGAACAGACACCTTCGCCGACGGCTTCGGCTGCTGTGGCGCCGGCGCAGAGTCGGCCCGCGGCCAACTGGTCTGAAGCGCTCGCGAGGGCGGAAAAGTTGGATTCGTATGTGAGGAGGATCGTCTTTCAGGCCGGCTTGGATTACGAGACTCGACCGATGGTGGTGCTCGCCGCCTGCTGTTTGCCCGATCCAGTGGAGGTGGATTACGATGCGCTGTTGGACCGGATCATGGATACGATGGATTTGTTTGTGGAGAACGATTATACGATCATTTATTTTGCCGGTGGTGGACGTTATCGGCCCGGGTGGAATTGGATCTGGAAGGCCTATCGAAGGTTGGATCGGAGGTT
This sequence comes from Anthracocystis panici-leucophaei, assembly GCA_014826065.1. Classification (NCBI taxonomy): domain Eukaryota; kingdom Fungi; phylum Basidiomycota; class Ustilaginomycetes; order Ustilaginales; family Ustilaginaceae; genus Anthracocystis; species Anthracocystis panici-leucophaei. Next base: position 994,187 of record CP060303.1, read on the forward strand.
TAGGAAGAACCTCAAGAAGCTGTACATTGTGCATCCGACGTTTTTCACGCGGTCGTTGATGCAGTTTGTTTCGACGGGGGCGTACTTTGTGTCGCCCAAGTTTGGGAAGAAGGTGACGCAGCTGTGGACGTTGAGCGGGTTGGCGACGTATGTGCCTTTGACGCAGATTGATATCCCGCCCGAGGTGTTGCAGTGGAATGCGAGGTACGAAGCGCAGGTGGAGCTGCCGGCTACGCCGCAGCAGGCGGCGGCGGCGTTGTTGGGGATGGGGGAGAAGAGCGACAAGGTGTTTGGGGTGGAGTTGGGCCAGTTGATGGGCGAGTATGGGAATGAAGGGGTGCCGAGGGTGGTGCGCGACTGTGTGGAGGCGATTTTGGGTGGGGATTTTGGAGGGGTGGGGCCGGTAGAGGTGGAAGGGATTTTTAGGAGGAGTCCGTCGTCGGTGTTGTTGAGGACGGCGCAGGAGAGTTATGACCGTGGCCATCCGGTGAGTTTGGAGCAGTACAGGGATCCCAATGTTCCCGCGGTGTTGCTCAAGGTGTATCTGAAGTCGTTACCGAGGCCGATTTTTGGGGTGGGGATGTATGGGTTGATTCGCGCCTGTCCCACGCCGCCGGCGACGGGTGAAGGTGGAGATAGGGTGCAGGAGACGATCCACTATCTGCGCACCAAGCTCTTGACCGCGCTCTCGCCGTGTTCTGGGATCCTGTTGAGCTACGTGCTCGAGATGCTGCATAAGGTATCGTTGCACAAGCAGGTCAACAAGATGGACGCGGCGAACCTGGCTACTGTGATAGCGCCGAATTTGGTGTCTAGCGGGAACGCGATGAAGGATGTGCTCATCTGTCGGGTGGATGGGATAGCTTCGATGGGTAGTTTTCCTTCCACCTCAACTCCTTCCTCGCCCACCTCGTCGCGCAACAGCAACAACACCACGACTCTTGGGTCGATTCTACGCTTCAGCATCGAGCACTACTACGAGATCTTTGACGAGATCAAGTTTATCTCGCAGATCAACACGGTGCAGGAGATGGTGGATGGGTTACCGCGAGACGGGTCCGGGTTGGGGTTGACCACTTCCGACGCGGATGGAGGGGAGGCGGATGATAGATCGGCGGTGACGAGTCGGAGTATCTCGTCGTTGCACCGGTTGGCTGCGCAGTTTGGACGTGGCTCGACGGTGGTGGCGAGAGATTCGTCTGGGTCGTTGCGGTTGACGAAGGGTAAGCTGTCGAGCAGTAATTTGCGGGCTGGGTTTACACCGGTGGCGGAGGGTTTGATGGATACGGAGGGGTTGACGTCGCAGTTGAGCGCGGTTAGTTTGACCGGTGCGAATGCGGTGGGTAGGTTTAGTAGTGCGAGTGAGGCGGTGGATGCGGAGGCGGGTGAGCAGGCTGGTGGTGCAGCAGCAGGTGGAGCGGTGCCGAGGAACAAGAGGAGGGAGCTGTCAGAGGTTGCCGAGGCTGATGATGCTTAGGCGAGCAAGGGCTGTGTGGCGGTTTATCCATTGTTTGCATCTGATCCGTATTTCGCATCTCATCTTTGTTCTGGTTTGTCTGAAATTGACAACCGATGCACATCGAGCGTCAAGAGATGTGATCGACAAGTGTGTGTGTGTGTGTGTGTGTGTGTGCCGTTGCAGGGGTCTTGGATCCCTACGCCACTGCAAAGAAAGCCTGTCTCATCGAGCTTCTTCCCGTGGCTGTTCATAGTCTCACCATCATCTCGTATCACACGCCGCTCACCATCAAACAAACCCAGTGACACACAAAACAACCGGTCAACTCTACTTGAATTTCATACTTCCCACCAACCTCTCTTCACATCCCAACCACCCTCTTCTTCGACTCCCTCCTCACCGCGTCCTCCGACTTTTTCGTAATCTCGATCAGCTTGCCAATCAACTCGTTTCGATCCCAATCGGCACGATGCGTCCAGATGGCGTTGAAGCAAGCGGCTCGCAAGCGTGAGAGTTGGTCGATGTTGTAGTTGGCCGAAGAGGTGATGATGTAGGTTTGGAGGTGGCTGTATGCGCCTGCTGTGTAGACGAGAGGTGGGTGGACGGGTGTTGGCTCGGGGGCTTTGGTTGGTTTGACGACGGCGGCGACGGGAGCTGTGCTAGTAGCGACGGCGGTGCTGGCGCTCTCGGTAGCTTCAGCGTTGACAGAAGGCGAAGCAATACGAGCCCGTTTCCTCGCTTCTTCCTCACCCGAAGGATCTTCGATCATCGCATCAGCGGTCTCGGCAGGTTGGCCAGCTTCACCTTCAGCGATCTGCCCACTGACGCTTCGCTGCCTCTTATTGCTATTCGACTTATCACCGTTCTCCAACCCAGCCGCCAACTCGGGACTCTTACCCGCAATCCTAGCGCTCGACCTCTCGCCTTTAGCACCCTCCGCCTTCTTGGCCGCTGCCTCCTCTGCGCTCTGCCTCGCCTTCTCCGTCGCCTCCTTTGCCTCTTGCTCCCTCGCCATCTGTCGCAGCGCCATTCGATCGCACTCCTCCCTAAAGCCGGCATCGATGTACTGGTCCATCAAGACGATGGCCAAGTTTCGCATCTGGTGCGCTCTAAACACTCGATCTTGGTCGACCTCGGCAGCTTCCTCGGCGTTTTCGACGATTTTCTGGATATCTTCCATGAACGACGAGCATGAGAGGTAGCCGTTGTAGTAGAGGCGTTTCTGCATCTTTTCGAGATTCATTGTCCAGATGGGCATGGTGCGCCTGCGGTAGTACGGGTCGTCAGCTGCGATTCCGTTGTCGGTGCCGTTGGCAGCAGCGGTGGCAGAGGCGATCGAGGTGTCGGCCAGGGCTGGAGCAGAAGCTGTGTCGACGACAGCGGCGGCGTCGGCATCGGCATCAGCGGCGGTGGCAGAAGCATCATCAGTCGACATTCCGTTAGCGTTGGCGTGGGGCTGGGAAGATGCAGGTGGAGGAGGGTTAGAGTCCAAGCTGTCACCTTCGACAGCTGCACCTATGCCATTGATGACCCCATTGACGGCGGCGCCATTGCCAACTGCATCGCCATTGGTCATTTCAACATCAGCACCCTCGCCTATCGTCGCACCAGCCTCAGCGTTGGTGCTCTCGCCATTCTGTTCCCCTTCGATCTCGGTGATGGTGCCCGCTGGAGGACCCATGAACTGCGCCGCAGTGATGCCACGCTTAGCTGCAATATCCGCCTCGGTTTCAAGCATCGCGTTCAGATCCTCCGTCTCGTCGTTGACCGGTTTCACCTGCTCCCTCGGCTTGAGGTAGAGCAGCTCGATGGTAATCTTGCCCTTCTCGCGCTTCCAATCAAATTGTTGCGTAAGCTCCCTCAAGTTGTACTCGTCCCAAACATCGCGGGTGAATTTTTTGAACTTCTTCCTGAGCTCAGCAAGCACAGGCCCCAAACGGTACTTGAGATGCTCGAGCAGCTTGGCGTCGTTGTCCGCCTGTTGCTGCAGCTCGGCCTGGGTGAGCTTGCGAGGTGGACGAGGCGGTGCCTTCGGTAGCCTTTCCAACACCCTCTTGCGTCGAGGCAGAGCGTCGGGGAACTCGGTGGGTGGCCGAATGATGTGATCAAAGATCTCTTTGAAGAAGGCGCGTCGATGTTGCTCGTCCGGCTGTGGGATCTCGACGACGTCATCATCCAAAAAGTTGAACCAGGAGTGCACTTCGTCATCGAGCTCATCCAGCGGTGCTTCTGCGATCCCGAGAAGCATGACGGGGTCGGCATCCGTGAGACCATCCAGAAGCGCCTTGAACGTGGTCTTGACGCTGTCCGAGACAGAGCGTGACCAGTGGACGATTCCCGGGATGTAGAGTACGCTTGGCTTGTGTCGCTTGGCCTCTACGAATAGCTGGATGATGGCGGCTTCAGGTGTACGCGCACTATCGCCGAGCAGAGTGCCAATGTCGAGCGACTGCACGTGATAGCCTTCGAGATGCTGCAACAGCGCAGCACCAACAGCGCCCTGGCCCATGCCGACATCGCCGTGCACAAGCATGCGTGGGCGATAGACACGCTGAGCCTCGAACGATTGCAACAACATTTCGCGACCAAATCCACGATCGCCACCGAGCTTGTCGGCTGCGGAAAGGCCCGACGTCAAACCCTGAGGACTGAAAGCGTCGTCCTCCCAGAGCGCCTCTTCGAGCGGATTGCGCTTCGACACGGGCGGAAGGATCTTGTCGAGCACACTGATCGCCTCCTCGACCACGTGGCCCAACAATGGAGCCAGGCGTTCCGGCAAAGGCGCGGCGGCGGATGCACTCGCTCTGGCCGATGACGGGACGATCTTGTTGACGGACATCATAAAGTCCTTTGCATCCACCTGGATCGAAGCCGGATCCAGAAGCAGGCGATCGGTAGTCGAGTAGATTTGCGGATATCGTCTCTGGATCGCATTGAGCGCGGCCTCGGTACAGAGCGCACGCAAGTCGGCACCACCGTATCCCTTTGTGACTTCGGCCAACCTGGCCTTGAAGTCGTCATCGAGCGGAGGCTCCCATTTCTTGGTGTGAATGTTGATGATGCTCTTACGTGCCTCGAGAGAAGGCAGCGGGAAGTAGAATTCTCGGTCGAATCGACCAGGTCGTCGAAGCGCAGGATCGACGCTGTCAGGTCGGTTGGTGGCTCCGATGACAACGACCTGACCTCGTCCGTCCATGCCGTCCATGAGGGCCAGCATGGTGCTGACGATACTGGCGTGAATCTGATCTTGCTTGCTCGAGCGGACGGGTGCGAGACCATCGATCTCATCGAAAAAGATGATACTGGGCTGTGAATTCCTCGCTTCCTCGAACAAGAGACGCAGCTGTCTTTCAGCCTCACCGACCCATTTGGAGAGACAGTCGGCACCTTTGCGCATGAAGAAGCTGACCTGCTGTCCTTCGGTGCTGCAGCTGGCAGCAAGGGCACGCGCGACGAGCGTCTTACCGGTACCTGGAGGACCGTGGAAGAGCACACCCCGTGGTGGTGTCACCTTGAAGCGTTGGAAGACTTCTGGGTAGAGCAAGGGCAACATGACCATCTCCTTGAGCTGTTGGATGTGGCCGTCGAGACCGCCGACGCTGTCAAAGTCGATGTTCATGTCGACGCCGAGAGGATCGACATCAGCCAGCGGATCGCCGCTCTTCTTGATGCGGCCAAAGCTGTCGGTACCGCCAGAACCGGTCAAGCCGCCTGGAGGACCACCTGCGCCTCCAGCGCCACCTGCACCCAGCAACCCACCGGCAGCTCCACCACCGAGCGGAGCTGGCGCACCTGGCTTGCGCAGCGCATTGTTCTGCAACTCGTCATCCGAACTGTCGATGGGATCGCCAAAGATGCGGGCGTAGTCCTTGCCACTCATCGAGGAAGGCAAGGCATCCCAGCCTTCTTTGCCCTTCTTGCCACGACCAGGGAAAGGCATGGGGAGACCGACACTTGGGCCACCACCAGAAGCTGAACCGCTGCCGGCAGGGTCAAGATCGTACGCTCCATTGCCGCCAGTGCGACCGCGGGGGCGAATGGTGCGTCCAAAGCCATCTCTGTGCGGTTCGGCTGGAGGCGGGACGAGCGAGTAGTTGACCTTTTTGCGTTGACGAAGCGAGTACGACTTTCCCTGACTACCCTCGGGCTCGTCGCTGTGGATGTCGAGCGGGTCGTCTTCAGCGCCAGATATTTGCTCCTCTTCCGGGGTCTCTTCGCCCTCGAGCTCGTACTCGTCGTCCTTGGGTTTGCGCTTTGGTCGGCCGCGCCCATTTGCGGCAGCTCGCTTCTTTGCAGCAATCTCGGCGAGGCGGGTGTTGGAGCCACCACCGCCGCGAGTGAGTCGTCCAGAGGATCGAGTGGAGCGTTTGGCTCCATACTCGCCCTCATCGTCGTCGTCGTCTTCGTCGTTGCTGGCCACAAAGCCCTCGAGCGCGTTGGATTTGAGGCGTCGAGAGGAGCGCCGTGGGGCTGCTTCTTCGTCGTCGTCCTCGGCGTCGGACGCCTCTGACTCAGCCATGTTGGACACCCTTTGTCGACGAATGCGACCAGAGCGGCTGGTGGAGATGATAGGCTCTGGCTCTTCGTCGTCCTGACCAGCTTCTTCCTTGACGTGGGTGTCGTGCTCGCCATCGGCATCGTCGTCGCCGTCGGCATCTTGATCGTCATCATCTTGCTCGTCCACGTCCTGTGAAAGTGAAAAGAGGGGGATGAAGATAGAATGAGAATGTCAGTAATCGCTCTGCAGGACATGAGGATAGATGGTCCAACAGGACATGGTGAGTAACGACGAGTGACGGCCGAGATCACAAGCACAAGTGCTTGCGCTGCTCAAGACCACTCAAACAATGCGGCAGACGATCACGTTACTGCCTTGACCTCTTTCTTACTCCCAACCAGGAACACCGCATGTCTCTTGACTCGACCTTCAGAACCCCAAACATGAGCTTACCAGTTGCCGTCTCTGCAATTTCGTCATAAGATCGAAGGATAGTGCTCCGCGCTGTGAAGACGTCGGGGTAACCCTGGTATCCTGACTCGAAGGAGGTTGCGAATCGCGAGATAGTCTGGTACTGCGGCGTGGCGGATCGGATCCTGCTTTTGCCGTGCTTGTTTTGGGCTTTGGATCTGCGGGTCGACTCCCGCTGACGCTGACGCTGGCGCTGACATCTCTGCTCATGCTTCTGCGGCCCTCGGGAAGAAGAGGCGGCTCTGCTTTCGGCTCTGCTTTCTGCTTTCCTTTGGCCCTTTTCAATAAGATCCTTTGTGTCTTCTGCGATGCCGGTGGCTGGTAGAACTGGCTTTCCTGATCCGAACCTGATCGCTGCTGCTCGTCATCGTCATCGTCATCGTCGGCCTCACCCTCTCGGGGCGGCGTCTGTGGTGATTCAGGACTTACTTCTTGGTAGTCCTCTTCGCTACCTGGTTGCTGCTTGATTGGTCGGCCACGAGGAGGGCGTGTGGTAGGGCTGTCGGAGTAGGAGTTGTGGATGCTGGCGGAAGCTGCTGAGGCAGCGCTCCTGGTGGGTCTGCCTCCAGGCATGTTGGTGATAGACAAAGGATCGATCTGGAGCTGTGCCTGTGCTTGCTGTGCGCCGGAGCTGGTCTCTTGCACCTTGAACGTGCGCTTGAGCTTGATGCGGAGGTTGGTCTTTTGGGGCGAAGAGGTGGTCGAGTCGATGGAAGAAAGTGGAGGCGTCGAGATGGAGTCGGTGTCGGCTTCCTGCTTTACTGGGAATTGCGCTGCGGAAGCAGGTTGAGTAGAAGCTGCGTACGGCGATTGCCGGTGGTGGTAGTTGTTTGTGTAAGCGTGTTGCGGGACGGGCGCGGGTTGAGGCGAATGCGACGCAAAAGGGCCGTTGGCCGCGTGTCGTTGACTCCACTGTCCCTGCTGAAGATGCTGCTGCGCCGGATTCAAGCCAAAGTTGGAATGACCCTGGAAGTCGGGAGCAAGGCCTGGAAAGTTGGCGTTGGAGTTGAAGCCCGAAGATACAGCTGGATACCCGTACTGCTGATTGGATTGAAACTGATCCGCCTGAGCCGGCTGATTTGGCTGACCGCTGAAACCGTGCTGGAAGGAATGGTGCTCAGAGATGGGGAACAAGGAAGCTGGAATACCCTGTGCAGAATGATGCTGGTAGTTGGCAGCGTCCGATTGTCCGTATATGGATGAAGACTGATCCGTCGCGGATGAAACAGGAGGATAGGAAAAGTTGTGCTGCTGATTGCTCTGGGTGTGAAAAGGATGCTGCGGACCGCCAGACATTTAAGCTTGATGATGCGGTGTGGCAAGAGGGGAGGGACAAGACTGCGCGTAACAGAAAACGACAATCTGATCAGCGATTGGAGAAGCAAGTCGAAGAAAGAATGACGTTCATGTCACCACCGCGTTGTTAACTGCAAGAGACGAAGCTCTGAAGAGAATGTGCTGAGTCGGAGGTCGACGTGTATGGATACAGTCTGATCTGTGCAGAGTCGAGCGTGCAGAGCGTGCAGAGCGTGCGAATGGGTGACGGGAGGAAAGGAAAAGCAAGCAAGTAAGCAAGCAAGGACGAGATGGGACAAGAAGCAAGCAAGCTGAGTCGTTCAGTGTCGGACTGCATCCGACCAGAGATGGGAAGCTGAGCGTGTATCAGCAAGCAACGGCGAATCGCCTTTTGAGAAGCGACTGCGCAACTGCCCTTCTTAGATCCGCATCGGATTTTTCGCTTCGTGTCTCTCTCACACAGGAAATCGGGAGATGGAGCCTAGCGCAGAAGGACAAACCAAACACCTTTTTCTCGCAGAGCGCACGCGCCGCATTTTTCTTAGCTGAGCCATTCACACTTGTTCGAGCTTCAATCATGCATGGACCATATCGAAGCAACCGTCGTCTTGGGTCAGCTCACATCACTAGCAACACATGCCACAGTACAGTAGATCGAAGCACGAATGGAAGCGTGACATTATAGAAATCTTGTGTGTGACATCGGTAAAGAGTGATGGGCAGCCTCGACCAACTGCAGTGTCATCAAAGTCAAGCCGCTACTTGTCCACCGCAGCATACGGCCAACTTTTCAAAGTCCACACCTTGACACTACCGTCATCACCTGCACTAGCCAGCATATTCGACATGATCTCGTGCGACACGCCATCACCATCACTCTTGACTGTTTCACCGTCATCCATCAATTCCTCAATCTTGGCCGTGGGTCCCGCTCTCGCATTCAAACTCTCCGGCGCCCACGCTACGCAGTTGACATCGGCGCTTCCATGCGCTCTTTCCACTTTGGCGATGAGTTCCACTTGCGGTGCTAGCGTCTTGTCGTCGTCGGAAGCAGTGACCTCGTAGACACAGATCCGACCGTCGCCTCCACCACTCGCGATGCGACCGAGGTTGCCGGAACGCGTCCAAGTCTTGTCTATACCCCATGATACGCTGTATACCGTGCGGTCGTGGTGTCCCTTGAGCACTTTAACTGGCATCCACTTTTCGCCTTTGCGTCCAGCCATTTTGCCTTCTGGCTTGAGGCCGTGCGCTTCGCACTGATCCGCATCGAGCCGGCGCCAGATCCGCACCGTCAGATCGTCGGATGCTGACGCCAGATAGTTGCCGCAGGGTGAAAAAGACAGACTCCACACGGTCGACTCGTGTCCCGTCAAGGTTGTGTAGCAGAACCAGTCGTCCGAGGGATCATCAATGTAAAGCTTGATGGCGTCATCGTACGATGCAGATGCCAGCACTTCGTCCTTGGGATGCCATGCGACCACTTTGACATCTTGCGAATGTTCCATCAGCACCGAGAGACACTCGAACTCGGCGTCGGGTTGCACCTCCCAGATCCACACCGACTTGTCTCGACTGCACGACGCAAGCACACCTCCCGTGTTGGAGAATGCAACCGACTTGCATTCCGACTCGTGACCTTCGAGTGTTCCGACACAGTCCCACTCGGGCTCGTCTACGTGAGCGCCACCGTTGCTGAGCGAAACAGGTCCGGATCCGTGAGAATTGCCTCCGACTTGGGACGAGCCGTCGATGTCCTGTATCCTCTCCCAGATGCCTACGGTCGAATCAAACGATGCGGTGGCGAGAACCTTGCCATCTGGTGACCAAGCTACCTGCCTCACAGTGCGTTGATGACCTGTTGGGATCACTTCTCGCAAGTTGAATGAAGGCTGCTTGGAGGTCGACGGACCGTCAGCGGTTGTTTTCGAGACAAAAGAGTAGGCGTGCAGTCGCACATCCTTGTCGCCGGAGCAGGATGCGAGGATGGGCATGCGTGGATTCCATGCAAGATGCCATGCTCGAGAAGAGTGACCTTCAAGGTCAGCAAGTAGATGCAGGGATGCTGTCGAAGCAGCGGGTGCTGGTTCAGCGCCTGTCGCAGTCGCCCTTGTCGCCATATTGCTTAGCATCCTGGACCAATGGAAAGAGATCGTGTTTAGAGAGCAGAGACGATACCGATGGCAAGTGCTGCTGCGGTGAGGTAGCTTCGGATGCTAAACAGCCAGCTTGCTTAACAACGACGTTCGTAATCAAAGAAGGTCGCCGGTGCTTTGAAGGTGACGATCCGAGCGCCGCAAACACGCTTTGTTGGGGTGGCTTTCTTTGCAGAAGCAAGATGGTGATGGTGGTTATGTCGATGAAAAGGATGTGTCTCGAACCGGTCAAGTCGGACACGTTTGGCTGCAGGTGGAGCGAAGGAAAAAAAAAAAAAAAAAAAAAAAAAAAACCCATCGCATAAATCCACTCTCACTCTCAGAGCCAGGCCAAAGGCAGGCTGTGCCGTTTCGTCACCGCCTCGAGCTTATTCTTAGTCTATTCGGATGCGAGCCGAACAGCAAATAGAGATCTCGGATTTAAGGCGTTTTTCTTTTTTTCTTTCGGCCTCTACAGCACAACTTGCGAGACCATCAGATTGACACTGCGACAACACTGCTTCTCAGCGGCGAAGCGTGGTGATAAAGGATTCAGCCTGGCTCCCTGCAGGGAAAGGACGACATTGTTCTGTTGGCCTTCACAGCATCTCAATTTGCACACATCAGTCTATCTGAGCTTTTTGAGAGCAATGCTTTCGTCTTCTTCCCATTCTAAGCGGTTACACGACATTCCTTGTGCAAATCAAGGGTTCTCATTCCAGCCCTTAGCCCGCTCGATCGCCCTCTCCCACCCATGCAGCAACTGCTTCCTCTTTTCTGCATCGATCTTGGGCTCAAACACCTGCTTACCCGCGGTATTCACCTTGCTCAGCGTCTCGGGCTTGTTGATATCCCATCCAAACAGTCCGATTGCCGAACCCGCCAGCAGCGCCGAACCCAACGCCGTGCTCTCGCGCATCTCGGGACGCTCGACATTGATTCCCAGGATATCAGCCTGGATCTGCATGGCGAGGTCCGAGTTGGTCAATCCACCGTCGACTTGCAAAGCTTTGAGGGCGACACCCGAGTCCTTGGACATGGCGTCGAGGATGGCTTTGGTCTGGTAGCAGGTGGATTCGAGGGTGGCACGGCAAAAGTGTCGTTTGTCCGTGTAGGCGGTGATGCCGACGACGGTTCCTGCTGCCGTGTCGTCCCAGTAAGGGCAGAAGAGACCGTTGAATGCGGTGACAAAGTAGACTCCTCCCGTGTCTTGGACTTGGCCTGCCAGGTCGCCGATCTCGCTGGCTTGCTTGATCAAACCCAAGCTGTCACGTACCCACTTGACCGCCGATCCAGCCACGGCAATGGATCCCTCGAGGGCGTAGTGCACAGGTGCATCGGGACCCGCTTTATACGCAATAGTAGAAAGCAGACCGTTTTTGGACGAGACCACCTTTTCACCCGTGTTGTACAGCAAGAATGCACCCGTTCCGTACGTGTTCTTAGCCTCACCGGGCTGGAAGCATTTGTTGCCCACCAACGCAGCCATCTGGTCTCCTACGATACCAGCAATCTCGACATCCTTGAGTGCGCCATGCGAGATCTTGCCGTACACTTCCGACGAACTCTTGATTTCAGGCAAGATGTCCATGTCGATGCCGAAAAAGTCGCACAGCTTCTGGTCCCACTTTTGCGCGCGCAAGTCCATAAACATGGTGCGTGAGGCGTTGGAAGCATCCGTGATGTGCACCTGCTTGTCGGTCAAGTTGTATACGATCCAGCTGTCGACGGTACCGAAGAGCATCTGTTTGTCGTCGTGTGCCTTTTTCACTTGGGGGATGTTGTCGAGCATCCAACAAAGTTTGACTGAAGCGAAATAGGTAGAGAGAGGCAAACCGGTTTCTTCCCTGACCGCATCGACGCCCTTGTCGCTCTTGGCTTCGAGCTGACGGATGGTGTGGATGGTTCGTGCGTCCGGCCAGGCGATGGCACGTGTGAGCGCTTTGCCCGTGTTCCTGTCCCATACCACCGTGGTCTCTCGCTGGTTGGTGACGCCAATCACCTTGACATCGGTCTTTTTGAACGTGCCGCCCTCTTCGAGCTTGACGAGCGCCTTGTCGATGCATTCGTAGACGCAGTCGATGATTTCGTGTGCGTCCTGCTCATGCCAACCCGGGTGTGGATAGTATTGGTTGAATTCCATCTGGTGCAACGCTTGCACTTTGGCGAATTCGTCAAACACCATGAAGCGGACGCTGGTGGTACCAGCGTCGATCGAGCCTACGAGATGCGGCATTTTGAGAAACAAACGATCCGGAGCGTGGTGTATGCGCGGGAAGGGTAATAAAAAATAAAAATAAAAAATAAAAATAAAAAGTATGGAGAGGATGAGGGATATGATCGGAAGACAAGGAAGAACCAGCTTCCGTGCAGGCAAGACAGGCAAGAAGCGACAGTTTAAGCGCCGGGCCGGTCAATCAGAGCGGGGGACGCAGCAGAGAGCAACAGTATTCGACGGCGGCGGTTGCAGTTGCAGTTGCAGTTGCAGCACAAAGAGCGAGAGGCCTTCAAATATTGTTGTGGCTTGGCGCTGCCCAAGTGGTCAAGGCGCATTTATTTCGACGGAGCCACACCGCTGTGTCACAACTTGGCAGCCAACCAGTGTGTGCACGAAAAAGAAAATCAACGGATGAATCACCCAACGATGCTCTCCATCGGACCGCCCCTTGCTTTTGCTCTTCTCTTTCAGTATTGCTTGTTTCCAGTCAAATTTTGTCGCTTTCTCCAAGGATCTACAGAAGCTGATCAACGCTCGCTGAGATACAGAAATCGTCTCTGCAAGGCTTGATTGGTTTGACGTCCAATGATGTAGCCGGAAGAGAACGACCGGCTGACTGGCTGGCTGGGCGACCGGCAAATCCATATGGGATCTGCACCAATGAGAGCCAGTTCGCACCTTCAGGTGATGCTCAAGTCAGCAAGACACCGGAAGAAAAATCCAAAACAAATGCAGCCCCGGTCTAACATTCTAAAAAGCTCGGGAGTCGGTTTCAACTCTTGAACTTTTTTTTAATTTATATATATATATATATATATTTTTAATGATACTTTCTTCCTGATCCTCCAACTTGCACACCTATACCCGCTCCATCGTACTCCAGCCTCGTCGACCTTTCACCTGCACACACACTCTCGCAGCAAACGATGCTATTCTGTCCAACATGCGCCAACTGCCTCATCATCCAAAAAGACGATCACGACAACAACAAGTGGTCCTGTCACACTTGTCCGTACGAGTTTCCGATCGTACGACAGATGACGACGCGGCAGCATCTGAAGCGGAAAGAGGTGGATGATGTGATGGGTGGTGAGGAGAGTTGGAAGAATGTCGATTCGACCGATGGTAAGTTTTTGTGCCCGCATACCGTATGAGGAGCGAATGGTAGTGCAGAGATACTGACCATGTTGTGTTTGCTGGTCTGCGTTGGTGGGTGGTGAAATTACAGCACCGTGTCCGAAATGCGAAAACCCGAAAGCGTTCTTTATGCAGTTGCAGATCCGGTCTGCTGACGAGCCTAGTAAGTATGCATACCGACATTGGGTGTGGTTGGAGTGAGGTAAAAAGTTGCTGATCGAGTGGTTTGCTTTTTCTGCGATTGTTACAGTGACAACCTTTTACCGCTGTACCAATGGTCAATGCGCTTATCAGTGGAAGGAGAATTGACGGCAAGGACGCAACAGCAGCAATTGCGGAGAGAGTGCTTTTCGGCTGTTTTCTCTTCTCATATACCCCTCTCCAAAGTGCGATCGCTTTACGGCTTCGAGTTTGTATCGCCAAAAAGAGATACTTTGCATCTGTAATTCTAGTCATGACCTACACACAACATTGTTCCTCTCGAGTTCTGTGACCGTGAGAGATCGCATTGATTGTCGTTGTCAGAATCGTCATTGACCAGCGATCGTGACCATGAGGGAGGCTGTTGTTGGAGGGATAATTTTTTCTCGGCCGCCAACTGACCGCGCTTTTTGCGGGTTTGGACCCTTGATTTTCGACTCAACCCCATCTTTGTATGCTCCACCACTTTCTCCTCCCGCCTCCCTCCTCACCACCGTTGCAAACAATGTGCGTCATATTCTACGCCCTCGACTCGCCCCTCTACTCTCTCGTAATCGCATCGAATCGAGACGAGTTTCTATCGCGTCCCACCCTTGCTGCTTCGTGGCACGCTTTTGGCCAGTCTTCTTGCTCTCCGCATATCTTGAGCGCACGAGACGCAACTGGCGGAGGCACGTGGTTGGGCATCACGCGGAATGGAGCTTTTGCAACGCTGACCAATTTTACCGAGGTTTCGGCGGCTTTGTCGGAGGGTGTGGATGCGTTTGAATCGCGAGGTGGGTTGGTTAGGGATTGGTTGGTGCAGAAGGCGGATGTGGGGAGCAAGGGGCTGGAAGAGACCAAGATCGACGTTGAGGTGTATTTGAATGGTGTCGGGGAAAGGTTAGACAGGTATCCAGGGTTCAACCTTCTCATTGGTTCAATATCAACCGCAGCTACGGTGATGGGATACATTACAAATCGCACTCCCAACGGCAATCTTGCTTCAGATAGGAAACCAGACATCTTCACATCCTCATCAACCCCGCCTCCAACCGGATTGTCCAACAGCGTCCTCTCCCAACCTTGGTCAAAAGTCATCTCCGGCTCCACAACCTTCAACACCATCCTCTCCTCCCCCTCAACCCAAAACGATACAGTTGAACACCTCTTCAACCTCCTCTGGACCTCATCCGATCCCAAACCAACGCAGAGATCAGAACTGCGAAATTCAGTCCTCATCTCTCCCCTAGAGCTCCCCGCAGTGGTAGAGAACAAGGATTGGTACGCAACGAGAACGAGTACGGTGATACTGGTCAAGAAGGATGGCAGTGCCAAGATGATCGAGCGCGATACGTTTAGGAGGGAAGCAGGGGTGGCGGTGTTGGTCAACGGGCCAGAGGGAAGTGGCGCAAAGGAGGGCAGAGATGGCGGCCAAAGAGTCTTTGAGTGGCGGATAGACTAGCAAAGCAATAACACAGGCAATATCAAAGCGAGGAGTTTTTTTTTTGGAGAGAATCTGGTTTTCTTGTGTGTGTGTGTGTGTGTGTGTGTGTGTGTGTGTAAGATGATACAAGATGAGAACTTGTTGTCCCAACGGATGGTGTGAGAGTTTTGATGCAAGGGTCGAAAGCGAAGATCACCTTACGAGAAATGCAAAATGAGAAGAAAAAAAAAGGAGACCTTTGTCTTGACGTCCCTCCGGGAAGCCGCTCCACTGAAGGGGAAACGCACCTTCTTTTTGTGGGGGAGATAGAGGAGGGGAGAAAGAAAAAGTGAAACGGCTAGAAAGAAGACGTTGCAGACAGGAAGAGGTCCGGGAGCAGCGGCGTAAGGAATAGATGCTGCTACGGTGCGAGAAAGGGGGTAACACGAGTCAGATCAAGGGTAATGCGCGAGATAACATTTACTCGTCATCCTCCTCGTCCTCCTCTTCCTCCTCGGACTCGGACTCGGACTCGGACTCCTCGCGGAGAGCCTCGAGGCAGGCAACGGCGATACGGTCCAAGTCACGCATGCCATCCTGCGAGATGCGACGGCCACCCTTGGGGTCCTTCTCGAGAACACCAATACCCTCGAGACCCTGAACAACCTTACGCTGAACCGATCCGGAGGCATCGGCGTGGTGCGAAGGGCGGAAGCCGCGGTTGGAAGCACCACCGTGGAACTTTCGCAGGTGGCCGATACCGACAGCCTTGCGCAGGTAGATGTGACGGGCGAGGGCGGCGGCGCGGACGTAGAACCAGTCGGGGTTGTAAGGGGCCTGCTCCTTGAAGTGACCGGTCTTGACAATGTCGACCCAGACGGGCACCTCGATCTTGCCTGTGAAGTTATTGAAGTGGCGCAAATGATAAAGGCGCAGGGCACAAGTCAGTAATCATGTCGACTCTGAGCTAGAAGTGCAGCCGCTTGTGTGCGAAGTATGGCAGAGAGTTCCAAAGTCGAAGAAAGATGACCTCCTGATCATTACTTCTTGCCCTCCCTCTACGAAGCTATTGTTGAAGATTTCATCCCTTAATCGATCCATCGTTGATGCATAACGCAAGCAAAAGGTGCATGTCCAGACTGCGAGCGATGGTGTGTGTTCGACGCAAATGTACTGCTTGCAGGGATTCTTCGTCCTAAGGTTC
Organism: Anthracocystis panici-leucophaei; assembly: GCA_014826065.1. NCBI lineage: Eukaryota > Fungi > Basidiomycota > Ustilaginomycetes > Ustilaginales > Ustilaginaceae > Anthracocystis > Anthracocystis panici-leucophaei. The sequence goes on from CP060303.1 coordinate 1,010,211, forward strand.
ACCTTCACGATCTTCCCACTTGATCCGATCTGCTTGCCCCATGTGCGTGTTTCCTGCTTTATCTGCTGCTGGATGTCCCTTGCCTGCGATGATTGCTGGATCTGATCTGCCATACGTCGTGTTGTGCGTGCCGAAATGCGAAACTTACCAGATCGCTTGAGGTGCTGCGCGTAAGCGTCAATGAAGGTAGCGGCGTCGACGTCACGAACGCTGAGAGTGCGAAGCAATGGAGGAGAAGAGAAGTAAAGTCAGCATGGTGGTGTGCTTCGAGAATGGGTCGAAATGGGTCGCATGAGAAGCAAAGTCGAATTCGGTGACGCAATCCGCCGTGGTGTCACGTCGATGCAGCAGCAGTTTGCAATAGTGAGGCTTTGAATCAGGTTGGCAGCAGTGTTGCAATGGTATGGTCAAGATGATGCATGGTTGTGTCTCGAATGACAATGGCTCGCTCGGCGTAAGGCGTAAGCTCATTGGCTGGGTATAGACGCGAACATACGGACGAGGAAGTGGTGGTGTTGTTGTACATGGCAAGCATGGTTGCAATGCTCGACTTAGGATGCTGCTGGTCTTCCCTTTGCATCATCATTGCACGAATAAGCGAACTGCGTGAATGGTGTCTGCGTGCGCCACTGATGCTGCCGACGACGGAGAGCTCGTTGAACCGTATGGGCATTCTGATACCGATGACTTGAACGTCTTGAGTTTCTGTCATGAGATTGCATCGTCTGCTCTAGCCGGATGCCACTTCCTCCCTTCCATACTGTCTGCGAGGATATCTGGCAGCTATGCATGTCGAACTAGCTGCATCTGCTCTGTTGATACGATCCGCTATGTTCCCTACGTCGTTTCGAGATTCCATGCTGCCATTCCTGTATCCAGATGGGTATATTGTTATTGTTGGTTGTTGACTGCTGCTGCTGGACTGCTGGACTGCGACGATGATGCTGTGTTGGCGGATGATGCGTGCGAACGACGATGCTTCTACGATGCTTTTCTAGCGCATACGTACTTCGGCATGATGGGCGATGTATGTGTCTTGAGGTGAGGTGAAGGGAAACGGTGACGGTGAGGACGATGTACTCGATCCAATCTCGAATTGGCGTAGCGCGTTGCAGTTGCTGCTTGGCTGCTAAAAGACTCGCTCTGCTGCCTTGATACTCTCTCAGTCTCAGCTTGGGCTCTTGTCTGTCTCGCTTCCGAACGCTCTTCAAGATTTCCAAAGGTTTCAACAGCACCCTCGCCGCTCTGCGCGCTCTGCTCGCTCTGCGGCCTGCAAGCCCATCCTTGTGAGCACTTCAGACCGAGCTGGACGCATATAAAATTGAATTTCTTCCTGCGCGGAATTATAAAGTCTCGAATTGCACGCCATTCATGGCACCATCGTGGGAATTTTTACTTTCTGACCTCGGGTCCGAGAAAGACCTCACCGATGTGAATGCGCGTCGTCAAACAGTCTAACACTCGAGCAAAAAAATCACTTCTCCGACAGGCGCCTGCTTCAGTCAAGTTTGTTGAGGGACACTCATCCAAAGCGACTGCATGGCGAGCGAAAGATCTGAAATTGATTTACTGTTACAGCCTGCTCAAGTGATATCGAGAGCGGCAAACAACGAGCCCAGGGAGCATCGCCGTTGGTATACATGACAAGAGTGTTTTACATACAGTAAATTCCACTGACCTTCTCGATGACATGGAAGGATAAGACAGGCCCTGGTCTGCTTGCTTGAACGCTGAGGGGCTTACACAGAGAGCGGCGACGCAGATCGTTACCGAGTTGAGCTCTAGTGGTACCCTTGACGTTGGTTAGGGTCCTGATACTGATAGGTCGGTCGAGGAACCGAGTAAGTTGGATGGTGGTGCTGCTGCTGCGGCTGTGGATGATGATGATGATGATGATGCTGCTGCTGCTGCTGCTGCTGCGGAGGCACCTGCTGATATGGTTGCAGTTGATTAGCATAGATCGGCGGTTGCATGTGTGCGGACAGAGCCGTTGCCGCTGCGTCCAGGCCAGTTTGGGGTCGCATCGCATTCGCCAGTGTGGACACGTGCTGCGGAGACTGTCGCGGCACACTTGCCGCACTTGCTGAAGACGGAGGGCGCTGAGCATGCTGAATCAGCGGCGAGCGGACAGCAGGAGATTGCACGCCGGGCGAAGCTTGAGGAGCGGCACCAGCTGATACTGATACTGGTGCTGGTGGCGGTCGGCGCGGATTGGCATGCTCGCACAGCTTGACCAGCAAGGCACCTTGCAACGACGATTGGTCGTCGAGCATCTCAAACTGTTTCTGAAGCCAATCCACCCTTCCATCCACAGCAACGATAAACTGCTGCTTCCACGCTTCCAGCGCCTGGATCTGGTCTCGCACTGCCTGCTGGGAAGTGCGCACGGCATCAAAGTCGGTCTGTATCTGCACGACAGCGGGCTGGAGCTTTGCAACGGTGTCGCCAAGAGCGGTGGCAAACTCGCCGAGACCATTCTGATGGAGTGCTTCCAGCAGTTGCTTGATCTTGTCGGGAGACTGAAGCAGCTTGTCGAACGACTCGTTCTGCCACGTACGCAAAGCATCGATGTCCTGCTTGACAGTGCCGAGTTGCCTGTCGTGGTTCTTGAGCGTTGTTCCGATGCCTTTGAGGGTTTCTTTCGGGATGACTGTAAACTCCTTGCCGCTTCCGTTTTGCTTGACAACGGACGATTGTGCTGCGCCATCGACCGGTGGAGTGGTAGGTGGCGACACGGTTGCTGGCTGCGTTGCCGAGACGTGGTTGGTGTTGTTCTTGGGTGCTTCTGAAGCAGAGCTACCAGCCGTGACGGCCTGCGGCGTCGTAATAGGCGCTGCTGCACCCTCTTTTGGCTTTGCTGAGCCCGGCTGCAGGTGCGTCTGCGTGAGTGACTTGTGCTGATATGTTTGCGTAATAGTCGCACCAGCGATCTGAGCTCCATTTGTTGTGGCTGCGTGCTGGACAGCTTGGTTCTGCTCTGCTACGTTCTCGACATCCATGGGCGTAGTAGCATCGGCATTGGCTGCAGCCTCAGTTGAGAGATTCGTCGTCGCAGTGTCTTCTCCCTGGAGGACCCTGTTCTTCCACTTTTGCGCCAGGGATCGCAGGCGATCTTCCATGCACGCCTGATTCTCGGCGGTGGCCTCTTGGACGGCACATTCCCGGACTTGGTCGAATTGCAATTCGAGGTCTTGCTGATGATCTCGTACCCATTTGCGGAATTGAGCTTGGGTGAGGGCTTCGGATGCACGAGCAGAGGTGGAAGGATTTGCAGGAGCATTCTGAGTCGTAGTCTGGGTTGCAGTCGGGGCCAATGGTGTTGCTGTAGCTGGAGGGGCGTTGGATTGCGGGGCAGGGCGAGTGCGAGGATCTTGGTCAGACGAGGTGGCCTGAGACTGAGCGGCATGTGCTGTGCCTGGACTGGAAGGCGCGGTGGATGCAGCGCGCACAGAGTTGCTTGAGTTGCTTACGACGGAAGAGGCTGCTGCGGATGGCTTTGCAGATTTGTCTTGCAGGGCGGCCAGATCCTTTTCGAGACGCTTGATACGCTCGCGACTGTCCTTGATGTGACTGACATCTGCGTCGAGGTCTTTGCGAAGATCCTTGTGCTTGTTGACGAGGTCGTTACGCAAGCGGTCATTATCCTTGGTGAGCGCGGAAAGATCGCTCTTGATCCTGCTGATTTCGCTCTGGAATTTGTTATTCTGGCCATAGTAGGTATGAGCTTTGTTCTCGAAATCGTCGCGATGTTTGCGATCCTTATCGCGTTCGGTCTTGACTTGTCGCGCGAGGTCGTGCAGTTTGACTTTGAACGAGGCTGAGGCAGCTGCGAACAAAGATGGGAAGAGGCGGACTTGCCATTGGAGATGCATAGCGTAGAGCTCGTCTGTTTCGGACCTGATCTGTCGTTCGAGATCTGCGACGGTCTGTTGTTGTTGAGTGAGCCTAGCCATATGCTGGTTGCCGGCCTTGTTGACCAGGTCTTGGATCGACTTGAGCTTCTTGAGCTGATCATTGAGGTCGCGACGAAGCTCGGAGATGGAGAAGCGCTTTTGCTCGATCTGCTCAAAGAATGCGCGCTCAACGGGCGATGCATACATTTGGTCGGCCAGCTTTGCGGGATCCTCTATAGGTGTGAGGGTGACCGAGCTCCTGCGTGTTGAGGAGGATTCTGGACGGATTGTGGCAGCATTGCGGTCGAGGCTGGATGCAGAAGAGGATGATGTGGAAGCATAGCTGTGAGCATAGCTGCCAGCAGAGTTGAGAGGAGCGGCGTTGTTGCTGGAAATGCTAGGAGGTTTTCGGGGGAGCGTCTCTGCGGGAGCGTCAGGGTCCCTGCGGGGGATTCGAGCGGTGGGCTTGGTGCGATCGATGTAGGAACGAGGCGGTGATCGCGAACGTGCACGAGAGTCCGAGGGGCGACTGGGACCATCGCGATTATACGGATCGCGTGGATTGCTGTAAGGGTTCATGGCGGCAAGAGCCCCTCGGAAGTGTTGAGCGTGTCGACGCTGTGCCTCGTAGGAGACGATTTGGGTGAAAAGGGCTTAAGAAAGGGCGTTGGGTTGTGCCCGAGATGTCGAGGACATGGATTGATATGGTCGATTGTAAATTGCCGCTTGTGGCTCGTGGTACAAGGCGGAAGCAAGACGAGTGCGATGGTGATGAGGAGATTGACAGGTGACCAAGTGATAGATTAGGAAACATCAGTGATTATTGGCGATGATTTACTCCACACTGCCGCTGCCTGCTGGTGCCTGCTGGTGCGCTTCCTCGGCTTCCTATTGTCACAATTCAGCAACTTGGCTCAGCAACCAGCCAGCCAGCCAGTCAGTCAGTCAGCAAGCTCGGCTGGACGCGCGCTCACGTTTTACCTCTCTCTCTCTCTCTCTTTCCTCTCTTTTCGAAGGGTGAAAGTCGTGCTCGAGCTCGTCAAGGCGGTCCTTCCAAGTTGAACTGTACCAACTCCTGTCGTTCTTGGGCTTTCATCAGTGCCGGTGCAGTCACAATCTCAGCCAAGTGACTTGATTGAGTTGCTATCGCGTAAAGCACTGACGCGTGTTTCTCGCAGCAGACCAATTTCCGATGCAATTTCTCTGCCCTTTTTTTCTGATGCATTTTTTTTCAGCGCTCACTTTTTTTTAATTTTTGTCGTTCCTTCCTGCGGGCGTGTTGAGAAAATTTGAGAAAAACTCACAAGTGGAGAAACAAAATTTTGTACAGCACACCGCAGTCCAGCTCTTTTTCTTGAATCTTTTTACTTTTGTTTGTGCCAGCTTGCCACCACCACCACCATCACACAAGATGAAGAAGCCGGTAAAAGAGCGATACAACGCAAAAGCACGGCGCTCGTCCGTCGGCGGCTCTTCTCACAAGAACAAGCGCTCTCTTCGTCAACGAGAGGCCGACGCTTACGATTCCAATGCACAGCTCATCGTCCCCGGCAGCGAAGAGGACCTCAAAAGGAAACAGGCAGAGCAACAGCGTAAACAGCTGCTCGAATCTTCAGGTCAAGATGCTTCCGCTCCCATGTCGTCCAAGAAGCGCAAGCGTCTCGATGCTTACATTGCCTCACGCCTCAAGAAGGAAGAGAGGGTACGCATCATGGCAAAGCTGGCACAGACCTCTGCCGAAGTCGATCGCACCACACTCAAGTCCGCAGCTACACTCGGTACCGGTCGCGCAAAGACCATGGAGGAGCGGATAGATACAGCAGGTCAAAAGACAGACCGCAGCGGCAAACGAAGGAGAAGAACCATGAACCGAGCTGCCATGCAGATCGAAGAGGACGACGACGATGCCGATCTGGATGACTTGCAGTCCACCAATGGCTACGATGACGATGACGACGAGGGGAGCTTCACTCCGCCAGAAGATGTCGAGGATGACGGCCAAGATCACGGACCCGTTGGTCAAGTGGAACAAGACCCAGCTCGCAGAGCCAGAATCATTGCTGCCGTCAGCCTTGTTGACAAGTCCAAGCCCACCACGCCCACTGCCCCACTCGCATCTACATCCTCTTCTGCTCCTGTCCCAGGCTCTGCTCTTGCCTCTGCTCTCGGATCGGCTCTAGCAAAGGATGCCAATGGCAATCTCATCATGCCAACCATGCGCAAGCGAACCAAAAAGCCCAAAGCGTCCCCTGTCAACGCAGCTACTAGGCTGCAGCAAGCTCGTGAGAGCGACTCTAGCTTCGACAGCTCCCACTCTGACGCAGACTCCCACTCGCATTCCGCATCAAGGTCCACACCTCAGACCACAGCACGGAACAGAGACCTCATCGGTCCAGCTCCTCGTGCCTCCCTCTCCAGGAAGAACCAAGAGAAACGACTTGCACAGGCTCTCCATGTCAAAGGCAAAGGCAAGGCCACACCTTCTGGGCCGGGTTGGGATCAGCAAGACTCTGATGACCAGCAGCTTCCCTCAAGGCCTGCTAACGGTGCCGAACAGTACGACGAGGGAATGGAAGATGATCAGGAGGACGACTCGGATCTCGCTTCAGAAGAGCCAGACACGGACGAAGACCAAGACGCCATCTTCCTCCAAGCTATGCGTCGTCGCGGTCTGCTGCAAGGCGGTGACGCTGCCGCTGATTCCGCACCGTCCAGTAGCAAAGCTCCGATGCCTCAGTCTGCGAAAGTTGGAAAGCACCAGCCTGACGCGGATGACGACGAGGGCAGCAGCGACCAGAGTCACTCAGAGTACGATGATCAAGACGAGGATATGGACGACGACGACGACGACGAAGACGAAGAAGATGGTACAGAAGAATACCGATCTCGTCGAAGAGGCATTGGCACCACCAATCGCAGCTCTGGTTTCAAAGACTGGGCACGTGCTGCTCTCGGCATCGGCGGGTCCGCCACCAAGGCTCCCAAAGACGACTCTGCTTCTGGCACCGAACCCAACAACATCGACCAAGACGACACAGCGTACAACCTCGAACCAGTCGCAGGCTTCAAGGTCAAAGCCAGCGATATCATGCCCAAGGACGGCGTCGCACGTGGACCCCTTGGTCGCGACGAAGACAAGATCCGAGAAACCTCTGCTTTTGCCGCCAAGCACTACACCGAGCTCGAAGCTGCCAAGGGATCCAACCAAGCCCAGCCAGACTCAACCGCAGCGGCTCCCAAGGTGCTTACCCACGTCGAAGTGGAGCGTTCCGAACAGCTTACAGCAGCACGTCTGCGCCTGCCCGTTGTCGCCGAGGAGGACAATATCGTACGCACCATCATGGAGAATGCTGTTACCGTCATATGTGGTGAGACGGGTTCAGGTAAGACCACGCAGGTGCCGCAGTTCCTTTACGAAGCAGCCTTCGGCTCCAAGGGTAGTCTGAACCCAGGCATGATCGGCGTCACTCAACCTCGACGTGTGGCTGCTGTTAGTATGGCGCAGCGTGTCGCCTCTGAACTCAGCTTGCCTGCCGATCGAGTCTCGCATCAGATCCGATACGACGCTACCGTTAGTCCCGACACCGCGATCAAATTCATGACCGATGGTGTGTTGCTTCGAGAGCTAGCCACCGACTTTTTGCTCACCAAGTACAGCGCCATCATGGTCGACGAAGCGCACGAGCGTAGCATCAACACTGATGTGCTGATTGGTGTGCTCAGCCGTGTTGTGAGGCTTCGCGAGAAACGTTGGTTGGAGGGCGTTGCGGATGCTCGACCTTTGCGTCTCATCATCATGAGTGCTACACTTCGAGTGTCTGACTTTACCGAAAACACGACGCTCTTTCCTTCTCCACCGCCGGTGATCAATATCACCGCACGTCAGCATCCCGTCACGGTGCATTTCAATCGCAAAACGGTGCAGGACTACATCACCGAGTCGGTCAGCAAGGCGACCAAGATCCATGCGAGACTTCCACCAGGAGGGATTCTCATCTTCCTCACTGGTCAGCAGGAGATCAGCACCGTCTGCAAGAAGCTCGAAAAGCGGTTCGGCAGGAGGGCGATCGAGCAGAAGAAGAAGGATCGGGAGCGTGTGCAAGGCAAATTCAAATATCGACCTGACGACAATGATGATGACGAGGACAAGGATGCGTCGAGTCGGGTCAAGATGACGGCACGCGATGGCGATGTCGAGCCGGAAGAAGTGGATTTGGGACTGGATCGTGATCTTGCAGCTGACGTCGATGATGGCGCCATGACTGAGGGAAACGATCCAGATGCGCTCGATACGGACGACGAAGACGAAGATGGTAGCGACGCCGACGCTAGACACGACGACGACCTACCCGACGAGCTCAAAGACGACAGCGATGTGCCCATGCACATTCTCCCGCTCTACTCTCTCCTGCCCTCGGAAAAGCAGATGCGCATCTTTGAAGCGCCACCCGTTGACACCCGTCTCGTCGTAGTCGCCACCAACCTCGCCGAAACATCGCTCACCATCCCCAACATCCGCTACGTCATCGACTGCGGACGAAGCAAAGAGCGCAAGTACGACCTCATCTCTGGTGTCCAATCGTACGAAGTGTCGTGGATCAGCAAAGCTTCGGCCTCTCAGCGAGCCGGTCGTGCCGGTCGTACAGGTCCAGGCCACTGTTATCGTCTCTACTCTTCTGCAGTGTATGAAGATCATTTCGCTCAGTTCTCTAGTCCAGAGATCTTGAGGACACCGGTGGATGGGTTGGTGTTGTCGATGAAGGCGATGAACATTGACAATGTTGCCAATTTTCCTTTCCCCACGCCACCGGATCGGATGGCGCTGAAGAAGGCCGAGCAGATCCTAACTCATTTGGGTGCACTCGAGGCTCCCGCGGTAGCTTCGGTGAGTGTGGGCAAGAACAAGCGCAAACTCAACCACGCTCAGGTGACCGACCTGGGTCGGACGATGACACTGTTCCCCGTCTCACCGCGGTACGGCAAAATGCTAGCGCAGGGACAACAGCATGGATGTCTTGCCTACATTGTAGCTATGGTAGCAGCGCTCAGTATCGGCGATCCTTTTATCCGCGAGCAACTCATCGAGGAAGAGTATGGTGATCGACGAGCTCAACAAGATAGCGACAACGGTGATGGAGGGGATGATTACGATCGAGCATTCGGAAAAATGGACGGCGACGAGAATTTGAATTCGGAACTCAAGAATCTGACCAACAGCGAACTGCTCGAAAAGGAGCGACGCAAAGCACGACGTTCCAAGTACTTTGCGACCCTGCGCAAGTTTGAAGCGCTCGGAGCTGGCCTTTCGGACACATTCCGTTTGCTCAGCGTTGTCGGAGCGTACGAATACGCCGGTGGATCAGTCAGCTTCTGCGATAAAAACTTTTTACGTCCCAAAGCGATGGAAGAGATCCACAAGTTGCGCGCACAACTCTGCAGCTTGATCTCTTCGACGTTGCCCGACCTCGCCAAGAGCCTCTGGAATCCCAAACTCGCCCCGCCCAACGAAACGCAACTGAAAGTCATCCGCCAACTCATCGCTTCCGCGTACATCGACCAGGTAGCGGTGCGAGCCGATCTGATCTCCAACGAAAGCGTCGTTTCCGCCTCCACCGTCAACGCTGACGAGCGGACGAACCAGATGCTCTTCCGCTTACGCACCAAGGGTGGAGGCGATCGGATGCAGTCGACGCGCGGAGTGCCGTACAAAGCCATGGGTGTGCCAGGGTTTGCGTTCATCCACCCAACCTCGTCTTTCTACCATGCCACCCCGCCATCCTGGATCGTGTTTTCCGAAGTGCAACGAAGCAACTCGAAATTCGCCGGCCAAGACGAACAGCGCACCGTATGGCTCAAGACGCTCACCAAGATCAACCCGGTTTGGCTGTCGACGTTGGGTCGAGCGCTGTGCAGTTTCGGCAAGCCTACGCCGGTGGATGGGCTAGATGGATTGAAGGCGAGCGTTGAAGCGGTAAAAGCGGGACAGATGGCAGGTGGGGCGGTGAGGGATGTTCTGGTGACGCCGACGTATGCGGTGGGGAGTGAGGAGGATGGGTTGGCGGGAGGGTTGGGGTGGACTTTGCCGGCGATACGGGCTAAGCAGAGGTTCGTTGATGGTCGGTGGGTGTTGAGTCTTTCTTAGTCCACGTACTAGGAAATGAAGAGGGCGGAATTCCTTCGATCTTTTGTCATATTTGTGCGGATATCGTTACATCCTGCACTCGTCATCCCACTCGTCCGGCTGTTTACCTTGCAACACTTTTAACCCTTCAGCGTCAAAGCTAACGTTTTCAGGATGTCCACTCGCGCGTCCGATAAACTTTGTATGTGAACCGTATGCCAGCAGCGCGTCTGTTACAGGGTGTCTCAATTCCATCCTGGTAAACGCCAAGGTTTTACCCATGTTTATGACCTCGCCATGGACGTTGATTGTATCGCCCTTACCACCGCCTGATTTGACGTAGGTGGTGTTGATATCCGTACTGACACCTGTTGAGTAGAGACCCTTTGAGGCGATCGCTAGCGATCCAATGGTATCGGTTAGGGTTGCGATGCAGCCGCCGTGAAGTGTGCCTAGACGGTTGAGGTTGTGGGAGCCGATGGTAAAGGAGCCGTGGATGCGACCGGGTGTAGCGTGGTGGATCGAGAGTTGCGGGATGGTGAGTGAGTCGTGGCCGGAGGAGGATTGGAAACCGCGACAGATGCGTTGAACGAAGCGCAGGCAGGCTGAGGGTTGGGCGACTGTCATTTTGTGCACTCAGCAGGTTTTGTCAAGGGTGAGGTAACGAAGGAATGGAATGGTTCGAAAGTGTGTATTTTGATATCTGTGACACCGTATCTCCATCTTGGGCGAAAGTCGGCGTTTCTCGTCCGACTTTGCTGACTTTGCTCGGTCTCTCTGCGGAAAGGCGGCTTTGAGGGTCGTACTGTGTTACCAAACCAACGGCAACCTTGCTTGGTTGGACACAAAAAAGCTGGTTCTTGGTCAGTGCGCAAGACTCTCTCTCTCTCTCTCTCTCTCTCTGTTGCTTGTCTCCGCAAAATCAAAGTGGGGGTTCGCCGTGAACCCACAGGAAGATTGCCACTTTTCCCTCGTTTCATATCAATATATACAATGATGCATTGTTCCATGGTTTCATGAGTGGTAACAGGCGGTGTGGGTGTTTGATAAGGAGGGTCGATCTGTGGGGTTGAAGGCGCCATATGTACCACAGAGATAACCATTGGAGCGCCTTATGGAGAGGTAAGAGCTCGGTTGACTGTTTTCCCCCCACGTCGTTGAGCAGCCAAGAGGAGATGCTGTCTTGAGCGGTGTTAAGAGCAAGCTTTGAAGACCGAAGCAAAGCAGCAACAAAGCGCAAATCTTTGGGCGTGGACAAGTAGTGTCCGTAAGTGACGAGTGAGAGGTGACAGGCAATGTTTGCTTTCACCCTTTTCTCTCGGTTTTGTGCGCTATGATGGTGGTGGTGGTTGGTGATCAACTGCTAACATACCCCACCTTTCTTTTTCATCTCGCAAAAGTGTGTCGGAGGCGCACAAGGAAACCGCAGCTCTGAAGGCGCACAGTTGCTTTCCTGACCTACCTTTAGCGTCGCCGGTCGTTCTTCCTCCCTGCGCGCTCAGATGTGCATATAATCCCCGCATCTACCTCGTCGCTCTGGCACAACTCTTTGGAACCCCCCTCTACTCTACTCTACGCATCCCATCCAACTACCATCTCACAATCTCTCGCTCGATCCAAAAGTCTCCAAGAATGACGCAAACCACAAACGGCTATCAACCAACCCCGCTCCAAGCCGGCGTCTGGACCCCGCTCGCTACCCCCTTTGACACCAACGAAGAGATCGATTTTGCGGCATGGAAAGTGCACGTTTTGCGCATTGCTTCCGCTGGCTCTGGACTCGTCGTTATGGGAACCAACGGTGAAGCGATTCATCTCAACTCTGCAGAGCGTTTCGAACTCGTTTCCACTGCACGACAGTATTTGTCGCAAGCTGGATTGTCGTCTACTCAGATCATCGCGGGAACTGGTGTAGGATCGGTGAAAGAAACCGTTGCAAACTGCGTCGATGCTGCTCGAGCTGGTGCTGATGCAGCTATTGTCATCTTGCCTGGTTACTTTGCCGGTGGATTGGGCAAAGACCGTGCTGCCATGAAACAGTTCTTCACTACCGTTGCCGACAAATCCCCGATCCCAGTCATGATCTACAACTTCCCCGCCTGCGTCGGAGGCATCGACCTCGATTCCGACTTGCTCATCGATATCTCTCAACACCCCAACATCTGCGGTGCAAAACTCACCTGCGCTCAAATCGGCAAAGGGGGTCGTGTAGCGAATGCCATCCAGCGTCCAGGGTTCCATGTCTGGTCCGGTTTCGCAGACATCATCCTCCCCTCTACAATGGCTGGGTTTAACGGCGTCATCGCTGGTTCCGGCAACATTCTTCCACGAACCCTTGTTGCCCTGTACAACTTGACCAACCAAGCTGTTCTCGACAAGGACTGGGACAAGTTGCAGAGCGCACAGAAGCTGCAGAAGGTCGTAAGCCATGCGGATTGGGTCTTGTTCAAGGCAGGTATTCCGGGAACAAAGTGTGCGCTCCAGAGGTGGTACTATCCGTACGGTGTGTGCAGGATGCCACTGCAGCCAGCGACCAAAGAAGTTAGCGAGATGCTGGAGAAGGAGCTGCAGGAGGCGCTCAAGATCGAGAGGCAGTTTGAGGAGCAGGCGGGCGTCACTCGAGCAAAGGCTTAATGCTCAGATCCCGCACTTGGATTCGTTCTTGTCACCCGCCCCCGTTTCGGAGAGCATCCTTGCACATGGACTACGTTGTCAATATATCTTGCTCACTACACCTGTTCATGAGTGCCGTAACCGTATCGTTGATTGCTTGTGCCTAGTGTACAATGAAGCGGCCGCCGAGGTTGCATTTTACTGAGCCAATCGAGACCATACCTTACCGGCTAGATCGAGGAAAGCCGCTCGAATGTGATTTGGCTGCTGGTGTTGTTCTGCATCGCCGCGAGTAGTTTCAAACGTCGGTAGAGTCTCTCTGAGCGTAGCTGGGATCCCTTGATCACCTCCTGCGCTCAATTGGGGCTGCAGCGGAATTCGAGCCAAGATGTTGAGCTTCTGCTTTTCCGCATATCCTTCCACCGCTGTTGATTTGCCAAACAGCTCGAACGCTTTGCCCGTGTCAGGGCTGATGAAGTGGTTCATGTTGAGCACTAGCCCCGCGATGGGAACGTTTGTCTTCTTGAACATAGACACGCCCTTTTTGGCATCGAGCAGAGCCACTTCTTGTGGAGTGGTCACGACTAGTGCGGCGTCGACTTTGGCCAGCTGTGCGAGCGAGAGCGTTACATCCCCTGTGCCTGGAGGCATGTCAATGACCAACACATCGAGCGGTGTATTGGAAGCATCAATCTCGTCCGGTGATGATGGTGTCGGTGCAAGAGGATTCAACCGCCAATCCACATCGAACAAGAGCTGCTGTGTCGCCTTCATCACCATCATGCCTCTCCATGCTACTACTCGTTCTTCCTCTTGTTCCAACTCGGTGGAACGAGGTGTGTTGTTACCGAGCAAGAATCCCATCGACATGCAGCTCACACCGTGATTCTTCATCGGTATCAACCCACCGTACGCTGTGAGTTCTGGCTCGCCCATGCCTTCCAACCCCATGAGCTTGGGTACGCTTGGTCCAAAGATGTCCAGATCCAGCAGTCCTACTCTTGGTTTCTTGCTCGATGACTGTGAGGACGATGGCTGTGTGAGGGAGAGTGCAACGGCTAGGTTGGTAGAGATGGTTGATTTCCCGACACCGCCTTTGCCCGAGGAGACGCAGACTACCTGCTTGACGTTCGGAATCCGGCGTGGTTGAGGTGGACCACCACCCCTTCGCGGCATGGTCGGCGGTATCCTTTGATTGTTTCGTGGAAGGCCAAGTGGGTTTTCGTGAGAGTGGTTGGTGTTGCTTGACGACAAGTTCCGGAGAATGGAAGGAGCGGCTAGGGATCGTACCCAGGAATAGGCACGCACCATGGGCGATGACTGGTCGAGAGCGCATCGCAGCTCCTGAAGAGCCCTTCGGCTGGCCATCCTTTCCAAACAGTCAGAATGGTTGAAGGACGAGGAAACAAAGCAAGCTGATGACGAGGAGCAGGACGAAGAAAGAGGGTCTCAAACCTGAGCTTTCACTTCCGACTGCCTAGTCGATCTTTTTGGCTCAGCCTCCACATTCTCTCGTTGCTTCGTCCTTGTGCAACCTGACACATGATGTCGACGTTCGACTCTTCTTGCATCCACATGCCCCACCAGGACCACCACAGCATTGCCCACAATAGACAGTGACAGGGAAAGCGCTTCCATATGACCTGCGAAACACGTTAGCATGCCGCCCAAGAAACGGACCAACGCGCCATCCCAACCTTCGACCTCCACGAAGAAGGCGAAAAGCGGGCAGCATTCGGCTCTCACATGGTTCTTCACAAGTCCTTCATCATCACGCAAAGCAACCTTTACAGCGGATCCTCCCTCGCCTACGATCAGTGCAGCTCAAGCAAAGCAGAAACAAGTCTGTGTCGTTCTCGACGATGATGCGGATCACAAAGATGCCAACGGAGCACTTCGAACCCAAGAGGAGAAAGATGCTGCGTTTGCAATTCAACTAGCGGCTAAGGATGCAGGCTTGTCGGTCCAAGAGTACCGATCGCGTATGGAAGGTGACCAAGCTCTCGCCAAGCGTTTACACAGCGAGTGGTACAATGAGAACAATAAGCCAGCTGATGCAAATGCGGAAGCAGGACCATTGTCTCCACCACGAAAGCCAGCGGCAGCTCCAGCAACACCAGCTGCACCGAGCAAGAAGCCCGCCGCGACACCTAAGCCCGTAGATCTGGCTGCATTGGATGCATCAATCCAGGCCATTCCGCTCGGCGACGATATCTTTGTGTTTGACCCATGGGCTGTAGACACATCGACTTGGCCCATGATCAGCGACAAGGATGGGAACCTCGCCCCGACCACTCCATATGCGCTTCTGACACATGCCTTCGTCCTCATCACCGCCACTCGGTCGCGGCTCGCCATCACGACATTACTCACCAACCTGCTTCGCACAGTGCGGGCTCACGACCCCGAGTCGCTGTTACCAACTGTTTACCTCGTCAGCAACCACATCGCGCCTCCATACGACGGTATCGAGCTCGGGCTCGGCGGATCGATCATCAACAAGGCCATCAAGTCGGTGACAGGCAAGTCAGCCAGATTCATGAAACAGGTCTGGGACAAGACGGGAGATCCAGGTGATGTGGCGTACGAAGCCAAGAAGGACGTCAAGGCGCTCGTTCGACCGGCTCCCATCACAGTGCAGCGTCTGTTCTCAAATCTGCACAGCATTGCTCGGCTGAGTGGGACGGGCAGCGCCAATCAGAAGCTCGGTTATGTCACCAAGCTGCTCGTCGCGAGTCGGGGCGAAGAGACTCGCTTCCTTGTACGCACTTTCATCAGCCACTTGCGCATCCAAGCAGTACGAACCACGATAGCAACAGCTCTCGCTCGCACCTTTGCGCTTGTCGAGGAAAGATCAGCACCGGTCGAGCCGGGCAATCCCAGGGAAAAGGAAAGGGCAGCGCTGCTCCTCGTCCATCCACACGAGCGCAACGGTATCTTGGCCAATCCCACCAAGCTCAAAGAGCGACACGATCCAAATCGACTTGCTCTGATGGAGCGTCTTGCGAGAGCAGAAAAGCTGGTGCGCGAAGTGCGTGCTCGTCATCCCAACTTTGGCGTCATCGTTCCATCGCTGCTGCAACATGGGCTTGCAGGCTTGTCGGAACATGTCCCGCTTCGCATCGGTACACCCATCTCACCAATGCTTGGCTCCATCACGCGATCCTTGGGTGCAATGCACGAGAAGCTCGGACCAAGAGCCTTTGTCTCCGAATTCAAGTACGACGGACAAAGATGCCAGATTCACGCCAGTTACGTGCCGAGAAGCGCTGGACCAGAAGCACGCAAGAGCATCAAGGGTGGCGATGCAAACTGTGGAAAGTGGGTTGGCAAGAATGGCGAGGTGTACGTCAGGCTCTTCTCTCGTCACTTGGAAGAGATGACGAGTAAATATCCTGATCTCACCGACATGGTCCCAATCTTGATGGGACAGGAAAGCGAGTCGGATGCAAACATTGGAGGAAATGCTTTTGTCGATTCCAAGAGCAAGGATCAGGTGCTAAATGCGTTGGAGTCGGCCAATATTACTCATGAAGACCAAGCGCAGTCCCAAGAGGCGCAAGGTAAACGACAGCCGATCACTTCATTCATCATGGATGCTGAGGTGGTGGCCATGGATCTCGAAGGCCGTCTCCTACCCTTCCAGACGCTTGCCAACCGCAGCCGAAAGGACGTCAACCTGCACGATATCAAGGTCAAGGTGGGCGTATTCGCATTCGACTTGATGTATCTGGACGGCGAATCGCTGCTCAAGTCTTCGTTCCGCACACGGCGTAATCTGCTGCACAGTCGTTTCCCGCCGCTGTCTCCGCAAAGCCCGTTGATTGCTCGCTTTGCGCATGTCCGCTCGTGCGAGAGCACGGATCCGGACGACGTTACGCGTTTCTTTGCCCAAGCGCAAGAGTACAAGTGCGAAGGTATCATGGTCAAGTCATTGGATCACCATTGGGAAGCTCCGCCGGATGCAAAGGATGCTGCAGACGATGCGGATGACGACGTAGAGGCTTCGCGCCGTCTGCAAAAGCTCGCTGATGTGGTTGACGATGATCTTGCGATGGACAATGAGGATGAAGCCGTGCAGGCGCTGGACAACGGTGGCGGTGGCAAGCGCAACGGGCGCAACGGACACGAGGGGGTCGTAACATCAGCAGAGACAGGTAAAGGAGTCAACGGGCGTGGAAAAGCTTTGCTGTCGACGTACGAGCCCGACAAGCGATGTGAGTCGTGGCTCAAAGTCAAGAAGGACTACGTCGATGGATTGGGCGACTCTCTCGACCTTGTTCCTATCGGAGCATGGCACGGCATGGGACGTAAGGCGACGTGGTGGTCGCCGATGCTCCTCGCGCTCTACGATCCCACCACTGGAGTATTGCAAGCCGTCTGCAAATGCATCTCCGGATTCACCGACGCTTTTTACAAGGATCTCAACGTACGCTATGCAGAAGGGTCCGATACATGCGTACCGGCACGATACGGAGAACCGTCGCCGTTCGGTATCGAGCTCGAGACGGGGAACCTTTGGCCTGACGTTTGGTGGAAACCGAGCGAGGTGTGGGAGCTTCGAGGAGCAGACATTACGCTTAGTCCCAACTACACGGCAGCGATCGGTCATGTTAGTGAAGAGCGAGGACTTTCGATACGTTTCCCGCGATTTATCAAGAGGAGAGAAGACAAGTCGATTGAGCAGGCGACTACTCCTGCTGCCTTGGCGAGGATTTACTTTGAACAGCAGAAGGCTGCGCCTGTTCCTGGGCAGGGTGAGAAGGGGGCGGAGGAGGAGGGTGAGGGGGATAGCGAGGAGGAGCGGGAGAAGGAGCTAGGGGTTGCTGTGGATGATGGGTTCGAGTTTTGATGGACGAACGGGAATTGCCATGATTGTCCGCAGACGGTGGAGATTGGCTTCTTGTCTCCTATCGCACTGAAAAGAGCCAGCACTCTTACTAGCTCGAACATGTCTGCGCAAAAGCATGTGCCTGACACACTCTCAAGTGTTCCCAGCGTGACCTGGACGATGTCTCCGCCCAGACCTGATCTAGCTGCGTGGCTGGCGTGGCGGTTCAAGACAGTCATGCAGGCCATTTTTCTGAGACTTTTCACACACTCCCAGACAAAACTTGTGCTTTCGTTCCGGTGTGCACTGAGCCATGGCAAAGACTGACTACTTGGATCTACTGAGCTTCTACTGTAACAACGTTTGTAAGTGCTAGAGGGAGAATTGTGGACGAGATAGGGCCTTCTGTGCGGCAAATTGCTACTCACACGACGCACGATACACAACACCTCAACCAACTCACCAAACTCAGTCACATCATATCATCATCGATAAAGTCGCTGTCATTAAAATGCGAAAAACGTAAACACAAAAAAGTCTATGCTAACTCATCCGAGTGATCGTATCCGTTCCATCTCCTCGTCCGCCCTCCTCTGCAACACTACGCAACCTCGTCAATGCCATCTGCACCAGCTGAACCTGCTGTCTGGCTTGAGCGTTTGTGTCTGATCCATCCAATTCCAATTGGTCGAGAATCTTTCCGAGCGAATCAACGAAGTTATCCTTGCACTTCGCGACCTGGTCATACACCGCTGAAACGTTCCGACGTTGCGTCTCGAGCCAAAACAACAACGAAACAAGTTCTGTGAGCTTTCCGCTTTCCTCTGCTAACTTTTCCACTCCTACTTCACTCGGCACCACAAGCACTTTTCGCAACAATCCCGCGATTGCGTCCGTAGGAACATCTTCTTCCGCACCTTTGCCGAACCAGCCTGCCAATGCATCACGCAAAATCGTCACCCCGCCAGCCTGCAACTGTGCAAACGGCGAAGATGTGATCAGCTGCTCCATTGTTTGCAGCGCCACCTCTCGATCGCACCACCGAACCAGCAGATCCGTTAACAGCTTGAACCTCGCCAGCCTCGCAGTCAGACTAGGCGAAACAACACTCTGCGTGGCCAGCGTCTGTGCGAGACTCACCGCCAATTCGGCAGGCAGCACGTGTGAGCCAGCCGAAGCATCTTGTTCGAGTCCACGCAAACACCACTGCATCCACAGCAAGCTAGTATCCGCCAAAGCGTCCTCGTTGCCCTCAACCAGATCCGGCGAAGCTGCGGCTTTCGTCTGCTGGCCGACTGCTAGCAGCGCTACGGGTAGTGCGGCTTCCAACTGCGTCTGCGCACGCACGCCTTTCCATTCGATCGGCCGGTCGCGTGCATACCCTGAATACAGCAAGTGCACATGCAGGACGAATCCAGCGACACCAAGTGCAGCGAGAGTCTCGCGTGTATCGTCGTCATCCGGATCGCGCGACATTGCCATCAGCGCATTGGACCAGATGGAACCCAAATCAACTTCAAGCGAAGCAAGCGTCTTGGAGATCTCCGCAAAGAGTGCTTCGTTTTGCTTGACCGAACTGCGCCGAAGACTGTTCTTGCTTGCTAGCGCGTATCGTGGGTTTGACGCGTAGAAATACTCTTCGGACAGCGCCGTCTTGGCTCCCGCAAGATACGGCAAGCATACAGTGACACCTTGGAGGAACCTGCTGAGCGCTTCTCGAGAGGTCTTTCGGACAGGCTCCCGCTCCGTGCTCCCGGTACTGCGCGCTTCCCAGTCGACCAAGATGAGCGCCGACGAGCAACAAGTCTTGATGGCTTCTTCTGCAAGATGCTCGCTCGCTTTTGTACTGCGTTCAGCTACCGACGCGAGTCCAGGCATGAGACACTGCGGCAAGCGTACAAACACCTGCGAAAACCCCTGAGGCTTCTTAGTGCGGATTCGAGGCAGAACCGTGTTCAGCAAACGCATGAGATAGATGGACTCGGCCGCGGAGCTCCACAGTTGGTCGTCTTCGAACAGCTCGATGCAGCGACGCTCGTTTTCGACCATTTCGCCACACCGCATGTCGATGGCCATGTAGACTTCCCGTGACGACGCATTCTCACCCAACAAGTCCAGAATCTGCTTGGCGGTAGAAGCCACCTTGGCTGGTGAGCCCGACGAACGCTCGACAAGACCAGTCACAGGAGAAATGGCCTTGAACAAGTCGAACGAGACCGTGTCGAGCTCCTGCGAGAATCGTGCAACGTCCTCAGTCTGGAGTCGGTAGAGGTACGATGCAATGCTAGATACAGCACCCAGAAGCTCTACGTGTTCTGGCAAGTGGTCCTCGGTCAGCATGGCGCTAGTCATGACGGTGAGGCTGGCAACGGCCTTGGTCAGATCCAAGTCGTTTTTGCTTGACGCGTTGGCATTCTCCGCCTCAATCCGTGGACGCTGCATTGCATCCGGCTTGTCTCGAAGATCGAGCATGGTCTTGGAATGCGAGGCTGATTGCTCGGTGTTGGAAGGCGAGGACTCCTCGTGAACAACGGCGAAGGCGAGGTTGGACGAAGCTCGTAGACGTGGTGGTTGTGCAGAAAAGGGGATAGCCGAAGAGGGACCTGGGTTCAAACTACTTGCGGGCCCGAGCGACCGACCTCGGGTGTACTGTTCCTGATCATCGCTACCGTGCGAGATGGTGCTTCGGGGCTTGTTTGCGCCAATCGGAATATCCGCCCACGTCGGTCGATGAGGTGACTCGCTTCCGGATGCAGCCACAGTGCTGGCATTGCTTGCTTGATCCTCTGTAGGGACTGCCATTCCCGAGGCATGGCGATGCGAATGAGCACGACGTCGGACAGATGCACCACGGTGCTGCTTAGGCTCGAATGTCCCAATATGAATGCCCAGATCTGTCTCCTCGTCCAGCGTCGTGTCGCGCATACGAAGATCGGGACTCATCCACAAGGCAGCCATATCTTCCGGATCCGTCTCGATATCGGGATTGTATTCGGTCGTCGTTCCGCCAATGCTGAGCGCTTTGCGAATCGCATCCAGCGCACGATCATCCGTGACATGGACAAACACCTTGTTGGAGGCGCTGCCCTTGTACGAGGTGCTTGCAGCGCGTGCCCGGCTCGATTTGTGGGAACGCACGCGGCTCGTCGACCTGGAATTGGGTGCTGATCGTGGCGATGGGCTGTTGCGCGCTGAAGACTGATTCTCCGAGATTCGCAAGAGCTCCGGCGAGGTCTCGATAGTGAGACCAAGATTCTTGCGGTCCGGTTCATTTGCGTCTCGTCGGTGACGGTCGTGATGCTCGCGGTACGGTGCAAGGCTTCCGTCTCGCTTCTTGAGGTCCCCGTGTGATACGGCTGGGCTGGATGTACGACTGGCGCGTGGTGTGGTGTGGTTCGAGTCAATCATGGTTTTACGAAGAGGGTGAATGCCTGTGACAAACTCGGCGTGATTGCTGTGCAACTTTTGCAGGCGTGCCAAGCTATCTGTGCTGGCATCTCGGTGAAGGCCTGAGGCGTCCCTGTCCGAACCCACGGCCGACGAAGCGCGCGAACGGTCGCGATGCGAGCGGCTTGCCACACTCGATGATCGGCTGTACGATGGGCGCGACGCGACAAAATTGACCTGTCCAGCTGGTCGTCGAGGGAAGCGAAGCACTAGGCAGAATGTGAGACACTTGACATCGCCGCCCTTGCCGGAAGCGCTACCGGATCCTGAGACTGGCGCGTCAGCCGGAGTGCCCGGCGGTCTGGGCATGCCAGCTGCCTGAAGCTTTTCTGGCTTTGGTGGCGTGGAAAGGCTTCGTCGATTGGCGGGCCGTCTTCCGAAACTGAGGGCGCTAAAGATGGACTGCACCAAACTCTGAGGCTCTTCCTCATCAGCTCCCTCGGGCGGGTCGACGATCTCGAGTACACACTCAAACACATGGATGTGAGAGTAAGGGTCGGGCTCCGAACGTGCTGCCTGAATGGGGAAGGGCGTGCTGGGCGAAAGCGAAGTCGGTTGCGGACCTTCGCTGTGTGTCGGGATGGGTGTGGGTGTGGCGTCGTTTGTACGAGGAGCGCCGTTGGAGGCGGCATTGTTGAAAGCTCGAAAGGCAACTTCGAAAGGACCGGGTGTCGTTGGTAAGCTAGCGCTGGAGCTGGTGTCTGGCCAACAGTGATACAAGATGCCTACACAGCGCAAACAGTATTTGACGTACGACAAGACTCGCTGAACAGGTTGATGAGTCGGGTTGCTAAGCAGGAGCGTCGGTGCTGGAGAGAGATGCGCTTCCGGTACATCAGAATGGGCGAAATTGGGCGAAGAGGGTCTCGAGTTCATGGGTGTGGTGCGCTTGGAAGCGGCAGGCGTAGTGCCACTTGGCAACAGCGGCGATGTGAGTGCGGCATCGGCGGCAGGTCCCACGACCAAAGGCAGGTTCATCTTGTGTTGAGGCTCGACGGGAATGAAAGTGGTGCTCTTGAACTCTTTGACGCCCCGTTGTGGTGTTTCGTCAGCAGACGCCTCGAGCGCCTTGACCAAGTCTTCAAAGTTGCGCATCCTGCGCTCGCCATTGACCTCGAGCAGCTTGCTGACACGTTCGCGAAGCTCTGGATCCTGAATGGTGGAGACGGCGCGCTGAGCTCGGATGCTCATGGATCGCACGCTTGTATGCGAGGCACCGATGGGGTAGCGGACGCCCGTGAGCAGACGTAGCATGGTGATGCCGCATGTCCAAGCATCGACTTCGGGACCCCAGTAGTGCACGGTGCCAAGCGGATTGCGCAGGGCAGTGACGATCTCTGGGCAGTGGAAAGCGGGACTGCCACAGCAGGTCGAGAGCTTGGCTTCGCTACGACTGAAGTGCGTGGCAAGACCAAAGTCGAGGAGCTTGAGCTGCAAAGTGTCGGGATGAACGAGAATATTCTCTGGTTTGATGTCACGGTGGCAGATCTGCAACGGATGATGGATCGCATGCACTGCGGATAGGAGCTGGTTGAGAACGCAGCTGGCGACGCCGGTGGGGAGGATGGGATGATGAGGCGGTGACTGCTCGGAACGCATGAGCAGGAGCGCCTCGAGAGTGACATAGCCGTCCAGATACTCTTCGACAAGGTAGAAATGGCCTGGCGTGCGGATTGTTTCGTAGACATTGACGAGATTTGGATGCGGTGGTAACTCTGCCAAGAGAGTGGGTTCACGAAGCAAGCGAGTCGCGATCAAAGGATGGTGCGGGAAGAGAGGGGTATGCTTGATCGCAAAGAGCTGCGGATCACCTGTAGGACCATGCGGTTTGGAAGCGAGGAAGACGCTGGAAAACTTGCCCCGACCGAGGATCTTGGGGAGAAGGGTATATTCCGAGATGCCTCTGCTGAGCAGCTTGTCTGCCGATGAAACGGTGACGATGTCATGTTTACGTGTCTGAACGTCTTCGAGCGAAGGCAGCACGCTGCACGCCTCCCAAGTGCGAGAGAGTTCGTTGTTCTTGCGCTTGGGGTTGTTGGAAGAGCGGCTGCTGGTGTCGGTGTGAGACGAGCTGGGGCTGCTAGCGTTGCCGCTGCTGTTGCTGTTGCCGTTGGCGCTGGCAGAGACGCTATCGCCACTTGCGCCAGAGCCAGAAGCAGAACCTGGAGTGGTTGCTCGGCTCTGACGCCCTCCAGATGAAGGAGCGTCAGCGTCATCGTCGCCGCTGATAGCTGGGAGCTTGAGCAGTTCGAGGACAGCACTACCGGCGCCACGCGTCTTTTCCCATGCCTCCTGTTCGGCAAGCTTGGCAGCAGCAGCGACTTTGAGTCGTTGTTGCTCCTTTTCGAACTCCTCTGGGGAAGCATACTTGGCCGTCTCCGGAGACTGGCGCGAGGTCGAGGTTGAAGCAGTTGCTAATGCAGCAGCAGAGCAAGGATCGGCCGAGCGATCGTGGGGTGGTGCTGCAGACTGGGTTCTGGAAAACCTGTAGGTCTGTGAACGACGATATGGAGGCGCGGTTGGAGCCAGCATTTCGTTTGACGTCGATGCGGTGCGATCTTGGGACGAGCTTGGTTTGTTGACCGTTGTCGGCTGCAGCGCTGCCGAGATGGGTAGCGAAGGGTTGGAAACGGATGTAAACGATTTGAGCGTGGCGAGCGAGCTGGAGCGTTTGTGGGCTCTGAGGCTGTCTGTGATCTGACGTCGCTCCGAAGAGGTCAAAGTGGAGATGGCTTCGCGAGTAGCATTGACGGTTGCGGTTGAATAGGGGCTTTGAGATATGGTGCGAAGGGGCGGCGCTGGTGCGGGTGAAGAGGAGCGGCTCTGCCTTGCAGATGATGCGGCCGAGCTGGACAAACTTTTAAGCGGAGGTCTCTGTGAGGAACAAGAGGTCGATGGAAAAGCGATGGTTGCCTTGTGTTGATGCTGGGAAGATGGAAGCGAGGATGTGGACGGAACGGTTGGTGTGGTTGCTGCGGACGATGCTGTAGTACTTTGACTTGGATGCGACGAGGTTGTATTCGAGGGTATAGAGGAGGGTTGAGAAGAAAGAGTTTGTAAGGCTTGAAGAGGTTTGTCGGAAGGACTGGACGAAGGGGAGGAGGGCAGCGAAGAGCGAGAGTTGAAAGCAGGCGGCGGGTGAAGAGGCGGCATAGCTGCGAAAGACTCCTCGTCGACAACAGTAGCAGCAGCAGCAGTAGCAGCAGCAGTAGCAGCAGAGCTGAGATTAACAGCAGAGTCGGAAGACTGCTGCTGCTGCTGCAGGTGGCGCTGGTGGTCCATGATGCTCTCTATTTGCCCGAATGGAAGCGAGATCCGATCGAGCAAGGCATGAAAGGAATTGCGACTAGTGGGTGTACGCTGGTGGAACAATGGAGTTGGTGCGATGGCATGTCGGTGTTGCTGTTCCTGACTGAGTGGCTGCGGGTCAGTGAAAACAATTAGACAAGGAGCGGAGATTCGAGGGTCACCAGCAGGACCATCGAGATGGACCGACGCCTCACCGATAGAGCTTTGAGGGTGGAAGCGCCCAAAGGGTCACCGATAGATCCCGAGAAGTTTTGAGCGATGAGGGGCTTGGAACAGCAGAGCGGCAGTGATGGTGCAAGGTCGAGACCGTATTGTAAGTCTAGCTTTTTGCGAGCGAAGCAGGAACGCACGTCAGAGCTGAACGAAGACGGCAAGGCGAGCAGCTGAGCGGCGGACAGAAAGGCTGATGTGCTTGGAAGCAGCTTAGGATCGGAGCAACAGGAAAGAAGCGAGCCAACGACAAGACAAGAAAAGAGTGTGTGAATGTTTGTGCGATAAGGCCTTGTGCGAAGAAGCTGTGTGACCAGACGGGCTCGAGGAGTCGGTCGTCGTTGTGCTTGTTCAGCGTGGAACTCCTGGGTTGACCCGAGATTAGAGCTTTGTTTGCGTTGCGTTGCCAGTGCGGAACTCAACGCAGGGATGACGAGCATTGGGTCGGAAGCAAAAGAAGACAGATAGGGAATGGACAAGCGAGCGATAAGTGAGAAGCTGAGCTTTGTTGTTGATTTGAGTGGGCCCAAAAGCTTGAATTTCGATTTCCGCTGCATCGCTCGCCAAAAAATCAAAATCCAAATCGAAATTGAAATCGAAATTGAAATCATTCCCAGAGATAAGGCGGAGTGGAGTGGAGTGTGCCTTCGACGCGGCCGAGCTGGTAGTAAAGACGCACTGAGAAGGTGGGTCGCTTCGACACCTCGCCTACACTGCATCGCAACCATATGATAGAATACAGAAGATAGGCTTCTCTCGTCGTGCAACGCCAGCCAACCATCGTATTTTTTGAACAGATCATCATCTCATACAAAGCATCCATCGACGACGACTCGGCTATCCCTACGATTCTACGTGCCAATTGATGCGTCTCACGATGCAGCTGCGTCGATCGAGTGGGCATTGTGTGATTGCGGCTAAGCAGAGGTCGGAGTCTCAGCAGCTTGCTCTGACTTGGAACACTGCAATCACAACGTGCTTTGAGAATGCAATTCTCCTGCAACTGCTTTTCTTGGGTTTCGCAATTTTTCCGATGACGGCTGAGATGCTGCACCGACTCTTCGGATACAGGCGAGCAAGCATGCAGCTTTCGTAGAGACTAATTAGAAGCCCCGATTCCGTTGGCTTGCCGCTCCTGGAACGAATAAGATTTCAAGCTGTTTCACGCTTCTCCATTCCCAAGAAGCTGCGAGGAGCATGCATGCCCTGCTTCAACGGAGAAAGCCGCATGTCTTGGTGCATCGAGGTGGGCGCAACACAATGAATGTGCTTTTTGGAATCGTCTGCTTCTTCAACGCGAGCTCGGCCGTCAGACTCGGATATGACAGACACGTCGGTCAGCTTCCTACGTTACTCGGCTCTCTCTTCAGCTCAGTTTCGACTCTGAGCAAGCACTTAGACCACCACCAAGTCGAAAGGATATTCCGAAAGGGGAGAAGAAAGACCTGCTGACCTTTCTTTGCCTTGGGCGCTAAGGACACGCATCGATGCATCCGTCCCTTCCGATTGGTCTGATTTCTTCTCCGACTCCTGCACGATCCGAAGCAAGCGCCCCTTGACTGCCCACGCTGTAAAGTTATCTTCTGCAGCCGGCGCATGTTTCTGCTTGTTCCATCAGCAGACCCTTTCAGTCAAGCGCTTTCGTTTTCGGTACCCATCCGATCCTTCTCTGCCCTACCGAGAAAAAGGATCTTCCATAGCAGCACACAAGCTAGCTCTTGGTGACCTCGACTTGCTCACAACCCTGGTGTCAGATGACTTTTCTCTCGAGTCAAACCATCAAGCTTTTGAACTTGTACTGTTTTCGAAGATCGTCCATGCCTCAACTTCGGTCAAATTAAGTCAAGACTAAGCCAAGCCACGGCAGGTACAAGCAGAACTATTTTTTTTTTTTTTATTTTTATTTTTTTGTGGCTTGGCGAGAACAAGTTTAATTTTGAATTCCTCCAGCACTGTGACTGGGTAGCGGCTCCTCCGGCGATCCCGTGATCCCCTTTTTTGAGCTCTCTGTGATTGGCTCAATATTGCAGAAAAAATCTCCGCTGCAAGATCACATGTGGCTTGCAAATCCCTGTCACTGCAGCAGCCCCGAATGTCGGTCACTGCAGTCGCTGCCTCTCAGAGCAGCTGTCGAGCAAAGCATTTGCCGCGGTCCCATTCAATTGACCGAGATTGATTGGCCTGACCTCGACGCAATGCTGCGCGATAACATGCAATGCGCCCGGCACAACCAGTCGTTGCCCAACGTCAAGCTAAAGTACTTGCGCCGATCCGATTCAAGTCTTCTGTATCGCAAACTCGCCTGTGTTTTACCCGAGCGCGAGCAGAAAGGCGGACAGCACGCTGTCACTCGTGTGATCGAGAAAGGGTATCGATTGACTTTGTGTGAGTGGTGTGACTTGTACAAAACATGCAATAATTGAGAAGGTGAGGCCGTCGACTACTCCTCGTCCTCGTCCTCCCTTTCCTTCTGCGGTACCCCTCTATACCTAACCGCCTGATACCCAAACATCAACGCCACCGCTAGTTCGAGCAACACATCCACAGTGATTTCTTGAGTGTGTCGAGGATCTCTCCAACTCGCAAACGAATCAATAAAGACAACGATGCTCAGCACCGTCGTCAAAACTGCCGTACCGATAGCAGCGATCCGGAAGGAGCCGGTAAAAGTTGCAGATCGGTAATTGAAGTAGACCTGCGCCAGCACTTGCGTGTTGAGCAGTGCCCCAGAGAAAGATCGTGTCGTTTCTTCAAAGATTCGTCGAGTGAGCGAGAAAGCTGCTTTGCCTCCCATGTCATCTACCATGCAACGATCAGCCGGGTTGAGTACAAAGATCGGTTGATCGATCAACAGATAGAATACGAATAGGCCGGCAAAGAGCATGTAGAAGGCACGCTTTTCGATCGAGTTGGCCAGCTCAATGCTCTTGATCTCGCGTCGTGTTGGGCGACGTCGACGGAATGCAAGCGGGTTGCGCCACCATTTGGTAAAATTGGAAGGCCGCTGCAGATGCAGCAGTGTGATGGCCACGAGGGGTAAGTGAATCAACCCAGTGCTGCCATACAAGACCCTTAGAATCCATCCCCTAATCCACGTCTCTTCTTCGGCAAGGAAAGGCTGAGCAGCGTCAACGACAAATTTGAACACATGCAACACCACCCACGCCCACTGCGCTTCGATCCATAGACCCGCACTTGTCTTTCTGCTGTACCAGAACCAAATGAGCAGAATCTCGTCCATGACGAGGTGCCAAATTGCCAGGCTGAGGCTGCTCATGAGAAAACGGGTTGGATGATCCTTTTCGTGAATCCTGTCACCTGTCAAAAAGCGATCCGTGACTGCGGCATAGTCGAGATCTCTTATCGAGTTGGCACCGATTTCCTTTCCGCTTTCCTCGCCCGGACCGAGAGGCGCGGGTTGAGGTCGTATCCAAGAGGCGTAATTGGACTCTGCCACAATCACTCGCTGCAGCGTGTGAGAGGAGAAAAAGAGGTTCCATTCGATTTCGAAGTACTGGCCAGAATGATCGAGGGGAGCGTCAGGGATTTTGCATGCAAGGCTTGCGTTTCCTGCAAGAATCGTAGGCTCTCGATCGAGCGTTGGCATTCGATGCGGAATACGACGTTGGAATTGCGGAGACGCAGGAGTCGAGACCTGGGTTAAAACAGGACCGTAGAAATGGATCTCTTCCTCGTCCTTGACATCTCCATCATTGGTGACTATTACGTCCGAAGCTGCTGAGGTAGGACTTTGCTGCTGCCTCACAAAGGTGAACATCGACTCGAAGGCATGCTTCCAATAAGGGCGCTCGCAGAATGCAGTGGTCCAGTTTGTACAGGTACGTAGAACTTCGATGCCGCCCAAGATCTGTATTCGTCGGAATGTTGCATTGTCAAACACGTCTCTGCTCTTGACTAGTCCAATGCGGCTTCGTGTCCTCAAATGCGGAACCAAGATCCTTGCCTCACCGTCTCGGAATTCTGGGAGTTGCCCGTTGGCCGATTGGTTCAGCAGACTAGAATTGGCCTCGAGGAAGTGAAGATTACGAAGATGACGATCGAAAAAGGGGCTGACCTTGGTGCCATTGTCGATCGTCCTTGGCGCAGCTAGACCTTGCGAATCCGTTCGGTAGAAAGGAGACGGGACGAGCTCGAGCAAGGAAGTCGAGATGCCAGCGTCTGCTAGAGCGTAGTCTAAGCTGTACTCGGATTTCTTCTCGGCAAAGTCGACCCTCTTGGGCAAAATGGGCAGCTCGGATGGGAGCATGTAAGAGACGTTGCGGAATGTGCCAAAAGCCCGAGCTTGCTCCTCGGGAATGGAGATGCTGAATGTCGCACGCAAAGAGGAACGCCCCAACCCATTGGTATAGAGTGGGGCTATGGGAATTCGGAGTGGAATACTGGTGTGAATCTTGGAGTCGATCGTAGCTCCTTTTGCGATCTTGCCTGTCCAGACAACTGCATCACTGCGAGTAAAGGTGGAACTAGCACCGCTCGAGGATCGCTTGTACATGACCTTTTTGACGATCTGCCAAGGTTCATCTCGGTCCGGAAGCTTGTCTCCCCTTGCGAGCAGGTCGGTCACGTCTTGCCATACAGTTGCATGGATGTCAAAAACGGAATTTGGGCCGATAAGAGGATGTACCTGCGATGCGTTGTAGGGCTGGACATGTTTGCGGTCGATAGCGAACGTTTTGGTTGGGAAGAGGAAGCCGCGGGATAGTCTGGTGATCAAGTAGGCACCTCCGATGATGATACCAGCTCCAAAAAAAGCAAGCAGCGCTGTCGCGGTATAGAAACAGAACTGGCACGTCCGTTTGCGTCCTTCGCGTTGCTTGCTAGCACGATCGACGGGTATTGAGGAAGGGTGGAACACCTGTTCGGATTCCTTTGGTAATTCCATGATGGCCAAGACTCTTGTCGATTTGGGCCATGATGGGTAGTGGAAAAGGCAAAAGGACTTGATCAATGATTCCATGACATTTTCGTTCAGATGCGCAGTCGGTCGATGCGATCGAATGTTGTTGGTCGGATCCGTAAATGATCGCTCAAGGATTCATGCAAGTGACGGAGCTGCGTGTCCCGCTTTTTAAGCGCAGCAGAGCCAATCAAGTTGGAGCCAGCTTGGTGTTTTTTTTCGACTCAGCCAGCAGTGACGGAGCAATACGACGCCACTGTCACATCGAGAGCGTCTCGAAAGTAACTGCAGCTGGAAGCGTTCGCAGTATTACACTATGGCGCTCGATCGAATGTGATTGGAAGCTACCAAAGCGGGACGTTCCAGCGGGATGATCAACTTCGGCAAGACCCTGACTGAACGAAGCGTCAAGACGCAACTCATATCGGGCTATAGACCTGGCCGATCTGACCCGTTTGGATTGCGGAGCGCTTGGAACGAGCGCTAGCATCACTGGAGCAGCGGGCGCGCGGCCATTCACGTGATCAGTCACGTGAGCAGGGTGACGTGGACGGAGCGGGCTAACGTTTGCTCTTTCTGTTTTCGTGCGAGTGTTGTGAGGGCGTGTGTGGCCACGAGCACAGCAACGGTGATCATCAATTGACAGGTCGCCGCCGATTGCTTATCTTGACACTCAGCTGTTTCTATCGTGCCCAATTGATACAACTATGAGCATGGAAAGACTTCGCCGGCGGATGCTGATCTGTCAAGTCATGTGAGCACTTGGCGCTAAGGTTGCTATCGAGTAGAGAAACCCCGAGATGCCACGTGTGAGCTGAAGCATAATGAAGTCGCCGGTGGCAGCATGGCATGGTGCAGAACACAAACGCGGGGGGACCTCGCTTCGCAACGTGGGCCAGCAATCTATTCTTACACCGAGCATCATTGCCTCTTTGGTCTTCTTTACTCTACACCGCCCAGGCAACGGAGGTGGGTGCCACGCACTAAGTTAGCTGATTCTAGAAGGACACTTGCTCCTTCTCGAAACCTAAAAGTGCACAAGACGTCAGCAGACTGTCAAGCGATCCCCGCTGCCACTGTGCTTTCGTTGACAAGGCCGATGCTCCCGGCGATCGCTAGCATACACTGGCGACGAAAGTAAAGCAACATGCATGCATGCTAGCGAACTAGTGCTAGTGCAACACAGATTTTTATCTTGATGGCGCTAACCAATCTTTGACGCCTAGAGTCCGACTTGCTTTCAAACCGAGTCAGGACCTACGGTACAGTAGATCATGTTGCATACGGGCAGCCGAATGAGATCCGTTGAAACCGCACGCGTTTCTGCTGTAGACGACGCCTCAGTGCAGCTTGCTGCAGCACGTTGTCAGCGAGGGCGAGCCCCATGGGAGTTGTGTCTTGTAACTTAGCATGATCGTGCAGTAGAGCTCAGAATGACCAGCTATATACTTGCTGTTTAGCTAGTGTGTATATATACTATCAAGTCGATGAGACGAGATGATTAGGCGGCCTCATTCAAAGCCGTTCTTCCAAACACTCCTCAAGAATCAGGTACTCCAGGCAATCTTTCTACGATGCGCTTTTCCATCCCTGTTCTTGCCGCGAGCTTGCTCGCCGCCAGTGGCTCTTTCGCTCACGCCGCTGCCGTTCCTTCTGAGGGACTCAGTTCCGCTCAGCTCCAGCGTCGCTTGACGAGTTTGCTGAAGAAAGAGACAAGCTTCTCTGGTCAGCCTTCCAAAGCAATCATGTACACCTATGTCCCCACAACGTTCAAAAAGGGCAATCCCCTAGTGCTCGCCCTTCATCATTGCGCAGGTACCGGACCTAGCTACTTCGGGTAAGTGAAACGCACAGGTCCCTCCAAAATACCGAGCCATCGCTGACACACTATCAACTACGACTTATAAAGCGAATACCCCTGGGCTCAAGCCGCGGACCAGAAAGGCTTCATGATGATCTTTCCAAGCTCTCCTTTTGAGAACGGTACGTGTTGGGATGTTGCTTCCAACGCTGCTCTCCGTCGTGATGGCGGTTCCGATCCGCAAACCGTTGCCAACATGGTCAGGTTCGCGATCCAAAAGTACGGCTCCGGAAAGAATTATGTGACCGGCCACTCTTCTGGCGCAATGCTCACTCAAGTCATGGGCACCGAGTATCCTGACCTGTTTGTTGCCGGTGCCGAGTATTCGGGAGTTCCCTCGACTTGCTTCGCGACCGGAAAGCCAATCGGACAAGATTGGAACTCTGCTTGTGCCCAAGGCAAGTACAACGAGACTCCTCAGTACTGGGTTCAGAAAGCCAAATCTACGTATTCTGTAAGTTGTCCATGGCGCTTTTTTGCGCGTTTCTTAAGACGTCAGCAAGCAGTGAAGGCGGATCACTGACTTGAGCATCGCTCGTATTTCTTCATCTCATCGACTTCAACAGGGATACTCGGGCGCATACCCTAGGATGATGCTCGTCCACGGTACGGCCGACACTACGATCAGCTTCAACGACCTTGGAGAGAGCGTAAAGCAATGGACCGGCCTGCATGGCCTCGACGCTGACAAGCCTACCAAGACGGGTACACTCCTCGACCTATCCAACTATCAGGTTACATACTATGGCGACAACACCGTCATGGCTATTGCAGCCGGTGGCGTCACGCACAACAACCCGGCTAAAGTCGGTTTGACCTGTCAGTTCTTCGGTATTTGAAGCGAGGAGCCGGACCGCCGGAATCGCTTGAAAGGAATTGTCCACTCTGCACCTTAGCCACATCATTGTCCTACCCCGTGCTACCATTTTCATCACACTGAGACTCGAAGGCTTGATAAAGGGTAGCGTCGACCGCAGCCTTCAGATATCGTGTCTTCCATCTGTAACTTCGGCAAATCGCAAGGGTTGTTTGATGAATATTCGAATAATGTCTTAGAACGAGCCTGAAGGTAGCACTATCTTTGGTGTCAACTCACTTGCCCATACTCGCAGGCAGACTACGTGTACGATATCTTGAAACTCAATAAGGTCGACGATATGATCGTATAGGTTCCTTTCTGTGATCAGTCCAAGCGTAATGTGCTTGCAGCCTACAATGTCCTCGACTATGAGCTAGAGCGAGACTATGACACCGTCAGCTACTCAGTCTACGAGAACATTCCATCGGTTATGCCTTCCTTGACATTAGCTATGCAGACCTCGCCGAATACCCCACCCGGCAAGGTCACGTTCAACGCCGATTCGTACTTCGTCTCGTCTATAGACTTTTTGTCCCATCTCGCATGGTCTTGTTGCAATCACACGCTAGAACGTCATCAGACAATTTAGTTCTGTCTTCGTATCGATCGATCCCTTCCTTGACAAGCCCGATCATCAACTTGTGATCTTGAGATCAGTTCTTCCTGCTCACACTCGTCAAGTCTGCTTCTACGGCCTTGCGAGTGGAACCTATGCATGCGGTTGGCGTGGCTGAGACCAAACATGGCAGTAAGACAACTGGTCGCGGCGCTTGTCGGAGTGCAAAAGCGGAGTTGCCATCACAAAGAAAAAACCCAAATGAAAAGAATCTTTACCCCGCGCGCTCTCATCCTCAACTGCAGTGTAGACGCTTCACAGAGGTCTAAAACAGTGCCAACCACGGAACGAAGCAGCCGCTCATCGCGAATAAAGCGGTACCGGGTCTTCAGATCCGTCTTTGCTCTGTCACGCGGGAAAAGATCTTTCATATGAATCAAGGTATATTGAAAAACAAGCATGTACATGAGAAGTCATTGATTGACAACTGTGCGCAACAAACTGTTCTAGATGGGAATACCAGGAGCAGTGATAGGGCGCGAAAAGTTGGAGCGCGAGAGAGTGGAAGAGTGACGAAGCATTTTGATCCTGAGCTCGTCCAAGTTGAATGAAGCAGGAGGAGCACGCATAGGGCTCATGGGGCGAGCGCTGCTGGGACGAAGCAGAGGCGATGAGATGGGCGAGCCGCCCTTAGGTGTCACTGGAACCGAGACGACGGCACCAGCGGCACCAGCGACATCGCTAAAGTAGTCGTTGGACGACTTGGGCGACGAACCACAAGAACAGAGCTGAGGTATCGAAGGAGCAGATACTTCACCCAGGAGCATGACCGAGAGACGACGAGAGACATTGTGCACGCCGACAGAAGATCCGACTTCGACAACGGCCTTCTCGGGAACGTTTTGCCTGACAAATTGGTCGAGAGTGAGCTCAGCGCAGGGAAGCGAAGGGTCGGTGGGGAGCGAGAAGTATCGCGTCTTGGTGGGGATGGTGCGGTAAAGACCTTCGGGACGGAAGGGTGTCTTGGATCCCGCCTTGAACTTGGCGTTCTGGAGAGCGGTGACTTGGGCGAGGTAGGAGACGCTCTTCTCTCAAGTGCACACTGCCGAGGCAGGCAAGTAAGGACGCTTGGTTTTGGAGCTTGCCTTGGCAGCGAGCATCTTGACGAGCTCCCAGAGCATGTCGACCGAGGCGGTCTTGACCATTTCGGGACGAGCATTGGCAGCCGAGGATCGCGAAGAGCCAAGAAGATTAGCGACCGAGACGGCGGGAACTTCGATGCGGCGCATCTTGACCTCGACGAAGGCCGAGTACTCGCCACAGCCAGCACCGTCACAAGAGCGGCAAGTGGAGGCCTTCTTGCCCTCGCAGGTCATGCAGCTCAGCTTACCCTGACCCTGGCAGCGGCCACAGCGGCGACTACCCTTCTGCATACCTGTACCCGAGCACCAGAAGCACTCGTTGCCAGCTTCACCGCGGCAGGTACGGCAGTTCTCGCTACCCAAGCCAGAGCACTTGTGACAGGCACCAGCAGTCTTGGATCGCGGGAGCTCAAAGATCTTGCGTGTCTTGCTCTTGATGGTGCTAATGTCGAGACCTTCGTGAAGGATCTCGAGGTCCCATGGGTTGGGCAACTCGGGGAGAAGAGCCAAGGGAGTCAAGTCGAAAGCATCCTTGTCGATGTTGGCGACCTTCTTCCAGAGGGCAGTACGGCTCTCGAGCACAACGATGGCCTTGATGACCGAATGAACCTTGTTGCCCTTGAGCTCGACCTTGAGTGCTTGTTGACGAGCAAGACGTTCGGCAGCACTGATCTCTTCCTTCTTGGTGGGTGGCAGAGGAGTGCCGTCCTCGCCGAACATGCGTGCAGGAGGCTCGACGAGCGAAGGGAACGACTTGGCGAGAACAGCCTGAGCTGCTTGGCGAGAAGGAGGCTCTTGGTTGAGGTTGGCCATGCGGAAGACAATGTCCTCGCGGCTGAGACCCGAAGATGGCAGAGAAGGAGCCTCGCCAAAGAGGCTGCTGTTGGTCGACGAGATGAGTGGGGAGGACGAGGGACTCTGCTCGGAATCGCTCAACTCGACCGACTTGCCCTTGTGCTCTCGAGTGTACCTTGGCTGTTCATCGATAAGCTCGAGCTCATCCTCTTCGCCGATGGAGTCGACCTTGGCGGCACGAGCGCATGGGTGCATGGGTCCTTGAGCGGTGACAGCAAGGTTGCTGTGGTAGAGGTCAAGAAGCTCCTCGAGAGCGCCACCGCCACGGACCTGCTGGTCGTAAGAGTCGAGCTTGAGAGCATGCTGAAGGTAGTCGACGTCGGTGAAGCCGATAGCATTGGAATGGTGAGGGATGTCATGAGGGCCTGAGATGGGACGCTTGGCTTGGGGAGCGACGACACGAAGAACTGCTGCTTCCTCCTCATCCGAGTAGGAGCTGTGGGTGGAAGCGGTGCGGACGGAGCCGGTGTACATGGAGCAAGGACTCGAGAAGCTGGACTCGCTGAAGCCCTGCGAGCGAGGCGAAACTGGCTCGTATGTGTAGTTCGACATTGTTACAGAGTAAAGAGATGGGAGTAGCTGAGGAGCGAAGAGAAGAAACCACCAGCAGTATCAAGAGGTTATATGAGGGAAGCGGGCTGTAGGCGGAGGATGCGAGTCCGGGTAGAATTAGAGAAGAAGAAAGTGAGAGGCAAGAAAGCAGGTGGAATCGCTCTGATGTTCGTATGTGAAGAGGCAATGAAGGGCTAGGTGCGATGAGGGCATAAACGAGGCGACTGGTTCAAGATGAGGTGTTGGCTTATATGAAAGTTTCAGTGGTGAGTGAGCTTCGTGGTCATGACCATCTCGGGTAACAAGGGCATTGAAATGGTCAAGGTTGAGCGGCTATTGGCCCTCAGCAGAAAACGACAACTCGGTGCACATGCGACACCACTGCACCTCTGTGCAAGAGGGCAGTGAGACACAAGAAATGGCGGACAAAAGCAAGAGAAAAGGGCCACTGAGGAGGATGGCGCGTGTAAGCTCGACAATGGATGTCGAAGAGTGTCAGATCATTGCAATAATGCGTGAGAGGGGTAGTGACAGCTGAATGGACGACGGGTTCATGACGAAGATGGCTCTGTATGGCTGCAATGGCTGCGGAAAGAGACGCCCAAGAACTCAGCGTGTTTCAGCAAGGTGGAGCCTCTGACAAACGGTCGCCGATACTGCAAGCGGCAAAGACTACAGTGAGCTCGACTTGTGGCGGCTAAGGTCCTCTCGAAGAGGTGTCTCGGATTGCCAGTCCGAGCAAAAGCGCCTTTTTTTTTTCTTCAGAAAATAATTCAATTTTGCATAGCATAATCTTTTTTTTTTTTTTTTTTTTTTTTTTCATTTTCCTGTCCGTTGGCGCACAGGAGTTGTATAGGTGACAGGATATGCCTGCAAACGGACTTATGGATTGGATGTAACTATACTTCCCCTCCGACAAAGAACATATGAGGACTTGCTGAGGTGGTTGCTCGATTAGCAATGTTCGATAATATGCCTAGAAGCGAGACCTCTCCTGTTTTGCAGCGGGAATTCAATCTTTCCATGCGGCTCTAAGCGAGGCCATTCAACACTGTGTACCTGCAGTTTGGCGTCGAAACCTTGTTCTTTTTATTGATTACTTTGCCGATCCTTCGATCAGGCACAAATTACTTGCTCCATCAGCTGATGCCTTGATCAGCCAGCGCTAATGCCGAGGTGCCTCGTCAAATCGATCTGCGAGAGCGAAGACAGTCTACCAAGGTCGTGTATGGAATCGATATGACCACGATTGCGGGTTGAATCACTTTGGGCGCAGGGAACGAGCTGGACTTGATCTGCCAGTAGCAACGTCCCCCAGGCTTTTGATAGGGCTCATAGCAAACGAGTGTGAACTCAGCGAGACCGTTCTGTGCACCGGTCAAGTTGCGCGACAGGCCCATACCGCACCAAGAAAGGGAAATAGAAGCACCCTTATCGAGCGGTGGCAAGCACAGCGAGAGTGCAGAGCATCAGAGTCCCATCTGGACCAGAATTCCGGATGCGAGAGAAGCAGAGAGTTCCCAGGAAGCGGTCTCTCGCTTCGAGGGACAACACAAAGTTCAGCCGCTAAGCGCGAGACCATAACCTCCAAGATTCCCACGGTGGACCTGTCAGATAGATTCAAACTAGCGCAAGAAGGGATCGTGGCGTGAAGAGTAAACAAAGGCTGTTTCGACCCGACCGAGGCGCAGAGTGTCGCGCTGAGTTTGTAACAATGCAGACGCACTAAGCGCCATGTTGTTCATGCTACCCGAAACTTGTGCTGCATGTAACGGCATTTGCTTGCAGCGATCCTTCTTTTTCAACGACTTCAGGAACGTCGATAGCTCATGTCTTTGAATCTATCCAATTTGTCGATCTTTTGCTTACTAGATTGCTGCCAGGGCTATCATAGATTGTAATGTACTGTAATTTACATCTTTGTTTTCGTCTTTCTTACGCGTGGCCATCGACACTAGTCTCGCCAAAGTGACACCAAACACCGTGTTCCTCCGCGCGCAGCCGCTCTCGAATCCACGCTAGTACACTCTGGAGCCCCAGTCCCTTTCGGCTTATCGGATCTGTATTCGGTGATGTGGACGATTGCTGGCGTGATTCGATCTAAGAAGCAGTGTTCGAGTCGCCAACATCCCAGTAGATCGGGCAGTCGGATTCGTTGACAGGAAGGCTCAACGTCGCTGTAAAGGCTAAGATAATGCTCCATATCAAATGCCTTTCGTGTTTCGAAAGCCGCCACCCGATACCGGAACGGAGAGTGCTGGTGAGACGATCAACGTCTCAGCCAATTGCTGCTAGGTGGCTACGACCATGAACGAAGCAACAACCGGGGGTCGCAAGCGGTTATCGTGAAGTGACCGTGGAGAGTCTGTACAGGACAGATGGCGATTTCGGCTTCTGAAGAGTCTCAAATCCGAAACACGGCGTACGAGAATGCAGCGTCAGTTGCCCTGAATTTTGACACGCACTCGAGCAGCAGTTTCTGACACACCTTGAGCCACGCATGCATCAGATTTGTACTGCAATTTTGTATTCAGAGCCAAAATTCTATTCGACAGTCTGGACCCTCGTCAGGGCTGAGGCACGAGGCCCCGTGTCGAGAACGGACAATGCTTTTGGACATGTGTCTCAGAACGCAAGCTTTTTTCGGCTTTTCTATTTGTAATGTACCTCACGTAGATCCGACATTCACGTAGATCCGAAATTACAGATATTTTAGGGTTTGGGCACGTCATCAGTATACTTGAAAAATTTACATGATCACTTCAAGCTATGCTCAGGGCACAATGTCATAAGGAAAACACATGCTGACTCCTAACAAGAAGTGTAGCATGGATGCTAGTGATGGTGTCTATGTGGTTGGATTGATGATTGAGGTGATGTATGGTGACTGAGATGGTGTGGAAGTCTGGCCGATTTTTTTTTCTTCGCATTTTGGGCACTTTAGCAGTGTAATTAATTTTGATATTTCCTCACCATCACTGATGGCGACAAGACCATGATCCACAACACCAAACACCCACTTGTAGGGTATCAATGTGTTCCTTATGACGAGCAGAATGCGAATCTGCAAAAACATATGAGTGTGCACTGCCAAAGTTGAGCGCCAGAGGCGAAAACAGTGATGTTGGATTTTTGGGCACTAGAGCAGTGTAAATCTGCCAAAACCGGTCTGATCACTTTGAGCTGCTTTTTCTCCATGAAGTTGGCTGTATTGACGTGGTTTGGAGTTGATATACTGGTAATGCAATGTATAATGAGCTGGTTTGCAAAGTTTGAAGGGCAGTTGGCATAGGAAGATGGTGTGGCATTGCAGTTCCAGTTCAAAGAGATGATGGTGGTGAAGAGGGAATAAAGTGGTGAGCAAGCTTGATTTTTTGACAAATGGTGGATGTGGCACAATTTCGCATCTTGCACCGGCAAAGAAAACAGTTAGCCGCCAAACGTCACACGGTAGAAACAGCTCAACAGCCGCAAACGGGCTGTAGAACACATAAGCGCTATCTTGTACCTTTTTTTTTTGTAAACAGTAGTGATCCTTGTCGTCTGAAACATTGGGATGACAAACACAGTCATTTTCTCAATCCTTGCCGCTATGGCCCGATCTCATTCCCTTTATTTGGCTCTCTTCACAGTGCTATTCGAGCTAGCTCGACGCGAGACCAGAGGAGGCGCCGCTGACATCTTTCTTCTCCGCTCGCATTCTCGGATCAGAAAGCCTATCCAGTCGGCTTCCATCTCTCGATGAATGCTTGAACGATTCCGCAAATACCGGCTGAAGTTTTCTGCTAATCGCGTGGCCGCCGTCAAGCTGTGGTCAGTCTCTACCTTTCAGAGAAGGCAAGTGCAGCAGCCACAGTGGATGAACATGCTCCGCAAGACGCTCAGCCCGCTCTTCTTCAACGGCAGCTTCCAGGCAAACATGTACATCATTCTTATGGGTCGTGTCGCCTTGCAGACCTTCATCGAGAGGCGCGATGGTGTCACTCTCGCTGGCCCAGGTATGCGCCGACCTTTCCGCCTCATTCTTCCTCTTGCCATGACTCTGGCTCTCACTTCGGTAGTCGTGGTTCTCAACGGTTTCAAGTACGCTCCTGCGATGACTGAAAAGCTCAACAACCCGATCGCCCAGCCTCCCA
The DNA here is from genome assembly GCA_014826065.1 of Anthracocystis panici-leucophaei. NCBI lineage: Eukaryota > Fungi > Basidiomycota > Ustilaginomycetes > Ustilaginales > Ustilaginaceae > Anthracocystis > Anthracocystis panici-leucophaei. Next base: position 1,049,514 of record CP060303.1, read on the forward strand.
AGGTTTGGGAGTCGACCGTTGTGTACGTCAACACGGTTGTCTCGTTTGTCTTTGCGCCTTACGCCTACACTACCTCGGTGGCAAGCTCATACATGCCTCCTGGCGGCATCATGTGGTTCACCTCGGTCGTCTTCCAGCAGACCTACGTGGTCACTGTCTACGCCTGGGTGATCCCATTTACCATCTTCCGCTGGAAGAACTACGGCTTCATCACATTCATTCTCTTGTCTGCCTGGATGGGTCGCTGGTCATGGTACACCCTGACGGGTCTTGCCATTGCCGAGTACTCGACCGTCTACAAACAGCTGCTTCCCAAGGAGGGCATCCCGCTTAACTCGGAAAAGACCAAGTTCCTCAACCCCAAGCTGATCCCCACGATCTTTGTGGTGATCGGTGTCCTGTTCAAGTACCTCTGGATCTCTGCTTTCCCAAGCATGTTCTACAGCGACTACATCCGTCACATTGACCTCAACACTGGTACGCTCAACCGTCACTGGGACTACAACAACAGAGCCTACCCTCGATGGGACGACTGGTTCCTTGCCACTGGTCTGCTCGTCCTCGTTGAGCTCAGCCCTGCGTTTCAGAAGATCTTCTCGGCCAAGATCCTCACTTACTTTGGCCGACTTGGTTTCTCGATCGCCATGGTTTCGGGCACTGTGATGCTCAGCGTCGGCAGCTTGTTCTACAACCACCTCACCGTCGGTCTCGGCTGGACTAGCCCTGCTCAGATCACTGCTGCGCTCTTCTTCACCATGCTGCCTCTTTCGATTCTGGCTTGCGACGTCTGGTCGCGAGTCGTCGACGATGGCTGCCTGGCTTTCCCAAGGGGTGTCTTCCACTTCATGCACACATGATCTCCTTCACTGCCCTTGTGTATATTTTGCATTTTACCTAGATACCCCGCGTGCTCGATAGCTCCAACCCGAACTCTAAAGAGCCGCACAGCTCTTCAATCACATTACTTTGATCAATACAAGGCTTTGTAAGTCATTCAGAATCAGTGTGATGGTTTGCGGACGGACAAGATCGAATAGTGAGACACGGGGTTTTGGCGGGATACTGTAGTGGAGACGAGGCTTCGTGTAGCAAAGTCTTTCAAGAAGATGCGACAACGCTTAGGCTTGGCTCGAGAGTTGTGCTGATCTTCGTTGTCGTGTTGAGCTTGAGAATTCGACGGCCGAGAAGCTATTTGATAACAAGGCTGGATTAAGTTGCAGAGCGGGGATGACCGCGGACGAGTCCTTGCCCACATGCAATTTCGGTTTCGCTCTCGAGACACACAGAGTGACGTGGGTCAGAGCTAACTTTGTTCAAGATCGTCGTTCGGAGCCATAGCGATTCGCTGGGAACTGCCACAGGAAGCCTATCGACGAAAGCCAAATGATCAATGTCTCTTTGTTCCTGCCTCTCGTCCAGGCAGGACACCGTTTCGCTATCCTGACTACAACCTCCAAGTATGAGATCACCGAGCTTGCGAGCATCAAGCTTCAAGCTCAGACCTTGGTCACGACTTTGTTCGAAAGGTCATGTTACATTGCATATCGCCATGCATTCCGTCTTCTCCCTTTGTGGGGCAGTCATGCTGTGTGTGATGTGCCTTCGTGCTTGTCCATAGCGCCTCTGTGAGCTTCGTGTCCGAGTAAGCTGTGTGACGCTACCGCTGCATGTTCTGGCCCGCTAGCACTTGATCTGCACCTCCTTCGGACTCGGTATGGGCATATATAAAGAGCTACAGTATCAGAGCAGGCTCAGAAACGGCACATTCCCCACCATCTATTCGATCCAGAGTAGAGCTCTTTCTTGACGTCGTTCTCGATCCTTCCTCCTCCCCTGGTAGCCTTTTGCATACCTGAATCAGCTAAAGTCTCAAAGCGACACAAATCCAACATGAAAGTTGTTCGCTACTTGTTAGTAGCCATTATGGTGCTGTCGATGTCGACTGTCACCTCGTTGCCCATCATGTTGTTGAAGTCTGACCTCCGTGAGATCAGTCTATGCGACGTCAGCTGTGACATGTCGAACACAAACGATGGCGACGTCTCTGTCCGATCTTCCCTCAGCTACCTTTCGAATGCTGCCCGGCTCGCCTCCACCAAGACTTCTTCCTCAATGAAGAAGCACGGAAAGTCAACGGCTAGTTCCATTTCATCGTCCAGCAAGAAGGCTAGCGACCTTCTCTCGGCGCACGCCATAGCAACGAGCGATGAGCCCACCAACGGAAACAATGGCAATGATAACGGCATTCACAACAATGGCACCCACACCGGAAACAATAATGGTAGTCTAAACCATGGTCATGACAACGGCAATGCGAGCGGAAGCTACAACAATGGCTCCTCGGACGGCAACAGCAATTCGAACGATAATTCTGGCGAGCAGAATGGGAACTTGAATGGTGACTTCAATGAAGGTAGTGGTCAGGGAGATTACAATGGCGATGATAATACAGGTGATCTAAACGGCAATCGAGATGGGGACTACAATGAAGGCGATGCGCAAAGCAATTTCAATGGCGATGCCAATGATGGCTTCCACAACGGCAATAACGACGGAGACTCGAACTATGGCGTCTCGAATGGTAGTGGCAATGGAGACCGCAATTTGGGAGAGACCAATGGTAATGAAGATGCAAACTCGAACTCGGGAGATGGCACTGCCAATGGTAACGGAGACAACAATCAGGGCACATACGACGGCAACGGAAACAGTCAATACAACGAAGGCTCCGAGGACGCCAATGGTAACGGCGATAGCAATCACGGCTCTAACGACGGTAATGAGAACGGTGACAAAAATTGGGGCAATTGGAGCGGCTCTTCGAACGGCGATGGCAACACAGGCGACAACGACGGCGACCGTAATGGATCCAACAATACGGGGGATCACTCTGGCGACAACAACGGTGATTATAACACGGGAGACAATGTCGGGAATGACAATGGCGATGACAACCGTGTGCTTGGTAAGAAGAACGTTACTGGTTCAGGTAATGGCGATCGAAACCGTGCCCACAACGGTGGAGGCAGTGGCAACTGTAACGGAAGTCACGATTTGATCGTTGGATCCGACAATATTGTAGGCAGTTACAACGGCAGCAACAACTCTGACAGTGCCTTTGCGGCAGGCAGTGACGATGGGAATTTGATCATCGGAGACGGTCTGAGGGTAGGTAGTGGCACCGAGCAGAGCGGTACGGGTAGCGATATTCTCGTGCTTGGCAACTCTGGTATTGTCATCGGGGACGGGGGCTCCTTTGGCAACATCTATCTCAAGAGACGCAAGCACAAGCATTAGTGGTTGCGACGTGTTCACAGAGCTGCGGGCTCGTAAGTCCTTCTTGATTCCTTTCCTATTCTATCTGACCAAAAACAAGCGCAATCACAGTTTCCACTCTTTCTGAATAGCCTGAATCACCGCCTGCTCTACGTTGTCGACCAAGATAGTAGGCTTGTAGTTCGGCGGACCGTTGCGATCCTTGTAGACTCCCGTTCGGACTAGCGCTGATGACCAGCCGTAGTCTACGGCGCCTTTGATATCGCTCTCGGTGTTGTCGCCTACCATCCAGACCGATGGACCGACGAGCTTGGCGGCTTCAGCAGTAGTCGATGTCGGGGAAGCAGTGTTGATGAGGTGTTGACGAAGAAGCTCGTTGGCATGATCGTAGGTGATGCGGTAGGGCTTACCAAAGACTGCAGATTGCATTTCGCGGCCTGTCGTGTGCTGTGGGTCATTCCAAGAGGTGAAGATGGAAGGTTGGAAGGAGACCGAGTGTTAGAGGGAGTTCCCGCTTACGAAGGGTTCGATAGAGATAGGACGTACCTTGTAGACATTCTCGATAGCAAGTCGGAAAGCACCTTGTCCGAATCTTACTACGCTATGGTCGTTGCCCCAGACTGCAACATGGTCCAAGCAAAGTCAAACGTCGTTGATGATTTGTCAGCAGTCAGCATCTCCCCGATAGTTTCCTTCAGTGTATGTACTCACGCAAATCGCCGTGCGAAAAGTAGATGGGGATCTGTTTGTCTGGTAACGGTTCTGTTGGAGGATGCTCTGTGCCAAAGACGCCATTGTGCGATCTCAAGATATCGATGATGATCTGTGTATCTCTGCCCCACTCTCTGCTGTCGTGGAAGACGAGGATGGCAGCGAATTGGATCTTTGAAAAGTCGTCACGCTGCAGACCCAAGAGGTGTGAGGTTGTCAGCCATCAGATACAGCGTTTGCGAGATCGCGAGTTTATCAGCTACTTACGCGAACATATGGCAGCTGGTCCGGATGGACGGTGGAGAAAGGCCAAGCGGCAGGAGCATGTGCATGCAAGTCAAGAGTGGTGTACACCTTTTGAAATCCGTAGCTCTGCATGACCTCTCTGGCGGCGTTGGGCGGCGTCTCTGGTCCACCCACCATGAGGATGGGCTTGTCGCCGTACAAGGGCACGAGAGACTTCATGACGGTGTGCGCTTGAATGACTTGGTCCTGTGTGACGGGTACTTCGAGCTCTCTCGCGAGGTCTTTGGCGCGTGCTGACTCGTGCTTTCCTCCGCTATTGGTGATAAAGATGTAAGGAATCTTCTGGCTTCGCGGGTTGTTGCCCTCTAGGATTTGAAGCGCTCTCTTGGCTTCCGGAAGCACGTTTGGACCTGCTTTGAGGACGCCGTCAATGTCGAAAGCGAATGCTATCGGTCTCTGGAGATTGGTTGCGTCAGAGAAGCGTGAGACTGAGGTGGATAGGAAGCGAGGCTGCAACGATGATGTCGCAGCGTTGAGGCGGCAGCTTGGCGCAGCTGACCGCAGCGATGATCTCAGCATGATGAGATGAAGGTGCTTTCGCGGATGTTGATGATGGTGCTTTGGAGTGGAGCAACAAAATAGCCGCTTTGTGTAAGAAGGATTGGCAATGATGGAGCGCTTCAGTGTCGCTTAGTCGGACCGAGTATCCGTGCGGGAGGTGCGGGAGTCGGCAGTTGAATTTTCGATCATTTGTTAGGCCGAGGTTGTCTTTGCGCATCAAGCGCGCGCTTTTTTTCACTTCATCAGCTGCCAAAGTTAGCGAGCTATCGTTAGACAAGGCCGAGGACCGAATCGAGCAGCATCGACCTTCGGAATGCAGCCAGTGGGTGGAGTCTGGCTGTGGTTGAAGCAACGACGCTGCCGGGTCAAGTAGCCGGAGGCTGCACCGCTAGTATAAGTCGAGTGATATGCTTTGAGCAGAAGCACCTGTTTCGTCCTCGCCAGAGAAGTCCTGCACTGTCTACACTCATCACGACCATCTGCATGCCTTTGTTATCCTCAGTATCGTCACTGCGCTCCGTTCTCGCTGCTCCATCTCATCGTACGCTACCCAGACGCTTTGCTGCATCTTCGCTGTCTCGACCAGCATCCATCTTCTGCAAACGGTTCAGCCCTATCATCCTTTCGAATCCGACAAGCTTGATACGAGCTTCATCTACCTGTGCAATGCCGCCAGCTAAGTCAAGCAAGACGGGCAAGGCCTCGAAAGCAGCCAAGGCGATCCTGCATCCCAGATCGACACTTGCTGCAGCAAAGGCCGAACATAGCCGGCCATCCAGTACAGAATCGACATCCACTTGGCAAGCAGCAGCAGTAGCGGCGCCTGCCAAGTCACCGGCATCTTCGATTAAAAAGGCGCCTTCAAATGCCAGCATCTCTTCCAACTCTGCCAAGCCTCTGCCTTCCGCACCGTCATCGACTGGCAGTCCGGCTTCCACGATTGCTAGCTTGCCCACTTCAGCTCCGGCCCCTTCTGTGCTTGCTCCAGCCATCATCACAGACATTCTCAGTCTGAAGAAGGGGGCTATGGACAGGATGAGCCCCGGTGCAGCGGCAACAAATTCACCGCCTTCTTCACAGCAGTCCACCGTTCTGCCCTCTCCGACTGCTAAGCCCGAGAAACCTAGGCTCAACGCTGCAGCGACTCCATATGCTATTGACGATGCGCCGCCTCAAGCGCCAGCAACTGCTCAGACAGAAGCGACCGCGACCATGTCTGGCGTCCCTGAGATCGACACCACCAAAGGCAACGAAGCCTTCGCCTCCGAAGTGGCTGCAGTGCTTGCCGACTCCAAGCCAGCTCCAAACGAGGAGCCATTGCCCGAAGCTATCGCAGCTCCCACTGCGATCACACAAGCTATCGTCGACAAGGCCAGCGAGGTTGATCAGGCCGCAAATCCTTCATTGCAGTCAGCTACTAGTTCTGCATTGCAGACCGAGGCACCCCTTTCGGCAAAGGAAGTAAGCGCAACAGCCGTCGCTGCTGCTAAAGTGGCCACTTTCACACCTCCTGAACTGACTCGTCTGCAGCACAACACTTTTGTGTCGCGACCCACGGATCCGTCGCGGGCTCCTCTGCGCAGTCTGGATGCGTCGGTGTTGCCTGCGCCGTTGCAGCCCATCGATCGTCAAAACGGGCTGGTGCGCTCTCCGAGCCATGTCGTCATCTTTGGATGGCTGGATGCCCCGATCCGCTTAGTAGCGAAGTATGCGCAACCTTACACTGTGCTCTTCCCTGACGCTACTGTGCTGATCCAGCTGTCTGATGGTAAGAGCTACCTCGCGCCCGAGGGTGTGAGGAGGGAACAGTTGCAACGTGTCATTGCCGAGATTTCGTCTCCTGCTCTGACGCGAGCAGGAGAGGCTGCGACGACCAAGATGACTGGTGTCAAAGATGTCGGCGACTCGACGATCACGCTGATCGACCATAGCGAAGCTCAGTCCGCCTCGTCGTCAGAGGATGGCGGTGAGGAGGCGCCCAAGACAGGTGGATTCGTTCTTCACAGCTTTTCGGATGGAGGTGCCGGTAACCTTGCACTGTTCCTTGACGAAATGGGCCGTCGTAAAGGCGCTTCGCCGAGAGTGCACTCGCTGATCATGGACTCGAGTCCAGGCAAGTCAAATCCCAAGTCGGGTTCGTTTGCTTTCACCATGCACTTGGCAAACCGACCGCGGCTGAGGGTGATCGTGCGTTTCTTTGTCTACATCGGGCTGTATCTGCTCAAGATTTGGACCAAAGTGACCGGTCAGCCTGGCAGAGGAGAGCTGATGAGGAAGCGACTGAACTCGTTGAGGAGTTGGAGCTGGGTCACTGCCTCTTATGCGCCCAAGGTGCAGCAGGGACAGGGTGAGAAGGCAGCGACGAGCGAGGCAGGATATCCACCAAGGATGTACATGTACACCAAAGCGGACAAGCTGATCTCATGGCAGTTTGTCGAGGAGCATGCCAATCAGCTTGCAGACATCCGCAAAACTCAGCCGCACTTGGTGCAGATGGAAAACGAAAAAGAACGAGAATCACTGCTCAGCGCAGTCAAGGACAAAGCAGCCCCAAAGCAAGGCGGATCCGCCGAATACAAGGTCGAGTTGCGCAGATGGGATTTACCGCCACACTGCAGCATCGGTCGATCCGATTTCGAAGGATACTGGGCGGCTGTCATGGATTTCTACAAGAATGTGCTCAGTACCGAGTAGTGGTTTGTTTGCTTGTCATCCCACTCAAAAGTCACACACATAAACGCATACTTTATGAACAGAGTGTGATAATGCAGTGTTGATATTGATTATAAGAATGAATTTCAAATCTTGCCTCGGATGCTGCCGACAGCGTACCATTTGGCAGCTGCGATGCAGGCAGTGCCAATGACCACCACGGCGCCCGAGTAAGCTGCTGTGCCCCACCAGTTGGGGTTCTCGACACTGCCCAAGATGGCGCCTGCGATAGGTAACCCAAAGAGACCGCCAAAGGACATGAGGAAGAACATCATACCGTTTCTCGTGCCTACTGTGCTGGTGCTGCCGAGTTGTGAAGAGCAGGCTGGGATGAGCGAGACGTAGCATCCTGAAGTGAAACCGTAGAGGATGGCAAACACCACCAATCCGCCCAGATCTGTACAAAGCGGGAAAATGAAGATGAGGATGCCCGAAACAGCGAGATGCGGCAGGACTGTGTTGATGCGGCCCACTTTGTCTGCTACAATACCCGGTAGAATTCGACCAAACGAAGAAGCTGCGTTGAGGATGGGTAGATAGTAGCCGTTGGCGGGGACGTTGTTGGTGGAAGACCATACGTCCATATACGACAAGGGCATGTAGAGACCAAACATGATGAAGGAGGCTCCGATGACGAAGAAGGTGTAAGCTGGATTACGGAATGCCGAGAACTGCGTCCATTGTACCTGACTCGAACCACCTTTTGACTTGTCGTAGACATCGATCGAAGGTGGGAGACGAGTTGAGAGGGAGAACCATGCGATGATGACGGCAAAGAGCGCAAAGAAGCCGACGACACGCATGGTCCAACCGTATCCGATGTGAGGGATGAGTCGCCTCACCATGATGGGGAAGACGATGCCTCCTGTCGACGAGCCAGATGCGACAACCCCCAAAGCCAGTGCACGTCGACGGTTGAAGTAGTGTGCAGGGCAGTTGATGGCCAAGTTGAATACAAGTCCAAATCCAAGTCCCAGTCCGATTCCTTGTGCGAGAAAGAGCTGGTAGTAGTCGGTACACAAGCTCACCATCATCTGGGAAAAGACGAGGAGCACGCATCCCACAGTGAAGAGCGGTCGAAAGAAGCCAAGATCAAAGAGTCGACCGGCAAAGATGGCAGGTGCAAACATGAGAAAGTATTGGAACGCGCCAATCCATGAGATCTGACTCGGCGACTTGTGGGATAGTGTTGTCTGCTGATAATAGTCTTGGAAGATGCCGTAGGCGTTGAGATAGCCGAATGTGATGAAAGTACACCACCATCCGCCGAATACGCAGAGCCACGCTTTGAATCCGCCTTCTGGGAAGTAGATGCTTGTGTCTTCGGCTTGTGCTTTGAGCACAGCTTCTCCGAGTTCTTGTTCCGCCTTGAGTGACATGCCTGCTTGAGATGTGGTGGCTTCTAGGTCGGTGTCGTCGTCATGGTGGGACGGTGTGAAGGGTGCCTTTTCAGCGTCGGTAGATGCACGGTTGGGAACAGGCTTTGCGACTGATGATGACGATGCAACCGGAGATGAAGACGACCGCGCTGCTGCAGCATCTATGTGAGATTGTGTAGACATGTTCAACAGGCGGCTGCAAGCAGGTACGTGCTCTGCTCGATTGTGTGGGGCTGGAACAAGCTTTTATGTTGTTTTGCTGGCAAAGCAATAGTGTTGATGGAAGATCGTGCGAGTGCCTATACAGAGTCGTGCTTGTCCAAGGAGTCGATGGTCAAGCTGTGGTTAAGACGTGTCGAGATAGGCTTAAGAGGCAGATTCAACCTTGTGTGGCGTTTTGGTTAATGGAGCTTCGAACGATTACGGGAATGGCGGAGTGAATCCCTTGATAGAGTTACGGTTCGGATGAAGTTGTGAAGGTAGATGGGACTGCGTTTGAGGTCACGACGAGGTCGATCAAGCAACCGATCAGATCAAGAGGATGAAGGAAGTCGTCGTCGAGAGTGTGCTGTACGTGGGACGTAATCAGGGGCTGCGGTGGGTCAGTGCAGGTCGAGAAAGGAGCTAAGCATGTCAGACCAAACTGTTACTCTAGGTCGAAGCGAGGCGGGGCAAGGGGGGAGTTCATAGCGTCGAAGGGTGTGGACCGGCAGCGTTTACCGGCAAAGACGGCGCTTGACGTTCATTCATGGCTCGCAACCCAACCGCGGAGTGGGAGGACAGCGGCGAAAAGAGTTTAGCGTGGAATGCTGGTTTGTGACCTGTTTTTGTGTGTACTGTATGTTTGACACAGCCAGTCAACTTCCGAACCGGCTGAATCAACGGACCAAAAAAAATGATGGATCAGCCGGTTCAGTGACCGACATGCTGACGAATCAAGCGCGCGCTCGCTCACCTGCAGACACTCTCCTTTTTGTTTGAGCCCACAAAAGCAGCGTTTGACATTCTGATGAGCATAGCCGACCTGAACCCCGAGCTAAGGATTTTAGACTCAAAAATGCACAGTTGGTTTGCTGTCTGTCGCCTTCACGGCAACACAAAAAAGAGGATCCCGTCGGGTGAATTTTCACTACGCCCGCTTTTGAAATCCGAATAGCCGTGTCGATTCTGGAATGTGTTAGACCGCTGTCGCACCACCCGAGCTTCGTTTCCAAAACAAAAAAAAAAAAAAAAAAAAAAAAAAAAAAAAGCAACGACCTCCGCGTTCCGAGCTTGGTCGATTTCGACAAGACACGATGCTTTGCTGCGTCTTGGACTTCCTATACTCCTTGTTAGCCACCACAAACGATTCGCAACAGCAGCATCACAAACATGTCGCGACCACCCGAGCTGGATCGCAATCAGGATGCTACTTGCTATATTGGCAACATCGACGATCGTGCCACAGACGCCATCGTGTGGGAGCTCATGATCCAGGCCGGTCCCCTCGTCAACCTCCACCTTCCCAAGGATCGCATCACACAGTCACACCAAGGATACGCCTTTGCCGAATTTCAAACAGAACAAGATGCCGACTACGCATGCAAAGTCATGAACGGCCTCAAGCTCTATGGTAAACCCATCCGCGTCAACAAGGCGTCCAACGACCGCAAGCAGATCGACATTGGTGCCAATCTCTTCGTTGGCAGTCTCGACCCGGCTGTTGACGAGCGCTTGCTCTACGAGACCTTTTCCGCTTTTGGTGGCATCATCGGCTTGCCCAAGGTTGCGCGAGATCCAGCGAGTGGAGAGCCTAAAGGATTCGCTTTTGTCTCTTTCGACAGCTTCGAAGCTGCGGATGCTGCCATCGAAGCGCTCAATGGCCAATTCCTGCTCAACAAGAACATAACCGTCGACTACGCCATCAAGAAGGACAGCAAGAATGGAGAGAGACACGGTACCGCTGCTGAGAGATTGCTGGCGGCTCAAGCTCGTAAGAACAATGCGCTACCCACGCAACCATATCCACAACAGCCGGGTCCACCACCACGCCCAATGGGCGGTCTCATGCCTCCCAATGGCTATCCCCAAGCTGACTGGAATGCATATGCGCAGCAACCACCAGGCGCAGCAGCACAACCACCTCACCTCGCCGCCGCCGCCGCCGCCGCACCCGCATATCCACCGAATCCACCTCCCATCCACATGAATCCAGGTGCACCGCCCGCCTACCCTCAATACCAATAGTCTCCGACAATCGTCGTGCTGCTTTTGTACTTCAATGTTCCGCATTTCCAGGGCATTTGTACTTGTATCTTCCCCTAGCAAGCATCTTTCGTTCTACTCAGACAGCCGACAAAGCGTGAATCTCGACTCGGCTCGACTTGATGTTCATCTCTTCCTTGGAGTTACGGTCAGGAGTATTGTGCAGCTGGAGATGATGCAAGCAAGGAATCTGTATTTCGCTTTGAGAAAACGACAATTTCACATCTAGTCGTACACTGAGATGGAGTTGCAAGTGTGTTGCAGCGTGCACGTTGCCACATGTCAGTTTCATTGCTGCGCGTCTCCTCTTCAGACTTTGTGGATGGCAACTCACCGTGAACGATACCAAACCAGAATGTCCACCACAAGATAAAGCTGAAAGCATTCTCTGTCAATCCACTCACCAAGAATGCTGCCACGTCCCTCGGGGAGAAACTGCCGCTTCTTGGGTCGATCGTCAATGCTTGCTTCGTGCTGCCTAGAGACTTGACTTTGATGTTCTTGTTGGTCGATGCGGTGGTTGTTGAAGACGTGAGTGGCTTCGATGGTGGCGATGGCGAGATAAAGTATTTGCTAGGCGTACCGTTGGCGTTGATGCCCAATACGACCAAGTTGGTCAGAAGCACCGAAACCACGTAGAATCCAAATCCGAGCCAATTCGTCATGCCCAAGACTCCGGCTACTCCTCCTGCCACTGATAGTGCTGTCGATCGCACACTGTGCCATGTAAATAAGGACGAGTTGTTGTATCATTCAGCTACAAGCGCTCTCCCAGCGCAATCATTCTGTCGTCACTTACTATTCAACCTGCTTGGCATTGTGAGCAACGTTTTCGGGGTAGTACGACTGAGCTCGCAATTGAAGCTCTTGCTCCTGAAGAAGTGCTGCTGCCGACATTTTGAGCCTTCTTCTGTCGCCGAGGACTCCGAGGGTCGAGTGAGTGAGTTGGGGATGGAAGGGTGGAAGAAGTGTTGTTGAGAGAGTGAGCCCTCAAATGCGACGCACAGACGCGCTTTCTTCGCTCCACGCTACTTTCGCACGAAAAAATTACGTTTATCCAAATGTCTCGTCTGTTTTCCTCTGCTCAGGGTAGAAGCAGCATAGCGTGGTAAGACACTTGACACTTTTCAATCTCTCGCTCCCACGCAGAATCAGCTGTAAAGGAATGTATACATTGCAATCGCATAGACGCAAAGAGACGCAGCAGATAGTTTACAAAGGCATCAGACGTTCGTAGTGTAGGAAAAGGAGTGAAGCATGCTCAGGTTATCGTCTCAATGACGTGCCCAGGCGGGTCAAAAAGTCTACGTCGTCATGCCACTGATACGCCGGCTGGTACGGCGAGCTTTTGCAATGCTGCCGCCTGGGATGAATGCATCGTCAATGGAAGTTTTACCCGCACTCGTTGGAGAGCTTGACTGTGCATCGGAGGAGAGGGACGACGATGGATGCGCCGAGGATGATCTTTGCAATACCTGATGAATTTCATCTGTCAAATCAATCAGCTCCTTTCCCGCAGCTCCCCCAACATGAGACGTCGAGCTAAAGTCGATTCCGAGACCCAGCGGCGTCAAGGGTGCGTCTTTCATGCGAGATGCTGGCGTTGCTGACGAGATAGCTTTGGCCACCTTGGACGCAGCAATCGAGGCTGCTGCAACTGAAGTGCTGTGGCCGTTACCGCTCGACGAGTCTGGTGCGGCAGCGGAAGGAAGCGTTGACGACGAGGAGCGCACGGTGATCCTCGGAGTCGAAGTGACGCCCGTCTTGTCGGTCGCACGACGCAAGCTTGGCATCGACCGGGCCGGCTGCGGTCTAGCACTGCCGAGGCTCGTGCTCGTGCTCATGCTCGAGGCGGACCCATTCACTCTGGGTGTGGTGCCCTGACTCGAAGACACGGAGCTCGAGCTGGACGAGCTGGCTGTGCCTGGTCTTTGCGTCCTTCCAGGTGCTGCAGCAGAAGAAGCACTTGTTTTGAGTGATGTGCGAGTAGAGGTCGAGAGCTGGGCGCCGGTGCTGCCGGCCGACGCGACAGAGAGAGCTGGGCTCGACCCACCGCTCGATTCCGAGGCGAGACTGCTGATTGACGGCGTCGTGCGCAAACTTGGTGTGCCCGCGGTGCGGGGCGACTCCTTCGAAGAAGGGGTTGTCGAGTTTAGAACGCCCTTGGCCCCAATTCGAGGCGTCATCTGACCGGGTGTGGCCTTGGACTGACTAGTGAGTGCTGAGTGCAAGCTGGTTCGCTGGCTTGACGATGTCGAAGAGGTGGATCGACCCATGCTGCTGGCCGAGCTGCTGGAGGCCGATGATTGAGTGAGACCCGCTTTGTTCGCTGTCGTGCCAGAAAATGTTTTTGGTCTGTCGACGCCGCCTGAAGTCGAAGAACCACTCGCTGAGCGTGAGCCTACCAGGGCGGCGCCCGCACTGGCAGGTCGTTGCTTTGGCTTCATGCCAGCCGCGAGTCCAGCGGACAACGGTGGTGGACGACCATTTCCGAGCTCGGTCGAGGTGGATGCAGCAGATCCAGGACGAAGGCGCTCCGTGTCTTTCTTGTTATCGCTGATTTTGCGTGCACCAACAGGTGCCTTTGCCGTTTCTGTGACAGGCGCAGGATCGGTGTCCGTACTGGAGGACGGCCTATTTGTGGCGACGGGAGTGGCACTGGTGGGTCGATTGTCGACGGTCGATCCCGAATCAGGCGCGCCGGCAGAATCTGCCTGCATCGCCTGTTCAGCAGACGACTGACGTGAACGAGACGGAAGCGTAGTCGTCTTTCGTCGTAGTGATGGTCGTTTGGTTGCTGTTCCATTGCTGGTGGTACTAGAGGAGCGAGACACCATGCTGTCTGTTGATGAAGAGGCGCTCATCTGAGTTGAAGAGCGCGACGGCCACATGGACGACTGTGGTACCCTAGGCGTATCGACTTGTTTTGTCACCTCGTCGGCCGTACAGAGGTCGCTCATAGCTGCCTCTAGCTCAGCAAGCTCACCGAGGTCAGCGTTGCTCGTCGCTCGAGAGTCGTCGTCGGATGCATCGTTGGCGCCATCCGCATTCCAGAAAGCCATTGCTGTGTTGATACTGGTCCCTTGGCGCATGTGCTGGTCCGCGTTCTGACGAATCTCGAACAAGTCAGCCATGCGCGCACCTCCATCGTCTTCGCCCCTTGAAACATCTCCATTTGTATGGCTAGGACTGCCCTTTGAGCGCAAATTGGAGGCCCGCTCTGCAGGGGACTGACGCAGCGCGGCTGCTTCATGCAATTTGCGAATGTCGCTCAAGTTCCCGGTGCTGCCGACCATGCTACGAGCGGAGGCGGGCGTGGTGCCGTTGGAGCGATGCGGGGTGGCAGCAGGCACCATGTCGCTCGGATCTGGTTTGCGCATCTTTGTGTTGAGTTTGGGCAGAGCATAGTTGATGCTCTTTCGCACCCTTCGCGTGCGACCAGTTTGGGGTTCTGATTCGCCATCGATGGTCCTTGACATTGGTGCCGACGGGGTGGCATCGATTGCGGCACTGAAGAGCCTTGCAGGCGTTGGCATAGGATCATGAGGCTCGTGATTTGGAACTTTGCGTTTTCGACCGCCAGGCGTGCGCGCCTCGGCATGGGTGGCATCGAAAGAAATGCTGCTAAGCTCGATGTGAGGATGGGACAAGGTGCCATTGGTAGTCCGACGCGTTTTGCGGGGCGTTGCATCGGCGAGCCTTGCATCGGTCTCGAGCTGGGCCGCACTGCGGTCTCGCAGCGATGTTGGAGAGGTAGACCCGACGTTGGTTATGTCGACGAGGGTAGATGGATGGTAATGCGAGCTGGACTGGAAATCAAGGTCTCCATCACCGCCGCGGTAGACCAACAGACCTTGCATTGCTTCTGAGTTGGTCTCGGAGGGCAGGTACGGCTCTGAGCTTGGCGCTGGATCGGATTGAGACGGATCAGGATCGGACGACTGGCCTGGCATGTAGGCATCTTCGAAGCCATTTGGGGAAAAGTAACCGCTTTGCCTTCGACTGGATTTGCGACCTGATCTGCGTAGTGATTGGCGACTTGGATCATGACTTGGATCGAACGCATCCATATCATCGGAGTGCATCAGGAAGGGCATGTCGGAGGTTTGTACCGGGGGCGTGTTGTTTGAAAGCGACCTATTGCGCGGGGCAGAGCGAGAAGTGGCGACGGCGATAGCATGCTCGAGATCCATGGGGAGTTCCGGGCTGCCCATGGGTGAGGGGGCGCCGTCCATATCCAGAAGAGTAGACTCGCGGTTCACAGAGCCATGCGAGCGGGGCGGGCGTGTCTGCTGGGACTGGGCAGCTCGCATGGCTTGGAAGTGCTGCTGCCATTCGTCTTGATAAGCCTCAACGTTAGCAGAAGGATGAGCACGGTCGTGCGAGTCGACGAGAGGAGTCTTGGAGCAGTCATCATGGTCAATGTCTGAAAGCTCCTCTTTGAGGGTATCGAGGTGAGCTTCTGGCGGTCTTGCAACGGAGCGATCGACTGCCGCGGCGTTAGGGTTGGGCTCAACGGTAACTCTATTCGATGCCGGCAGCTGCGTAAAGGCGTTGAAAGTTTTGGAGCCGGAAGGAAAGGACAAAGGAGGTCCAGCGCTGAGAGTGAGACCTCTACCGATAGCTTCCCAGCCAGCGTGGATGGTTGCGATGGCATGATGAAGGCGGCTGACCTGGGCTGTGAGAGAGACGGTCTCGATTTGGTTTTGGATCTTTTCGCCTTCTAGAACCTGTATACGATTCTCTAAGTCGCGTATGCGGAGCTGGTTGACTGTATTGCTTTTGATGATCTCGCGATTCTGTGAGATGTGCTTGCGCTTGAACTGCTCAAAGTTTTCGAGAATGGATTCCATGTTGGGGATGAGCGTAGTGGCGGAGCGACTCGTTTCCATGGTGTGAGCGGTGCCATTGTGGGAGGACGGGTCGGGAAGGCTGGCGCTGAGCCTGACCTCTCGCCGTGTTGCTGGTGGCATTTGGGAGTATTGATGGGAGGGTGTTGCTCGCTGATGCTGGGTCCAGCTCGAGAGTGACGTGCGTTGAAATGCCCCCTTTTTTTCAGTTGGTGATGGCGTCGAGATCCAATGCCTGAGGCGGAGAAGGGGAAGAACGGCGCTGGTTAGAAGCGCAGTGGCGTCATTACTGGTGGAGCATGGATCAGCCTGACGACGGACGCCCCAAACACTAGATAAGTTCGAGCGAAGCTCCAAGCAGGTCGGTCGCGAGTGATGTCGATAGCGAGCCAAGAGACGACCACGGCGTGCGTGCCTAAGTGAGCGCGGACAGTGACTGAAATGGTCGAGGCTTAGCAGATGGAAACGGCCCGAGACTGTTGTAAGTGACAAGGTCGAAGCGCACACGAGGTTGCTGTCGGGTTGAGACGAAGGGGCGATGTTGTGATAGGATGGTGAAGAGGATGACTGCGCTATATGCAGTTTGGTGTGTAGAAGTGACCCTGTTCGGGAATTGATCACGAGGGCTGCTTGAGCTCAAACGCGAGAAAGTTGACTGTGAGACTCTTCTGCTGCGAGCAAATTAAGTCGGGGACACAGGCAAAAGCGAAAGAGAGTGTTGGTTTTGTTTCGGCTAAAGAAGGGATCGACGGGCGAGGAGGCTCGATGCTCTTTTGCTCGAAACCAACACCTGCGCTCATCTCGCTTACATAGAAGCAAAGTTGGCTGTGTGACAGTTGCGCATTTCTGATTTCGTTCTTTGCTCCATCACACGCCACCCAGCTGTTCTCTCAGTGTGATGTGACGATAGCAAGGGCGCGCAATGTCATAAAGTCACGCACTCAACGTTGTTCACGTCCCTTGCTCAAGCTCAAGCAGCTTGACTGAAAGTACCAACAGCGATGATGAGACAAGTGACACGCTGCTGTATCGACCACATCTCATCTCACCACTGTTGTCAGCGATGTCGGAGGCCTCCGACGTCGTTCAGAAGACCTTTCCCACGCTCGAGACCGAACCATGGTTCGCTGAGTATCGGAAACGACTGAGCTTGACCTTCAGCTCCCTCTCCCTCTATCTCGTATTCTCTCTACTGAAAAATGAGCATGGTACATTGACGGTGTGTGTTGAGCTGCGAGACTCCCGATCAAGACGTCGAAGGCTGAATATTGCCTTCATTCTCAAACATATGACCTGCTCGCAAAGCGTAATGAAATCTTTTTTCCTTTTTTGTTTTTTTTTGTTTTTTTTTGTTTGTTCCAGAGTTGGCTGCGTTGCCTTTTTTCATGCTGTTTAGCGAGGTACTGCTGTGACTTTCTTCGAAAAGAGACTCGCCGCTGCAGCAGTCGTACAGTAACAGCAACAGAGCAGCAACAGCCGCCGCGTTCCGTGTTCAATTCGCCAAAGTCACGTGGCCCGTGCTGTCCTTTTCTTCCGCTTCCAAGCTGCTGCCTCGATTTTTGGTTTGCTCCTTGCTCCCTCAAAGGTGCTCTCAACGCGACGGCATGCTTGGACGCGATTCCAAAAAAATAACTATCGTGAATCGGTTCTTTCGGCGTACGTTCTCATACTCCAACCGGATGAGTGGAGGAAATTCGAGGCTTCGGCTTGACCGCTTTCCCTTTCAATCACCCTGAACTGTCCAATCAATCACCAAGTCACAACGCCACTTGGTCATATCGCAACGGTCGGTCGCTGCGAAGCGTTTCAACTCAGCACTACTGGAACGGACAAAATCCGATCGAGCTCAACGAGTCTCGACTTGCTCTCCTCGACTGAGCCAACCAGGCTGACAGAAGCCTCTTCCATAGCAACCGACCAGCTTCCTTGGTCTCTTCTCCCAATGTCTCGCTAGACTCCGAATACAACACTCGACTACGACAGATCGAAGCGCTGCCTTTCGACTTGATCTTGAACAAGCACCTGAACGATGAACGCTTCTAGGGAGAGCAGCGAGTTCGTCGAACCAGCTCCCCGACCACCCAGGTCAAATCCATCCGCCACCGCCTCTACTTCAAAACTCACGCTTTCCACCACATCAGACACGCCTTCAAAACCACGAATCGAGCTTCTCAGCGATGACCTCAGTGAAGCTGATAATGCAGTCTCCAACGTACCAACAAGGTCAGGGGCGAACGATGTAGAGGTCGGGCCAGGTGTCGAAGCTGAGCCATCCACTTACAAGCAAACTTCGCCCTCCGCCTCTTCATCTTCAAAGCCCAAGATCTTTCTCAAGAGCACTTCACCCAACATACCGCTGCACATCCACCTTCCTGGCGATCTCGATCATACGCTGTACAGGAATCTCAAGATCACCATCCGCCAACACGGCGGCGTCCCCGAATCTCGAATTGCCAAAGCAGACCTAGTTATCGTCGATCCACGGCTTAAAGCTGCATCGAAGAAGCTGCTCAAAATCGCCAACGAGGTAGGCCAGCCCATCCCTGTTGTCACCTACAACTACATCCAAGATTGTGCTTCTCAAGGCCAACGTCTCGATGTCGACGATCCCACGTACAAATTCTCACCCACCCGACCTGCTACAGATCTGGCAACACTTCCAGCGCCAGCACCACGCGCTCTCAACGGTCGCAATCCATACACAGAAGCTGATCGTCAAGCCATCATCGCATACTTTGTCGACAAGGACGAATCCTCCTGGAGCCTCAACGCAGCCGCCAGAGAGCTCGCAGACCGCATCCGTACTCACACCTACACCAGCTTCCAGTCCTATCTTCAGGCCAACTTTGAGAAAGGTTGGAATCTCAAAGAACAGATCCTGCTAGCACGTCGCGAGGCTCTCGAGGGCGAGCCATCCGAGCTCCAGGCACGCATTCTCAGGTCTCAATATACCCCTACACCAGGCCCCACAGAGCAGTCTGCACCCTCAGATGGCTGGCCTCGTGGCTCACCAAGACCACACGCGTTAGCAACAGAGGTCGCTTCCCTTCGAAATGATGACGATCAAGAGCACGCCGAGCAACGATCAAGCCAGTCCGAAGACGACGACCAAGATTTGCAAGTACGCCAACCCAATCCAGGCCCCACCATCAATAACGTTGAGAGGAGTCCCACGAAGCTCAAGCAACCTGTTGAATATGCCTCGTCTCAAGCATCTTCTACCGGCACGAGCCCGCCTCCCTCCGTCTCGCTCGCGCAACGCCCTTCAGGTTCAAAACCTTTCATGGCAACCTCGTCTGCCGACGAAGAGTCAGATCCCGAACAGTACTCGTCCAAAATCCTCAAAGAGCTCCAACGCCAGGAGCAGTCCCAGCCCCGTCCTTCGCAGAAAGCCCAAGCAAAATCTCGTCGGAAAGTGCAGTCCAGCGATTCGTCCGATGACTCGGAGCTCGATCAGTTGGATCAGGATAGTGACGAGGATCTCCTCACCACAGGTCTACCACCACCAATCACTTTTAAGCCAGCAAATCGGAACAATGCCGAACAATCAGAAGACTCCGAGTGGGAAGGCTCCAGACGTCTTGACCAAAAGATGCGGGGGACCAACAGCAACGACAAGCGAATCAAATTCACACAAGACGAGATAGATGACTTGCTCAACAAACTCGTAGATCATGTCGTGGCCAAAGGTAGCGATCTGCCTGTCGCTACGCAGGACGCCATTGTTGCCAAGCCCGAAGACGTTTTTTGGGAGCAATTCGCCGCCATTCATCCCAGACATTCGGTCTTCTCCTGGCGTAGCCACTACCTCAAAAATCGAATTGTATACAAGCAGATGATCGACCTGATGATTCAGGATCGATTGGCTGAGCAAGCAGCGGACGGCTCCGATGACCAAGACAGTGATGGCGAGCAAGGCTACGGCGAAGACGATGATGGCAATGATGGCGATGGAAATGGCGATTACTCCATCGAGTCACGGCGCAACCAGGAGCTTCAGGGTGCTGACCATGTTCAGTTAGCGAGAGGAAGCCAAGTCGCCGCACAACGCAGATCCGAGCAGTCTGGCCCGAGCTCACGTGATTCGCCAGGCGTAGACGACGAGAGTATCCCTGACGACGGTATTGTGGTCATGATCACGCCTCTAAACAACGAACGGCCACCTAGAACCCAGCAGCCATCCGAACAGCAGTGGCCCGAAGCGCCACCACCACCCCCGATCCAAGACGAGGACGAAGACATGCGACAGGTCGAAGCCGAGATCGACGCCATCGTCGAACCTCCTGAATCTGCAGCCCATGACTCTGCAGACTCTGCAGAAGAGGAGGCGCCTGTTCGACAGGTCGAGGTGGAAGAGGACCAGGCAGATGCAGTCCCTGCACTGCTCGAAGATCCTGCGAACGAAGAATCCAGCTACCGACCTACAGAATCTTCTGAGGAGCCTCCGATTCGAGCTTCCTCTCGGATCGCGACGCAGGCTGCGCGCTCGCGTTCTGTCAGCAGGGCCAGCAGGGCCAGCAGGGTGGAAGCAGGTACGCCAGTGCTTGCTCAGCATCGCGACGCCCCATTCTACGACTTTACCATTGATAGTGATGAAGAGCAACGCATTCGCAAACCTCGTTCGCGTCCATCTCTGCCAAATCTGCCATCTCGTCAAGAGCAAGTCTCACCGAGACAGCCAAAACCCACCATCAAGGCAGACCATGTTCTGGGCCACTTGGCTACACCTTCTCGGAACCAAAAACCAAAATCAACAGCTGCTCGCCAAGTATCGCTTACAGGCCGTCAAGGCGCGGACGATCGCATTCAGCGTACGCGCGAATGGACACGCAGTGTATCTCGAAATGGGTCGTCTGCCTCTCCGGATCCTTTGCCGACTGAAGAACCTGTTGCGATCGCCGAGTCATCCCGTTCTCGAGCTAGTCGCATCGATCGTAGACCTCGGCTTGAAGCTCCCTTCGCGAGCGACTTGACGCCATCCCGACCCATGCGACGCACCTCTGCCTCTGGCGGACCTGAATCAGCCTCCAATGCCCTTGTGAGCCCCACACCCGCGCGCCCTCGTGCGAATCAGGCGGATGTCTCGCGGGATCGGCGCCCCTCGCAATCTGCTCTCGAGGCTGCTCGCATGCGGTATCGCGCTGAAGTGGATCAGTTTCGCGCCGAGTTCGGGCTTGACAAGGAACTACTGCGAAGCCTACTCGCGCGTTTCAAGCATATCGTCAGGGATGCCCGCAATCACATTCTCGCATGGCTTGACGAGATGTACGAAGTGTACGGCGTTGAAGCTGACGTGGCGTTCGAATACATCAAAACTTCGCAGGGCGACTTTGAGCAAGCCGAGACCTTCCTCAGATTGGCTGCAATGACACGGTCCAGCAGCACGTCAAATCGCTCTCTGTCTCGAAGTATCTCACACTCCAAGAGCCCGTTGAAACGTAGCTTGATTCGGGACGAGCGCAGCTTCACTGGTGCAGAGTCTTTGAAACGATACCGCCGCTAGGCACGTTCTCTGCTTCTTTCTTCTGCGATTCGAGGCAGGCGTCACGATCGAACGCTGTAGCCTTTGTTGAACTTGCCAGCCTTCGCATGTACAGTAGTGCCATGTACAATATTGTAACAACGTTTTGTTCACTCTGAGAGAGAATCGAGTCGTCGTTGAATCAAGATGATGATGATGCAGACAAGGCTGTGATTGAGTTGAATCGGGATCGGAGTCGATCAAATTCTGATCGAGAGTGGAGGCGGAATGGAAATTTGGAACACACGAAGAACCTCAAAAAAGTGAGTATCGAAAGCTCCGCCTTTTGTTTCAGATCACCATCATTCTCTTACATTCAACATTGGTATCGTCTTCAGAATGTCGGCAGCCGTATCAAAAGCAGCATCAGGAGCTGCCACGACCTCACAAGCCTCATTCAGTGCCGATACGCTACCACCGTTTGTAATCCGCGCCAGCAGTTCTCGACCGTCTACATCCAAGAACAGCGCAGCCTCATCAAAGCGTCGATTGAAAGGATGCAATACCCCATCACGACTGGTCCACTATTCGGGAGATGTGCATGCCGCCTCGTCTTCCTCCCGTCTTTCAAGGTTTGCGCCAACTTTCACCAAAGACGACATGGACATGGATCAGGACGACATGGATGCAGCCTCAGATGAAGAGCACGATGTCAAGATAGCAGTAGCTGGTGCTAGCATCGCCTCTTCGCATGTCTTCATGAAGGGTCACGGAACATTCTTGTCCGCCAACTCGGACGAGATCCTCTCATCAATGTGCGGCACCGTGGAGCGGGTCAACAAGCTGATATCCGTCCGCCCTGCTCGCTCCAGATACGCTGCTGAGGTGGGTGATCTTGTCATTGGTCGTGTCACCGAAGTGGGACCCAAACGATGGAAGGTGGACATTAATGCAAAGACCGACTCTGCTCTTCAACTGTCTTCCATCAATCTGCCAGGAGGCATCCAGCGTAGGAAAGTGGAGAGCGACGAGTTGCAGATGCGCAACTTCTTCCAAGAGAACGATTTGCTCGTAGCCGAAGTACAGATGATGTTTCAGGACAACTCTTCCGCCTTGCATACGCGTTCGTTGCGCTACGGAAAGCTCAAGAATGGTGTACTCGTCACAGCTTCACCAAACTTGATTCAGAGACTCAAGTCGCATTTCGTCCATCTCAAGGATGACGACCTCTCGCTCGACGTGGATCTCATCATCGGTCTCAACGGATACATCTGGATCGCCAAGCACTTCCCTTACAACCAACCATCAAATTCGAGCGGCGGGCCTAATGATAGCTCGGATCAGCAGCGCGGACTCGCAGGATCTGGTGTAGGGATGGACATCGACGCAACCTACTCCGACCAGAACGACGCCGATCTGTCCGTCGAGTTGCGACGCCAGATTCAGCGAGTGGCAAAGTGCATCCATATTCTTGATGCTTACCACCACCCTATTTCAGACGTCACCATCCACTCGCTCGTCGACCTTTCGGTGGCCTACGTTGGACATATCCTTCAGCAAGCTGAACAACAGGATTGGCATCGCGATGCCAATCTCACCTCGCTTATGATGGAGCAGTTGCGATCTGGATCAAGCTTGACAGAGTAGAGCCTTTGTATTCGTCTTTCTTTCACTGCTAGCAATACATTGTACGCTTCCAAGACCGATCACAAGCAGGGATTCTCAGTGTATGGTATTATCGGAATCCTAACAGGCAGGTCCATTTTCTAGATTCTAGAGATGAATGAGGTGTGACTTTCAAGGCTCGACACCAGCAGCAGCGCAAAGCTCCTTGTATTCAGCCGAATGCTGACACAGCTTTTTGAAAAACGCGCCGTCGTCAGAGTCTCGCTTCAAGAGCAACTCTTTGGGAGAGCCACACTCGACCAGCTTGCCATCTTGCAGCACGACGACTCTATCGTAGTCGATGATACTCTTGAGACGATGCGCAATACAGATCACGATCGAGTCTTTGAGTGCTGTACGGATAACGCGTCGCACCATGGCGTCGGTGTCCATGTCGGTCGACGATGTGGCTTCGTCCAAGATAAGGATTCGTGTGGATCGTAAGAGGGATCGAGCTAGGGACAAAAGCTGAGCTTGACCAGCGGAAAAGTTGGCGCCTCCTGAAGACACGGGCGTGTCTAGCCTGAGGCGCATGTTCGGTCTCGCTTTCCTGTCTATTGATGTCCCAGTTCTCTCTGAATAGGCGTCGTTGCTTGTGTCAAACACGTCAATTAACTGATCGGGTTCTGCATCCGTACCGGTGCTTCCAATGGACGGCCCGGCAAGACCAACCTTTGTGAGCGCATCGAGCACTTCTGCATCGTCGTGTTCATTGAACGGATCCAGATTATCCCGAACCGTGCCCGAGAACAGCACAGGATCCTGCATCACGATGCTGAGTCGACTACGCAACTGCTGAAGTGGAAGTGTCTTGATGTCGATATCGTCGATCAAGATGCGTCCGCCGCTCAGCTCTACAGCACGGAACAGACTCGATGCTAGACTACTCTTGCCACTTCCCGTTCTGCCAATGATGCCGACCTTCTCGCCTGGCTTGACATCGAAGCTCACGCCTTTCAGCACCAATGGCAAGTCTTCGGCGTACCGCAAGCTGACATTGTCAAAGACGATGCGCCCGCGGCTTGATGGCCATGCAGCGGGAACAAGGCTGGTCGAATATCCAGCTATGATCTGTTCGTTCTCTTCCTGCGGCATTTGCTGATACTCGGAGACTCGCTCAAGCGAGTTGAAGCTTTTGACAAGGTTCTTGAAGTCGTTGACGAGGTAGTAGGCCAGCTGGCACAGCAATTGCGCTGAAGAGAGGGCTAGACCTGCTGAACCCGGAGAGACGGCTCCGGAGAGGGCAAGCAGCGTCACCACGAATACCGAGACACCTCCCAGTATCTGCGATCGGAAGCTGAGCCAGACCTCCATTGTGCACACCGCCCACCAAAGAGACTGGTACAGATCGACAGCATCCAGCATCGATTCAAGCAGACGTGGTTCGGCGCCGAATGCACGGATGGTCACAATGCCAGATAGAGCTTGCTGAAAGTGTCCGTAGATTGGCGACGTCGAGGTAGCTTCGATTCTCTGCATATCACGCGTGCATGCAAGGAAGCCGCCTACCAGCCGAGGTCCCAGCAAGACTAGCAAGAACGAAGGCAGGAGGAACGCCGGAACGATCACGACACAGATGAGGAAGTACGCAGCCATGGAAAATGCGTTGTTGCCCATATTCATGATGGATTGTGGCAGGATGTTGTCGATGCAGTCCATGTCCGTTCCGAACCTGTTCATGATTCGCCCCGCAGGTGTGATGTCGAACCATCGCAGTGGAGCCCTGATCACGTTGGCGAGCAGCGTTGCGAACAGATTCTGGGAAGCTCGAATCGAGGCCACGTAGAAGCAAACAGCTCTGGAGCTGTTGAACAGGATCACTGCAAAGCCACTGAGGCCATACACGGTCAGGTAGAAGCCAGCATGTTCGTCAGCCGGAGGCAGGTCGAACGGAAGATGCGAATGTTTCTTCATCATGAGTACCGCCACGGATTGCAAGCCATAGTTTTTGTAAGCCTCGCCCCAGACCTTGAGCCAGTATTGACCGAATGATTCGGACAGTCGGAGCAACAGCAGAAGCAAGACCAGGACAGCCCATATGCGAAGTGAGGAAGCTTGCAAGTAGGTGCGATAGAAGACCCAGCTGACTGCTCCTTCTCGGCGCTTCTCTTCTTGATGCAAAAGACGAGGTGTTCGAGCACCTGAGGCAAGCTCGGTCGTACGCTTTGGCGTTGACGCTGTTGCCATGCCATCATTGGTCGGCGGACAAGCTTGGTCGGGGTTTAGAGAAGGTTCGGGAGCAATGGCCCTTTCCCGCGCATGGTCTGTCTCGGCTGAAGATCTGCTTGCTTTGTGCGAGGTTGGAAGCAAGCCTCGCGCCTGCAGATCGGACGGGGGGCCTTGATGGAGGATGCGGCCGCTTTGCATGCTCACCACTAGCGCCGCTCGCTCGATCAAAAGGTGGGCGTGATGGGTGACCAGAATGATCCGCCGATTTTTCGCGATTGCGCCCAGCAGGGCGTGCTCGACGATGTGGTTCTGAACGCGTGTATCCACTGCCGACAGCACGTCGTCGAGAAGCACAGTGCTCGAGCGCGCGTACAAAGCTCGCGCAAGCGATATCCGTGCCTTTTGTCCGCCCGACACGGTGTGCGATCCGATCCTGGTGAGGTCGCCATCGTCCATCGAATCGAGATCGTCCTGAAGAGCACAAGCACGGATGCACATCTCGTACCTCGCTTTGTCAAAAGGTGTCCCAAAGAGGATATTGTCTCGAATTGACTTGCCAGCTTCCAGCCATGGCAGCTGGTTGGCAAAGCTGAACCGGCTGTTGCCCTGATGGTCAAATTTGTTGCGCACCACGATGCCTTCTTTGGATTGAAGCATCTCGCCCAAGATGGCTGCCAGCATACTGCTTTTGCCTGAGCCAGTGGGTCCAATGACCAAACTGAGCTCTCCGACGGGAAAGCTGACGTCGATGTCGCGAAGGGCGAAATCGTGATGGTCTGAATCACCCAAATTTGTACCACTGGTGGAATCCTCGTTCGAGTTGGGTCGCATGGTGGTTTGCTTGCTGTGCCAAAAGAAGGTGCATCCTTTGATCGCAAGCTCCGCATTGTCCACAATGTCATCTCTATCATGCACCTCTGCCACAACCTCGACATCTTCGCCCTTGTAGCCACGCGCATGAGAACGCTGTCTAGAAAGTTGACTCACCGACTCCTCGACTTCCTGCTCATTGAGGAAAGACTCGAGTCGCTGGACGCTGACTAGAGCGATGAGACCACCCATGAAGAAGCCAGGGATGGCGTTGAGGGGAGGACGGATCATGGTGAAGAGTGCAATGGCGGTAAACGCAGTCGAAACAGTGAGTTCCTCTTTGGCCACTTTGACGTAAAAGAAGAAGCTGACCAGAGTGACGAGCACAGGGATCACGGTCCACAGCAGCTCGAAGAGGAAGGTCATGACACGTGACCAGATGAGCTTGCGGATCTCTTTGCGACGGGCAGAGGCCACGCGCTGCTCCCATTGGGTTTCGACGCCTTGAATCTTGACAAAGCGCATGGCATCGATGAGCTCGGTCATGAGGCTCATGCGCTCGTCGCGCGCCGAGCTGTACTCTCGCTGCTTTTTGACAGCAACTTCGCCCCACACGTAGTTGACAGGGATGGCTGCAACAAGAATGCCAAAGCCGACCAAGGCGCTCCAACCCATGAGTTTGTAGAGGAAGATGGCCGCGATGGTGACTTCGAGTGGTGCGCCGTAGAGCTGATGTAGATCACAGCCCATGCGCAAGAGGATGTTGACGTCGGATGCCATCATATTGACGATCTTGCCAACATCAGCTCCCTGTTGTTCCTGTTGTTCCTTGAGCTTCTGTGCTTGCCTCTTCTTGCGCTGAGCTGTGCGTTGTGTCAGATTTGAGCGGAGTGATTCGAACGAGACCTGCTTGAGGTTGCTGACGCGCAGCGAGTCTTTCCATGATCGTTTCTGATGCAGGTCTCGACGTTCTGGCGGCCGCAATCGCTGACCGTGTTCGGACGACTCGTTCGAATTCGTGGCAGCAGACTCGCCATTCGAGCCGCTCTGGGATGCGATATAGCTTGGTGAGGTTGCATCTAGCGGTGTCTCGGTGTCCTGATCCTCCTCTGCAGGATCTGCCGATACAGACTTGGTCTGCCCGCTAAGGTCTCGTCGCTTGAGGGCCTTTTCGAAAAGTGAGACGACCAGCGTGGATCGAAGTCGCAAGCCTACTTGGCGAGCATGATGATAGTTTTGCAGCTCGGCCAAGAAGCGCACCACGGTGAGGAAGAGACCGATGCACGCATAGACAAACGCCTTCTGGCGAGGCGTCCATTGTCCATTGATAGGATTGCTGTCCTGATCAGGTTGACGACCTTCTTGCGTAGCTGCGATTTGGATCTGGTCAAGGATGCTTTTCAAAATGTATGTTCCGAGATACGTAAAGCTGACGCTGATGAGCTTGAAGCAAGCATCCAGAAGGATGTCGTTGGCATTGGCGCGGAGGATGCGTGACAAGAGTCGAAGTCTTTTACTGGTTGAATCCGTCGCGTGCTCGAGAGCCTTGAATTTGCGAAAGAGGAGACGAGTGTCATTGATGGATCTGAGACGCCAAACGTCGGTTGGATTGAGAGAACGTCGAAGGGCGAGCTTCTGGATAGGCGCCATCCACGAATAAGAGAGATTCTCGTAAAGGTTGCAGTAATCCTCGGGCGATGTGGGGCAGAGACGATACACTGCGGCCATGTCGTCCCCTGGAGATGAAGTCTTGTTGACAGAGTCTGTTTGATGCCGAATTCGCTCGTCTAGATCGACAGTGGCCTCGTAACCTCCTGGCGTCACCGGCATGCGGAAACAAAGAGACGCAGCATAGATGCAGATAGCGGTGTTGACAACACTGAGCGTGAAGCGAGCCACGGTCGCAAGATCCGGTTTGACTGCGTGCAAGATGGAGCTGAGTAGCGGGACAAACAAGAAGAGATCGATCCAGGAAGCAATGTTGAGCGAAAGCAGCAATGCAACGAGGTCAACGGATGGCGTCTGCGGTGGTCGAATTAGCAAGCGAAAGAAGATGGTGATCCAGGCGCTGAGTAAAGAGAGCGATGGTAGCATCTGTAAAGGTCCGAAGGTTATAACGACCCAGCCTGCCGTGACTGTCCATGCTGCTGCCTGGAAGAGAGAGACGAAGAGGAGGCGATTAAGTCGTTTACGTTGCCTCTGAAACCCTTGCGTGTCGAAGACTCGGGTCTCAGCAACCGCACGCGAGCTGGACGTTTCGTCGTGACGACAATGTGAAGGCTGAGTATACCGTGAGTCCTCGAATCGATGCAGACGCACGTCTTGCCTTGTTATGAAAGGGGCGAAGTAGCCGAAGATGGATCGAGCGGGGGCGTCACCGCCATTTGGCTTGTTACGGAGAAGGACCTTGCGACTTAGTCGGAGTGCGCTGGGGACGAGAATAACAGTGGCGCTGAGTACAAGAGGTGCCACTTGAGCAGCGAGAATGAGTCGAGATGAGGTCGAAGCAAAGACAGCAGCTTGCGGGTCAGAGCTGGCTGTGCCAAAGGCGACTGCAAGACTGGTAGTGGCAGCATCGGTTGCTGACAGGGAGTCGCTCGCACGAGCCGTCCAGAGATAGCTGAGCAATCGAACGTCAGCCAGGTCGTTGCGTGTCGAGAGAGTGAGCTGCGACATGGCAGACGTACGGTAGGTCCGACGCTGTGCGTGAATCGATTAACTCAAAGTTGGCATCGACAGCAAGCTAGCAAGCTTTCCGAGCGGGTCAACGCCGGAATGTGGTTGCAGGTCCCCGTCCGCAACCTACACAACCAGCGCTTGTTGAGAAGCAGCAAGTTGCTTACTCGCTATGTCGTGCTCGCAGCTTCGCTGCTGCTTATACCGCTAATGATGAGGTGAACCAGCTTACTTGATGGTGTGGAGACAGCAGGAAGATTTCGAGCCAAGTCAAGACGGGCCAATCGTAGAATCCTTTTTTTTCTGGTTCAAAGCCGAGACAGGATCCTACATTCTCAAGCGTTCGGAACAACCGACACGTCGGAATTTTAGCCGACATGCGGAGGCATGCATGCAATCACAAAATTTGTAATCCGAAGCACCTCACAGGACAGGAACGCGACAGAGCTCGCTCGATAAGCAGGCGGCAGTCAGCAGCAGCACCAGCGCAGATCCTCCTCACAGACTCAAAGGTCACACTGGAGATCACCGTCTCGCCTTGGTGTCCTTCCACAGTAGCATAAACGATCAGAAAGGCGATCACAATCACATATCCGAAGATGCTGGTATAAAATGACTAGTCGATGACGATGGCGTCGGATGCGGATGCTCCGCCGTCCTGCGAACCGTGCTTTTTGATGACTCTGGACGCGGATGCACTCCGCTCTGCAACCCTGTTGGAAGTCCCGATGCCGTTGCTTGCCCCCTTGTCTCCCGCTGAGTCAGCGTCATCATCAAATGCTTCTGATCGACTCTTCTTAGGCTTCGGCTGCATTCCGCCTGATGCCGCCGTTGCGCTTGACGCGGATCGCTTGGCCGTGGTGTGGATCGCAGCGGAAGCTGTAGCTGTGGTCGTTGGTGGTAAAATCTGCACAGGTGGCAACTGATCCAGCTGCACAGACGATGAGATGGTCGAGAGAGGATGACGGAGGAACCGCGTCGCTTTCGGCCCCATCTCGAGGTACACATTGACCGTGTATGCGGTGGCTGAATAGTTTTGCTCGATCAATCTGGACTGAATACCGTGGACGATCAAGCGATCCACAATGTCGCGATGCATTGTGATCTTGCCGCCAGCAACAGCTTGCACATCAACAACTCCAGCCTTTGCCGTGTTGGAGCTGCTCGCCTTTCCCTTGCCCTTCTTCGAGCCTGTGAGGTTGGGGTCCAAGTTGAACTTGCCACCTCCGAGTCCACGTGCTACATCCGACAAGCTGGTCAGTGTGATCCTGCCACCTTGCCGACACATCTCCGCCAGGATAGCGAGGAGCTTATACATTTCTTTGCGTGCATCCATGAGCTGAGCTGAACGGTTGCCGGTGCAATTGTCGCAGATACCGCAAGCTCGCTGACGTTGGTCGTCACCTTTGTCGAACATGTCTGAGAAGTATTCTGCAAACAGCTGACGTCGGCACCGAGCTGACTGAGCATACTCGAGCATAGCAAAAAGCTTTTCTTGACCGGTTGGCTCGCTAGCTACGAGAGAGCTCAAGCGAATGGCATCCTGAGGACGATAGAACAGGACGCAGTCGGAATCCCGTCCATCTCGACCCGCACGACCCGTCTCCTGATAGTAGCCGTCGAGCGACTTGGAAATGCATGCATGGATCACAAAGCGCACATCTGGCTTGTCGATGCCCATCCCGAATGCGATCGTGGCGCAGACCACTTGAATACGACCCGTACGCCAATCCGTGTGAATGAGCTGCTTGCTCTCATCGTCGAGTCCTGCGTGATAGCGACCAGTCTTGATACGGCCGTTGCTGATCTCGGTGAGCGCTTTTGCTGTGGCCTCCGTGTCTGCCTGAGAAAGGCAATACACGATGCCGCTCTGGCCCGCATGATGTTGCAGGATGTAGTCGATCATAGCTTCGCTTGCTACGTTCGCCTGTTGAGGACGTTGCACCACCTGATAGTGGAGATTCGGGCGAAAGAGAGGCGCGGTAAAGTAGATGGTGCGCATCGGAGCAGCATTGTCCGGCTCCGTGATGGCAGGAAGGTCGATAATTTGCAGGATCTCCTTCAGCACCTTGGGACCACACGTGGCAGTGAGGCACATGATGGGCGTCTTTGGGAACAGTCGGCGAAGCAGCGATAATTTTGCATAGTCCGGTCTGTAGTCGTGCCCCATCTGAGCGCAGCAGTGGGCCTCGTCAATGACGATGCGCGAGAGCCGGCCTTGCTCGTAGGCGCTCTGCAGTGCGGATAGGCATGTCTTGGACTTTGCGATACGCTCTGGAGTGACGTAAAGCAGCTTGATTCCGTCGTTCTGATGCTGTTTCCACTTGGCACCTCCAATTCTGGAGGACGATGCGAGTTCATTGGAAGCGGATCCAAGTCGGATCTGCTTGAGGATGGCGTTGGAGTCCTCGCGAGTGGTGCTCCCGCAAAGTAGCTCGGAATCGATACCGACTTCTTGCAGGTGGAGGACCTGATCTGTCATGAGCGAGATTAGAGGCGATACGACCAACGTGACGCCGGGAGTACGAATAGCGGGAAGCTGATAGCATAGCGATTTGCCTCCTCCTGTGGGCATGACCACCACAGCGTTTCGACGATCTAGAGCCGCGTTGATGACGGCTTCCTGACAAAAGCGGAACGAGGGAATGCCAAAGACCGACATGGCAGCGAGTCGGATGTCATCGCTCCAGCTGAAGGAAGATGCTGTGTAGTCCGCACCGAGCTTGCGGCTTGAGCCAGAGCCATCTTGCTGTAGCGTCTTGAGGTAGTCCGTATATACTTTGCGTCTCTCAAGCACCAGAGAGTCCTTCAATTTTTGCAGCTCGGCGATTTGACCGTGAACTGACTCGACTTCCGCATCGAGCTCCTCCAGCTTTGCAGCCACCGTTTCGTCATAGATGATCTCTTTACCGTTCGAGTCGCTCGCGAGAAAGCCGCGTCCGTTTCGTTTCGAGCTAGTCTGCAAGGGGGAGACGACCTCGAAGTCGTCGTCCATCCTTGCCGCAAGATACTCAACAGCCTAAGCCGAGCCTTGGAGGCTGACGGGATGCTTGCGATGCGAGTCGACCTCAACGCTCATAGTAGTGCGTTGTCATCAGCTGCTGGACCAAAGCGGGTGTTGCGTAAAAGAAAGTGGCTGGTGGGAAGCAAAGTGTGAGTTGGAAGGTGGAAGTGGACAGGGTCCAATAGAGTGGAGGCTTGACATGGAGCTGGAAGAAACTCAGCTTTGAAACAGATACGAAGAAATGATGGCTGCGTTTCTCGGCCTTCGGGACGTGGCTTTGGCGCTTGGACCCTGCTTTGACAAGCTCATCTTCTTGAACGGGACATCCTCTCGTCCTTCTTGCTCGACAACTCATCTGCGCATCACTTGCTTCTACATCAAAACCACAATCTGGCTTGGTCACGGCTCGAGCTCCCGGAAAAGCCATTGCCATGTCGTCTCCAAACCAAGTCGCGCCCGAGCGATCCATCTTTGGAGTCGACCCACTCGATGACTTTGTGACCCTGGTTGGAGATTGGATCTACGCAAACGGACGAGGAAAGCCAAACCTGGAGGTGAGTTCTCGCTTATGCAAGTGGCATAGGCTGTGAGTGTGCTGACGTTCTCCCACATCTTATTGCTCAGATCGAGGGGAAAATCGGACAGATCATTGATCAAGAGACAGGCGAAAGGATTCAGCTGCCGGTGCGCAACGAAACCATTGTAGATCTGAGTCGCACCCGCTTCGACAGCCGAATGACAATCGTAAGTTACGAAACTCTCACATAGTTTTGATCGAGCTTTTCACAAGCCCTGGCCTCATTGCTCATTGTGATCCTACGATGCCCCGGCTTTTGCAACCACAGTCCCAACATGCGCAATACAATCGTATCCTGAACTCGCTCGTATCAAGATCGGGCGAGTCCTCCTATACGGGTGCACGAGTCAGCTACCAGAGGAGGAAAGAGATCGACTACTTCCATCCAGCACCTAGCGGCAAGGTTCGTGTCACAAGAGATGCTGAGACGCTCGCGATCAAGCCCGATGGAATCGTACAGAAGCAAAGGATCGCCGACCTCAACATCCACTGTCCCAATCGCTTGTTTGACTACCGAATCAGCATCAACGTGGAGAATCCAGGTGCGTATTGCTCGACTGTTCATTTACTGAACATGCCCTGGCCCATAGAGCAAGAACCACCGCGTGTGCTGACAAACTCGTTGTACCACCCCTTGTGATTGTTTTAGCTGAAGAGCCGACATCGGATCACGTCTCGATTCGCGAAAAGAATCGCCTTTCGTACGCACACCAGAACTTCATCGTCGACCTCACCCAAGTGACTGTGCCGGAAAAGGTGAGTCTTCAGCTCTTACCGCTGGTATGGCTCTTTCCCAAGTTCGTGTGTGTATTGACCCGTCGCCCTCTTGGAATCTGAACAGCCTCAAGAGCCCATTCACGAGCTCGAGATTGAATTCAAAGACGTGGACCAGCTCATGCAAGCTGCAGCTCAAGCCAAGTCAAATCCGGCTAGCAACGGATCCGGACAAAGCGGGCAGGAATGGACCTCGTTCGACGACCAGGTGCTTATCTTTCTCAACAA
Source organism: Anthracocystis panici-leucophaei (assembly GCA_014826065.1). Classification (NCBI taxonomy): domain Eukaryota; kingdom Fungi; phylum Basidiomycota; class Ustilaginomycetes; order Ustilaginales; family Ustilaginaceae; genus Anthracocystis; species Anthracocystis panici-leucophaei. The sequence continues at coordinate 1,082,857 of CP060303.1, forward strand.
CATCCGAATGCTCATCAGGTAAGTCTGCCACCAGCAACTGTCGAGCGATCCAAGTCGTTATCCGGACGAAATTGATCATGACACACTCCTCTGCTGCTTCATAGAAATGGGTCCGCCGACGATCGCCGTTAAAGCTTGTATACCAGTGTCAACAAGATGATGTCACAAGTATGTCGATGTCTTTCTAGCATCAAACTAATCTGAGTGTACAATTGCAAAGGTGCGAGGGTGTCCAATTACGAGTGGCGTGTAATGATCTACAGATGAGTGTCGGCGTTTCCGACACGATGCTCGACAGAGGTCACAACCTTGATCGTCGATGAGACAGCGAGTCAGCATCCAACACCTGACGAGCCAGTGCCGCTTGGCGTCGTGCCTCGATCTCTTTGCGACTGCCCAGCGTCTGCGGATTGCGGAACAGATTGTTGGGATCCACCTGCATTTTGATGTCCTCCAGACGCGAGATCGATGATCCATAGTAGAGTTGCTTCCATTCATCCTCTTTGAGTTCTGCGTCGACGTAGCACGAGTAACCACCTCTGCCCAGGCCAGACATCTGAATCGCGCTGTTGACTCGAGCGTCGAGCTCGCGTACATACACGTGTGCAGAATGGGCCAAATCCATGGTTGCCATTGTACCCGCAGTCACCTGTATGAGCCAGAGACCATCGCGATGTGGAAAGCTGCTCAGCTTCTTTGCTTGAGCTTGCGCATGCGCTGGAGATCCGCCTCCAAAGAGCTCAAAGTAGATGTTCCAGGACCAAAAGACGTGTTTGCCGTTGGGAAGCTCGACATCCTGCCCAGAAACCAAGCTTGTCTCCCAAATGTATTGTAAAAGGGGCCGCATTGCTTTTTCCTCGAAACCCTTGTTGCGTTCCAGCGTGAGCGCCGACTTGGTGACAAAGTTGTTGTGCTGCTTGTGGATGGCTTCCGTGTCAAGTTTGTGTTCGCCTTTGCCGAAGTCGTCCCAGTCTTGCATCAGCTCCAAATAGGTCCGTAACTCGACTGTCTCGCGGTCTGCGTGCGGTGCAGAGTGGGACTCGAGCTCCTCCTTGAGCTTTGACTCGAGCTTCTTCCACTCGGCAACGGGACCAAGAAAAATGCCTTTGACCTCGATAGTCATTGGACGGTTTTGTGAGGGTTGCGGATCTTTTTGCGAAGGCGGGCGCAGCTGTACATGAAGCCCGAGATCCGGCGAAAGGTCACGCTGCAAGGTGAATGCTTGAACTGCCGTCATGACTGCTAGTGCCTTGTCTACGCTTTTGATCGAAGGTGTCCAGCGGTACTCGAATGAGACCACAGGCGCCGAAGCATCATGCGACTGGAAGACGAAGCGGGTGACGATGCCGAAGAAGGAGCCGCTTCCTCGCACTGCCCATAGCAGTTCGGGATGCTGTGTTTCTGAAACAGTAATCATGGATCCATCTGCGAGCACGAGATCCGTTTCGAGAATGCTGTCAGTAGTGAGGCCCCACTTTCTTGACATCGGACCAAAACCACCGCACAAGCTGAGACCGCCGACGCCGACTGCAGCGCAGGTACCAGTGGACATGGCACGTTGGCCGTTTCCTTGATGCCACAAACCTTTGACAACATCGCCAAGGCGAGCTCCTGGTCCGACCTCAACAGTGCCCTTTTCCGGGTGCGACACGACCGAGTTGAGGCGAGCGAGATCGATCACGACAGAGCTGTCCATTCCGCCGCTGCCATAGCCTGCAAAAGAATGACCACCGCTTCTAGCAGCGATGGGAGCATTCGAGTGCTCCGATACGCACAATACCGCTTGTTGCACTAGAGATGGCGACTCGGGATATGCGATGAGCGTAGGATTGTAATGGAAGATGATATTGTCCGAAGCCGATGCTTGAAAGTAATCTTCTGCTGAACTGATATCAGCGGCCACCACCTCGATACCAGCTTGTGCGAAACATTGTTGAAGTCGCTTGTTCGAGACAGCACGTGGTTGAAGGAGGGTGGCGTTGTCGGATTGGAAGATGCTGGCCTTCGCCACGCTCAGCAGCGATGCCGCCCCCAGCGCCAAGCGACAGAGCTCGTGCAACCGCATGGTTTTTCTATGTCTGCTGCGTCAACTTGCCACCAGGGCCGCACTGGGAGCAAGATCACGCTAGAGCATACTCAAAAGCCGAAGAAACGGACTGATGTCCCTGTCTGTCGCAGAGGCTCGACGTACAGCGAAAGATGACGAGGCGTGGATGGCAATCGAGATAGTAGAGGTCAAGATGAATGATGGTGGGGAAGGTCAATATTTTGACGATAACAAAGGATCGCATTGAGACAATCCCACTTTCTTGCACTGGGAGGACAAGCTCGCTGCTCGAAACACAATCATGAAGCGAGCTCAGGACGCCTCCTTGCAGATTCCGCGGCTGAGATGATCTGCATATTGCGGGCGCGGGTTGCTTTCAGGGTCCAAGCTGACAGCCCTGAACTTTAGGGTTTCAAACGCCAACGAACAAGACTCGCTTTCAGCTTTTGGCTTCTTGCTTCCGCCACGTTTTCTGCATGCTCAATACAGTCAACTACAGTAGGGAGTCTTTTGCAGCCCTAGCCCTAGCCCTAGGGGGTTGGGGTTGGGGTTGGGGTTACAAGGGGTATCCCGGGTAGGGTTGGCAGCCTAACCCCCCCTTTTCTATGTGTCAGTAGATAGTCCAGGATGAGTATAGTCAAAGTCATTAGTCAACCCTACACAAGTTGATTATAAGAATGGGTCAGGGCAGTCTGCCAAAAGTAGGGTCGGGATGTAGGGTCGGGATGTAGGGTCGGGATGTAGGGTCGGGATGTAGGGTCGGGATGTAGGGTTGAGGTAGGGTTGAGGTAGGGTTGAGGTAGGGTTGAGGGTTAGGGTTAGGGTTAGGGTTAGGGTTAGGGTTAGGGTTAGGGTTAGGGTTAGGGTTAGGGTTAGGGTTAGGGTTAGGGTTAGGGTAGGGTTAGGGTTAGGGTTAGGGTTAGGGTTAGGGTTAGGGTTAGAGGAGTTAGGGTTAGGGTTAGGGTTAGGGTTAGGGTTAGGGTTAGGGTTAGGGTTAGGGTTAGGGTTAGGGTTAGG